>WNGS01163947.1:22431815-22469819 GCA_020271785.1 Procambarus virginalis | reverse complement strand
GGTCATAGTCAAGAAAATACGTCAGGCTGGAGAGGAGTGAAAAGTGGTGTTCCAGAGCACTCTGTGTTCCAGACGCTCATGTGAACAGGATAACATCAGTAGTACAGTACTGTGGATGGGAAGTCAGCAAATATTTAAGAATCTAAACAGGGAGGATTTCAATAGTCTTATATTACCTATGTGCCACCATTACTTGAGTATGCAGCACCAGCATAGAACCCACACATTGTGAAAGCAAAAACAGAAACTTGAGAAAGTTCAGTTTGCAACAAGATTAGTACTAGAATCAAGAGGCCTCTTATCAGAAAATAATGGAATTTCTCATTGACACATGTTAGTGTGTCTCTGTGTAATAATAATAAAAGCTATAAACATCACTGAAGATGTTTTATAAATAGGTTGCTATGAGAAGTACGTACTACATACTGCACTTTTATATACCAAGCTTACATAGCACTAAGCTTTACCTGGCCCAGATCTATGCAATGTAGATAATTCTGTAGAAGTTGCAGAACAGCTTGAACATCTAGTTTTGGTGCCAGCTGCTGCTTGACTGGGGATGCCGAGGGGCTCCTGGTGTCCGCGGGGCCCACTAGCAGCTTCAGCAGCGTCAAGTATACCTGCGTACATGCAACACCAGCATCAAGCGTCACAACAATTGAAAAGTAATGCTATC
Organism: Procambarus virginalis; assembly: GCA_020271785.1. NCBI lineage: Eukaryota > Metazoa > Arthropoda > Malacostraca > Decapoda > Cambaridae > Procambarus > Procambarus virginalis. The sequence goes on along the minus strand of WNGS01163947.1, from coordinate 22,469,143 downwards.
GCAACTTGCATAGTTAATTATATCTGCAAAAATATAATAGTAATTGTTCTTGCATTTCTGTAAATGCCTTCCAAAAAGAATTTAACAACTGCTATTCGTCTGCTAAGTATTTTACTTTCCAAAATGTTATGTTTAAAATTTAAATATTGTAAATTTTCTTCTGTGACTGATGATTCACTGTATGACCATAATCATGAAATATTGTTTGGGATAACATTTCTTCACAAAATAATGTTCATTTTTGTTACCAACATTGGTACATACATCTGCATTAAGCTGCTATGTTAAAACAACATGAAAGGATACAAAGTTATGTCAAGAGCAAGCAAATATGAAAATAAGATTCACATTTCACAGAATAAAATTAATATAAAATTAACCTCACTACCAGCTCCAGAGGCAGTGTAGTGCTTCTGGCAGTAGTTCAGAGCAGCCTGCGTATCCCTCAGTGTGTGAGTGTAGATGGAGAGAGCTTGATAATGTTGGCCCAGGCAGCCCAGTAGCACTGCTCGCTCTTCATGGAGATCTAAGGCAAAAATAATCTTAATCAAACTTACACTGCCTAACTGCGTGCATTTACTACATTACTGTAAAGTTAAGGTAAGCCAGGAAGCTTATGTTGTAGATATACAGAATATGAAAATGTTAATAATCTGCTGTAAAAATGCAGAATTCTTGAACAGAATCACAAACTTATCTTGGCACGTGCAGGCGATGAGTCACAATAACGTGGCTAAAGTATGTTGACCAGACCACACACTAGAAGGTGAAGGGACAACGACTTGAGAATGGTCCAGGACGGACCGAAACGTCGTCGTCCCTTCACCTTCTAGTGTGTGGTCTGGTCAACATTATCTTGGCACTTTTTATTATGATTATTATTGTATTGTTTCTTATCCACAACGAGCAGAACAAGTACTGTGGACACCACAGACAGCTATAACCACAGTGTAACACAGAATCCACACCAGTTTGATATTGGGAACTGCAAGCACCAAAATCTAAGTGATGAGAAGAGGCAAGGATAGCCACTGTGTAAATATAAAAGAGCTTAACATAATGAAGTCACATTAACACCCTCAAGCAAAACCTGGAATCTCAAACAGAAAATGACATGAATTTCTTACAAGGTGTGTATGAAAATGAGAAACTCTCCACTAAGCTCCTAGCCCAAGACAAAGTCAAAGGGGACCTGTCAAGACAGCGTCACAACTCACAAGGAGCCACACCATACTCAACGTTACACCATTCACAGACAGAAGAAAACACTGACTATCAATGGTTCATGAAAACTGGTGCCAGGGAAAGAAATCTGAATGCTGCCAAAACAAACAGCTACAGTTTGAGAGACACAAAAGACGAGGCACTATGTCGTGAAGTGACATGTGAAGTACGAGACCCCTTGTGCAGAGAGAAGTCTCAAAGAACAATGAGTCAACTTACCCTAACTAGCCTAGCAAGCAGCTACTCAGTCATGGATTGAGTTACACTCTAAGTGTCACCCTTCCCCAAACTATATGCAAAAATCATTTGAAAAACTATTTATCACAGAAAGGAGAGAAATTGACAGGAACCTGGTGAGTGGACCAAATCCTGGTAGGACCATTTAGGCTTTGACCAGGGCAGAAACCAAAGGATCTGGTTCAGAACAAAAATATGTATAAAAGTTTGGATTAATGCAAATTCCTTAAGTTATACCTGAAAAAATTATAGGTCAATACTTCTCTTAAAGACTGAATTTTTCCTATCTTCTAACATAGCATACATACATATACATACACATACAGTATACAGGGTACAATTCCAATATTCCAACAATACAGGGTATAATCATTTAAAAGAAGAAAGATATAACATTACTTAATAGAACACAACACAGGAATTTAGAGAGAATTCTTATATTAATTAAGAAAAGAGAATGATTAGTGATATGATACCAAAAAAGTCATTACAAAATATTACTTACTGTCATATGGGAAATGAACCAATAGAGTTGCTGCAGTATAATATTCAGAATCATTCAAGAATTTCAGAAGTTTTTCACGAACAGGTTCTCTTCTAGCTTTCTCCTAAAAAGTTCAACAAGCATACGTTTCCCAATGTTAAATGATATATCGTAATGGGCATTAGATTCTGAAAAATAGTTCATTTAGTGAAATAAAGTGATCGTTCCTGAGCTGATCTCTTGGTTGTACGCATGAGCTAGCAGGTTATATGGGTTCCCACACACATTCTGCCCACCGCCCGTTAATGACTTGTTCACCCACCAGGCTTGGTAACTTTTCAAATTGTCTGGTCATGTAGTTGGGGAAGGAAGAAACTGGCACATCTTAACTCGGCTACCACCCAGAGACTCACTCACGAAAGTCTCACTCAGACATTCTTATACAGAAATATAAGAAAATTCACTTATGTAAACAGAGTGGTAGACAGTTGGAACAAGTTTGGCGAGAAGGTGGTGGAGACCAAAACCATCAGTAATTTCAAAGCGTTACATGACAAAGAGTGCTGGGAAGACGGGACACCACGAGTGTAGCTCACATCCTGTAACTATACTTAGGTAATTACGACCATATAAAACAATGACCACCACTCGACAAAATCAAATAACGTAAATTCTTGCACTAACATCTATCATCTAGTCAGTCAGCTGCTACTCTGACCACTACCAGATGACAGCACCCAAGCATGCTTGGGAAAGATAGAACAAAAAGAGAGGGAATGGTCACAACTGAAGAAATGACTCAGAAAGAATGCTTCAGTTCACTCAACACCCTGTTTCTAGGCTGAGGATCAGCTTAGAAACAGGGAAACTGGGGAAGCTGCAGGGCATCTAACCTGGACAACTGCAATCTAGACAAACGAAGTTAAAAAGCAGTTGCTGCCTTTGAAGCCCGAATGTCATCAGGACAGGAGGAGACAAAATGGGAACACACCTCACATGACTCCAAGTCAGCATTACAGAGGCAGGTGGAATGAACATTGCCTGGTGGGACAGACAATGTACACCCCTCAACCACACAACTAGTGAGGGCAGGGTCAACAGGTGCAGTATATATACACGAGAACTGCTAGACCCACTGGGGATTTCCAGGCCTAAATGCTTGAGCTAAATGGGAAGCCCAGGCACTGGGACGCGATGTCAGTGCTCTGTAGTAAATCAAACTAGCCTAGACCACTCAGCTAGAAATTACTTTGGTGTTACACACAGAAATCACAATAGCATGATGTATCAAATGAACAAATCCACAAAGGCCGTGACGAGGGTTTGAACCTAAGTCCGAGAGGATCCCAGACGCTGCCTTAATTGACTGAGCTACGACATGGTAAAAGAATTGCAACCGGGAAATCATCCTGACCTACCACAGATCCCTGATTTGTGTCTCGGAGAGACTGCAGGATCCGTGGTAGGTCAGGATGATTTCCCAGTTGCAATTCTTTTACCATGTCGTAGCTCACTCAATTAAAGCAGCGTCTGGGATCCTCTTGGACGTAGGTTTGAACCCTCGTCATGACCCTCGTGAATTTGTTTACTTTGGCCTGCTGTGGTGCAGTATGCGAGTACCCAATAATGACCCATCAGCCCAGGACATCCCAACCAGGAGAAAGATGGAGGGTGATGAGCCCCAGACTCACCCCAAGGCAAAAACCAGCACAAACAATGTGGACTTCTGAAGGAACATCCCTGAACATTCCAGGGAAGAACACCCTGGCAGAGCATGGGAAACACTAGGGAGCACACAGGGAAGAAAACCCTGTGCTCATGCAGCTCCAAGTGCACACAACTCGCCCACACACACAGAACAGTGTAAGGAACAGCCACTAAAGCAAACACCCAAGAAAACAAAGCACTGGGACCAGAGCAACATGGCAGCTCATGACCTGGATCAAAACATTTTCGGTTGTTTGTTTATCTAATTTGGGAGAGATCTAGGGTCGTTTGTGAATCTGCAGATATGGGAAGTAGCAAGCTGTGGTCGGTTTTATCTCGCTGACTTTCTGGGTGCCTTCCCTGGTGGTAGCATATACAAAATAAATGCCACTGCTCCCTGAACCTCTGTGAGGGGGCCAGATTCTGGCTCATGGTCTCCGGTACGCCAGAGAACTCCATGACTGATGGAACCTGTTAGGCAATACATACATCAGAGATGTTAGCTATAGGAAGCCACAAGAGGCTCCGCCCAGAAAATTACTGGTTATTGTGGGTGAATAGGTCATTAGTGCTTGGAGGGCCAAATGCATTTCAGTGGACCGATATAGGCTGCTAGTTCAAAGGGACATTCAAGGGGCAAAAGCTAAGAAAATTAAGTTCTACACAGTACTGCTCTCTACTGTGCTGAACAGTTTAATGAATGACTATACTAAATACGTTGTGCATTACTACCATTTCTTGACTACTACTTGACACCATGGTTTGTCAACATGTTTGACCATCTTAGTGTTCATAGTAAAAATGCAAAGCGTAATGGACATGCACATTCTGATTTTGTTTTTATTTTAGTTTTACCCAGTCTCATTTAATGATGACCTTACACTAAATTTATTAACAATGGGTACAGCAAATAGGATCAAATTATGCCTGAAGTTAAAACACAAAAGTTTGTATAAATGTCTGACATAAATATCACAATTAAGCCTTAACAAGTTTAATCTTCGTTTTGTGTGTGTAGCTCATACTATTTTATGAAAATAACCTGAACCCAAAACACTTACTACAAAATTATATTTGAAAGTTATGTTTTTTACAATTAAATTTGTAATCATAAAATACTTATTTAAAAATCCAGCACTGAGTATAATGAAATGCCATTTTCTTGGCGAGTCTCGGAGGCTCCCTGGAGCTTACCGGGCTGATATGTATGTATTAGACCATTAGGCGGTGATGGTGACATCATGCTTGTTTGCTTGATTTCTGTTTGGGGAGTTCTGCTTGCAAGTTCGGTTTTTGGTGGCAGTTTTTAACCAGCTGTAGTTTGTTTTTGGGATGCCTACCTTTCTGGGTGCCTAACCCGGTAGATGGCAGACACAGAATGCTTGTAACCACACGGGGGTTTCTATAGGACATTGCTCCTCGTGTTTCTCTGAGGGGGGCCAGGTTCTGGCTCATGGTTACTGGTAGGCTAGAACTCCATCGAATTGACTGATGCCACGGTCAAATACATACATATCAGCCCGGTAAGCTCCGGGCAGCCAGAGGGGCTCTCCACAGAAAATACATTATACAGGTGGTAAACTTTCATGAGAAATAACAAACTAAAGTAAAGTAAATTTGCTTACCTCTTCTACATTACTTGGATCACTAGACTGGAAGGGAGCCGTGACTATGTCACGGTACTGATGAATGAGCTCATTGTGCAACAGAGGAGTTGTATCACCCCACTCTTCAATTACATGCTCCTAGTAAAAATAAGGCATTAGGTGTAGATGAAATGCTTCTTCCTGAGCTTGTCATGTGGTCATTCTCCTCAGCACAATCCCACTGTCAAAGGAACAGTGCACTGACCCAGTTTGAAATATGTAATGTTTTCATCCCCAACCTAGCAGGTTCCCTCTGGGCCACAAATGAGAAATGAGAGACAGTAGAATTCTCAATACTTCCCTGAGGTACCAACAGAAGGTACATTCCCTTGCACACAAATATTTCCTCCAGTTTAATTACCACCTGCTAATTAACCACTTGGTTGCTGCTGCTACCCACCACTATGTAGCAGTCCTTGCCATGTACAGTATACAGAAGGCAGCCAGCAATCTCACCTGAGTCATCTCCATGCACATCTTGGAATGGCACACAATAAGTCAGGATACAGAGAAGATAACGTCCTACACCCAAATGTTGATGTTTGAATGAGCCAACACCAGGGATGGGATTTCCAGCTGTCATCTGTATACATAACTAACTAGTGGTGTATATCCCAGCCCATCCTCTCGAGTTGTCACAACAGACAGAAAATAATGAATTAAATTGCCTGAATTTAACCAACGACCCCCCGCACAGAAAACGTAACTTTTGCAAGCCGCTGTAATTTATAGTATGTCATATTTGATTCACTGGGGATTTTGATGTTAAAATTTGATGTATTATTAGGGAAATTATCGGGATATCGGGATTTTGAAAATATCGATATCGTTGGGATATCGGTGGTGACCAAGTGGTCAATTAGCAGTTGGTGTAGGAGAAACAGCACAATATTTACCAGTTTCTTTGATTTCAAGCATTACTTGGAAGTCATTGGAGTGTATGTTTGTTACTCAGGGCTGGTGGATTGCAAATTATCTAGTGTCTACTTTTGCTTTCATAACTTTGTGAGGGGAGTTTGGAAAGATCCCCATAGTGTCATGGATGAGAAGATTTCACTGACCCACAATGAAATATGCAAATATCCTTTGGGGCCAGAATCAGTATTATACTGTACCAAATATTACAGTTTATAACATAGGTGAGTTAAGTGTTAATGAAAATTACAAAATGAAGTGGTAATTTTTGCATGAAATCAACATACTTTTGTTGTTTAATTTTTTATTCAGGGGAAAACTGCTTTTTATTCTATAATAAAATCTGGACATTTAATATACTGTACATGTACCTACAATATTTATATTTTTCCTGGAATGTTTTGAAGATACTGTACATAGTAAAGTACATGTCATGCCTTGTTGCTTACCAAATATGGGATGACTAGAGATTTCTCAGTTTTCTTTAGAAAGTTCAGCACTTTTGGTCGTGGTAGTTGATCCACTTCACCTGATGTGGACTTGTCACCAATAAAAATTTTCAGCCCATCTTCAGGATATGACTTCAACACCCATCCCCCATACTCAAAATGAGATCAATGTGCTGGGGGCCTGCAATACAAGAGTTAAAAGGTAACAGAAAAATATACAAAATTTATGGAATGAATAAAAAGCAGCAATATAACACAAATGTTTCTCATGATCCCGATATCTTTAAAGATAGACAAGAAAAGCCTCCATCAATTTAATGATACCAAGATGCTGGAGGTAAGTGACGGTGTGATGGTGGCCACACAGAGATGAGTCTGCTCTTTTGGCATGGCGGATCAAAAGCTGGAGAGCGCGCTGATGAAGTCCACGTGTTTGAAGCAGAAGAACTAACTCGGGATACTTATGGGCATGGCGTAAAACACGTTCACCTTCTACTATACTAACGCGGCTGTCTCGCATTCGAAGCAGGGGCTTCACAAGACTGTCATTAGTCTGCAAAGACAAAAAGAAGTATAATTTAAATGAATGGGAGATTTGTCATCTGAAAGTGACTAGCAGTTTCAGAACTGTGTAACAATGAGTGTGGGTACTTACAAAAACATGTTCATAGATGATGTCAAAATTATAGAAAAGTACAGTACAGTAGAAAGTACAGTACTTTATCATCAGAAAACCACATAAATGCTAAAGTGAGCATTTTGTGGAATTTTATTTTAAGTAAGAATTACAGCACAACAGTTGAGCCATGCCAGTGCCATACAGTGGGTGCAGGTGTAGTGAGAGACTTTTGAATGTGACAGTCTCGAGGGAATGTACATTTATAGATAGGTATCCTTCCCTCTTATTTAATTAAGTCACCATTCCTGCATGTAATCTTATGATGTTATGCAACACTGACTGAGTATAGGGAAGTGTAAAATCGCATCAAAGTACTTCAGCCAGTAAGAATTTACTGTGGTTGTGAGAGTTAAGATGTTATGTCTCCTTCAGACACTCTGTAGAGCCTACCTCTAGTGTGCCTATGTACATCTCTACTCCTGCCTATGTGGTTTAAGGGAGCAATGTAAATGTAGACGAGCTAGAGCAAATTGTTGTAATGGGGGAAGTCATTAATTAATAAATTAATGTTAAGTTCTGGCTAGATTTTGTGACACCAGTATAGTGAGTAGGCTGATCAATCCTTAGATACAGTATCCTTAATAATTGTCGTAACTAACTACCTTGGGGACTGGGTCTTTAACTCTTACTGGGAGTCTTTTCCAGTTACCTCCACTATATATACACAGATTTAAGCCCCAGTGGTAAGAAAGGTATGGAACAGATATTATTATAACATCCCCCATAACATCAGTAACTCCAAAACCTGAAAAGCAAAATCATTTAAGCCACTGAGAAAATCTGCCACAAAATTGAACCAGCTGGCTGTGATTATCCCCAATATTCACTCACATATTCATCTCTGAATCTCACCTGTACATAGCACTTCAACAGTGTTGTGTCAATTATTTGGAGCTTTTCATTACGGGACTTTAAGCTTGCGGCGGAGGGAGAGAACTTGTTGTCTGCACCATCTTCCACATTTGCCTCACTATCAGTGCTTGACAGCTGGTGACGCATCTGTAACAAATAGCAGTACCTACAGTTACAAAGGTTTTTGATATCGTGAAAGATATTAGTTAAATCAGGGTACAACATCCCTGGAAGTGTTAAAACATGCAACACAAACTTCATATTTTACTCTACTATTTCCCAGTATTTTAGTTCATGGTTTAACTTATTTAATATGTTCTCAGGGATCTTTAAATTTAGAGAATCATCACTGCATAACATAAGCAGCTCCAGAAGTTTTTTCTCCCTTAATACATTTATTCAAATGTAACAATTCTTTTCTTTGATTCAAATTCAACCTTTAAATGTAATTCTTCCATTTAGATTCACATTCTGTTTATTAAGACTGAATATATTTGGTGCCACAGCATACAGTATTTGTCTTATACAGATTTCAATAAAAATCTTATTCTTATTTTTTGGGAGAGGAAGCCTTATTTCAAGTTATTTGTAATCCTGTTATATATTAAAACTGAATTTCATATCTACATAATAAACTGCTGACCTCTAACAGGAAGTGAACAAGGGCTTGGAGTGCCTGCTCTAAGTCCGCACCACTTAGTGCTGGAATGGGGTATGGATACCGGAGTCGACTCCGGTATTCCTCAGGGACCATGTCGGGATACATTCCAATAACAAACGGAAGATCTGCAAAATATGTTAAAAAATAAATAATGAACTTAAGTAAATATTTAGTTATTAAGAAAATTTTATGACTTTTGTCAATGGATTTGTTTAGTGACTGCAAAGTGGAAGTGAAAATCAACAATTACTGAAGAAAAATATGTAATCTACTAAGAGAAAAAAGGCTTTGTCAGACCTGTATTAAGAGTGAAAAACAACTTCATGGCTTCAGGGTAGCTCTTGCTACAGAAGAGATGAATGGCTTGCAGGTGCTGGATGTGTTTCTGCATCTGAGTCTTGGCATCCGCAGCTTCATCCCACACATCCTGAAATAAACAACTAAACTTTGGAAACCATAAAGAGAAGTGATAATATCAATAATCTTCTGGAACCAAGTGTCCTGAACTTCATTCTGATGAGCAGCAAGATGACTTTTACCCACTGTTAACCTAGTACAGTACTTTTATAGCAAGGAAAAATTGCATTCTTTGATTTAATGTATATAAAGCAAATTTTTCATGCAAAATTCTTTTGGCCCTACCACAGCAGTATAGTGGTATATTTAGCACTTTCTTCTGATAATTACTTAGTCCTCCTTACTCTAATATGGTACAAATTTATAAACAATGATTCTTTGAAGGATATGGGTTATTTGCTATATTTTACCAACAGGAAATGTAACATTTTATGGAAATATAAATGCAATATAATTTAGAATTGACCTATCCTTCTGTTTACATAGTACTCTTTGTAATTATGTGGACCATCATACATATATTGACGTAAAAGGCAATTAGATAGTAAAAATTTGGTACCATTCCCTTTATAGAGCCGAACAAAAATAAAAATGAAGACAAACTTAAATATTCCTAGGCCTACTTATAGCACATATATGTACTATAGTAAGCCTCAGATAGTGCGTATTATGCCTAGAAAGGGTAGGTTAGGTTAGTTTAGGTTATCTTTGCAACGAAAATACAAAACCTTTTCCGGTTTGTCCAAATTCAATACAGTAATACCAATTTCTAACATCTAATTGCCTTTTACGTCAATATATATATATATATATATATATATATACAATGGTCCTCATCGTTACTATAAGTACTACCTAAACAGGAGGATGCGATGCATTATAAATGATAAATAAATAATAAATCATAAAATGATGGCGCAGTGAGAGTACTGAAAGCAGCAGAATGAAGGTATAGTGAGAGTACTGAAAGCAGCAGAATGAAGGTACAGTGAGAGTACTGAAAGCAGCAGAATGAAGGTACAGTGAGAGTACTGAAAGCAGCAGAATGAAGGTACAGTGAGAGTACTGAAAGCAGCAGAATGAAGGTATAATGAGAGTACTGAAAGCAGCAGAATGAAGGTACAGTGAGAGTACTGAAAGCAGCAGAATGAAGGTATAGTGAGAGTACTGAAAGCAGCAGAATGAAGGTACAGTGAGAGTACTGAAAGCAGCAGAATGAAGGTACAGTGAGAGTACTGAAAGCAGCAGAATGAAGGTACAGTGAGAGTACTGAAAGCAGCAGAATGAAGGTATAGTGAGAGTACTGAAAGCAGCTGAATGAAGTACAGTGAGAGTACTGAAAGCAGCAGAATGAAGGTACAGTGAGAGTACTGAAAGCAGCAGAATGAAGGTACAGTGAGAGTACTGAAAGCAGCAGAATGAAGGTATAATGAGAGTACTGAAAGCAGCAGAATGAAGGTATAGTGAGAGTACTGAAAGCAGCAGAATGAAGGTACAGTGAGAGTACTGAAAGCAGCAGAATGAAGGTATAGTGAGAGTACTGAAAGCAGCAGAATGAAGGTACAGTGAGAGTACTGAAAGCAGCAGAATGAAGGTAAAGTGAGAGTACTGAAAGCAGCAGAATGAAGGTACAGGGAGAGTACTGGAAGCAGCAGAATGATAACACAATGAGAGCACTGGAAGCAGCAGAACACAGTGAGAGAACTGTCAAACTATTTTGTGTATATTGCTTTATTAGATTACAATAATTTTCATTGCACTTAAATAACTGACAAATAAGATTTATCAGATGCACAAGTCTCAGGTACATGATATGGCTTAATGAATTGACTTATTATTTAAACAATACATTTCAGACTACAACAAGTTTTAAGGCCAATCCAAACTGTTTTTCAGCTAGAAGTTGTGGGATCTGTTGATTGATGGGAACGTTATGTAGACACCATACGTGAGACGCCGATGCAATGTAAACCTGACTTTTTCCTCTGAAATGAGAGGTGAAATGTAATTTTTAAAACTTCACAAATATTGAGATACTGCATGCCTGTGAATAATCATGCAATTTACAGTATGAATATTAAAGTATATCACTATATCACCTAGAAGATTAGCACAAGAAGGATCCTTGTTATACTCTATTTGCAAGTAGAGTACTGTATATAACTTAATAACTGGATAAAATATCTATTGTACTTGTGTAGTTCAGAGTCAAAACTTTGGAGAACTGCCTTGGAACCATACAGTGAGCAACTTTGCAAGTTGATCAAACTCTGAGACAATTACAAGCTACTTAAACTAAGAAATAATCCAGTACTGTAAAAAAGTGAGAAGGTAGCAGTGGGACAAAATTACACACAACATTAACAGAATTAAGGTAAATATAAATGAATGTATAAATGTTATAAGGCAAAACTTAGGTAACAAGAAATATATAAACCGTAGACTGAATAAGAATTATAAGTGACACAGAAGACAAAATACTGAAGTGTTACAAATATATATACATATATATATCATGTTGCATTTTTTATTGATTTATTATTACTATATTGCAAAGCTGCTCTTATTGTTGATGTTTAGCCTGTGGTGGGAGCATCCTGCAAGGATACAACTGCCCTGACTGGCATAATATTTTTCCCAGAACATGACCCAATTTCTTTTACATCTGGATTCACTGTAATGACTGGTGGTTTTAAGGCAAACCACTTAGAGAATGATACTTCCTAAACCTGGTTACCCCCTCAAAACTCAGTTTATAAAAATTAAACTGCAGAACATACACTACAATATGTCTAGGAAAAGATGCTGATATAGAATATTTACAGAATTATTCAAACAAAATAAGTATTTTGAAATTTTCAGTTTTCAACAAAATGTCACGAAATATAAACACACCGGGCAGTGTACAAATAGCCAGGAGACAGCCTGAAGAGCTCGATCTCACGTCCAGTAGTGCCTGAGAATTTTTTTTGTGCTTCCTGAAACAGGCCGGTGAACACTTGCAAAGATGAGGTCTCTACAGGTCATGCCTCTGTCTAACAAGCAGCAAATAAAAAAGCAAATTAGGGTAGAGAAAGGGAGGGAAACTATTAGGAGAAAGTGACAAGTCATTATGACTATATAGCTCTGGGAAAGGGTAAGGATAAGGATTTAGGATGGGACAGGGGAAAGGAATGGTGCCCAACCACTTGGATAGTTGGGGATTTAACGCCAACCTGCATGAGGCAAGACCGTTGGTCTACTGCCCAGCCCAAGTGGTTGGGAGCTGAACTGCTCTCAGAGACACGAGTATGCTCTAAGAGCCAGTGGAAGCTACAGGCAACATGGGAATCAGAACCACTACCTCTCCAAGGTGATCAAGGCACCAGGAATAATAATGATTAGCTCAGAAAAGGGCAGTTCATGATACTAACCAGAAGATAAGCAGGCGATGAGTCACAATAAGTGGCTAAAGTATGTTGACCAGACCACACACTAGAAGGAGAAGAGACGACAACGTTTCGGTCCGTCCTGGACCATTCTCAATCGACTTGAGAATGGTCCAGGACGGACCGAAACGTCGTCGTCTCTTCTCCTTCTAGTGTGTGGTCTGGTTAACCAGAAGATAGTATCTGTGCCTAGTGAGAATTACCTGACAAGTTGCTCATCGTGATCTTAGCAAAAACATGCAACCAGGATGATTTATAATGATAATTACTCTTCTTGAAGGTAAACACAAACTATTCTTCATAGAATGTCATTTACTAAATCTGCTGCTATAGGCAAAGGAGAATGAAAACCCTCAATTTCAAGGTTAATCATAGAGGTTAATCCAGAAACTATCTCTGCATTAAGGACAGGGTTGTGTCCAAACAACACTCAACTCCAGAAGTGGTCAAGATGCTCAACAGTGGAGGAATGCATTTCTAGCTAGAGAGCAGATAATATTTTTAAATAAAATTATTTCTGGGGGAGCAAGGCTGGTCTGAAGCCGACCAGTAAAGCTCGGCAAGAGCCATGATTGGTGAATACTTCCAGGACACCTCCTGGGTAGCTGATCACTAACAATGATGATCACTCGTGTCACTGAGGAAATTGTGGTTTTCAAGTAACTATTTCAGCAGTACCTGACATACTTTTGATGGTCCTAAAGAGAACTCTTCCCTATTGCATCAATTCTTATTATATGACTGACTTGAAAAAAAAACAATTGTACACTGGAATGGCAGAATACATCACTCAGGAAGCTTTGATTTCAGGCGGAGTGTCAAAGAAAATATCAGTACAACATACACTAAGGTAAAACAACCCTGCCTTACTTTGAAGACTGGCCCACTGCAAGAAGTCTAGGCTTATCTAGGTTGAGAACTTGCACAGTAATCTGGGGTTCTGCAGTCTTGATTTCTATTGTTTTTGATAAGATGGCTATCAAGTATGGCTTGTTGTATGCTGAAAAAATTTAAAATAAATGATCATTAAGCATCCTGAAGTAATAGGTACTAAATGTTTTCTTGTATACAGTTAGTATAATACAGTAATTCAATGTACAATGACGACAGTATAATAAAATATGTTTAGATCAATTTTGTTTAAATTGTTTTTGAATGTTTTGTAAATTACCTAACATTAGCTCTTTTGTTATGCCTTGAGTTTACTCATATATAATGCACAATAGTAATTATGACTGATAATCTGATTGTTAAATTTTATTGGGAATTTATTTTCTACAAATCATTACTGCTGAAGATGGGTTGAAAAAGCACTCATTCTCAGGGACAAATATGCTTCCTTAACACGTAAAGATCAGATGTCATAAAAATATTGTATGACCTTTCTTAACTGGATATTTAATTGCTTCCTTAGACGACATCCCCCTTCCCTGGGATACTGGGAACTCCACCCTGGACCAGTGCAACTTCCTATCACCTAATGCAGCAAGAATTTTTTTTTTTAAGTGCTGTAAACATTTAAACTATGCCCAGGAATACAATCCCACCTAGGAACCTTTAAGCACTGTATACACACTAAACTATGCCCAGGAATACAATCCCATCCAGGAACCTTTAAGCACTGTATACACACTAAACTATGCCCAGGAATACAATCCCACCCAAGGAACCTTTAAGCACTGTATACACACTAAACTATGCCCAGGAATACAATCCCATCCAGGAACCTTTAAGCACTGTATACACACTAAACTATGCCCAGGAATACAATCCCATCCAGGAACCTTTAAGCACTGTATACACACTAAACTATACCCAGGAATACAATCCCACCCAAGGAACCTTTAAGCACTGTATACACACTAAACTATGCCCAGGAATACAATCCCATCCAGGAACCTTTAAGCACTGTATACACACTAAACTATGCCCAGGAATACAATCCCATCCAGGAACCTTTAAGCACTGTATACACACTAAACTATGCCCAGGAATACAATCCCATCCAGGAACCTTTAAGCACTGTATACACACTAAACTATGCCCAGGAATACAATCCCACCTAGGAACCTTTAAGCACTGTATACACACTAAACTATGCCCAGGAATACAATCCCACCTAGGAACCTTTAAGCACTGTATACACACTAAACTATGCCCAGGAATACAATCCCATCCAGGAACCTTTAAGCACTGTGTACACACTAAACTATGCCCTGGAATACAATCCCACCCCAGACCAGTGATGAGCGATGGGGCCCTGCACAGGCCCCCACCACCTCCTTCCCATGGGAAGGGAAAGAAAACCCCCTGTATTTAAACATGGGAAGAATAGACTTCAGCCCTTCAGAATCACATTTCCAGGGAAGAAACACTGAAATCTCTGTCAGAAAAACAACCCCAGTAGGCATCTCCTTCTACCTTCAAGTTAACTTGAGTGCAGTCACTTCAGTATTGTATTCTATTATCACCTGAATCATTCACCATGACTTAGTTATTTAAGCTTTCTCCTTATGAAAATAATAACTGGAGATTGCTGCTTCCTACAAGAGGATAAGCAGCTTTCTAGCTTTCAGAAAGAGCTTTCTTACTTTCTTGCTATTCATGGTTAAGCTGTCTAACAGCCAAAGTTATCTAATAACTTATTAATGAGAAAATAAATAGCGCTCTATTTCTCTTACCTAAGTGCTATAGTGCTTGTATGCAAGGTGAAAACATTTAACAGCAGCTTATTTTTCTGACCATTATATCTTATATTTTATTGAAATTGATTCTTTCCTTCAACTTTTCTCTTAGAGCACCTAACGGTTAATGTATTGAGAAAAACAAAGTTGAACAGCAATTTATATTTTGCAACATTGAACTGTTGCAGGGAACAGTTCAGTGTTGCAGAAAACAAGTTAATCTTGAAATTATCTTCCAGCATCATTGACCTATAATTCACAATAATTCCCAAATAGGGATTAAACCAAGAAATAAAATATTAAAGACATGCATCTTACAACATTCAACCAAGTGACCAACACTAAGGCAATACATACATACACAGTTTGATCGACAAACGTCATAGAATCACGTGGTCTGAACATTATAACAAGGTGACTCACCTAAACAAAGTGGTTGTTCATCCCATTTTAAAGTATAGCTGCAGGTGGCATTGCCCTCAGCATCAACAAAAATGGTCTCTTTGTCATGGGCCAATGCTAGCTGCTCTCCATCTACCATTCGTGTAATTAGTGGTTCTTGACTGCGACCGGTAGCAAATAACTCTTTCTGTTCACCAGTCAGCTGCAATAATTAAACAATAAAATTTATTTTGTTAAATTTATGCCTTATTTTGATCAATTTTACATTTTCACTCCTAGTGTTCCATCATCTACAATACAGAATAATATCACTATCATGCGGAGACACACCAAGTTACTTCATTGCTTTTATAGTCTTTCTTACACAAAATAAATAATAATAACATCTATTTTTTATCTTTTCCAGAATATATGAATGGCCTTATGCTAGAAGTAAGTTATTGACATCATTTAAAATTGTCACCATTTCTATTTTCCCTGTCCACTATTTATCACCTATTAAACTGATTAAATTTTCCATCACTAAACACTAAATTATGCTAAATTAGTTATAATTTATATATTCAATTATTTTCTACCTGCACCAAACACGTATGTGCTTCCACCCATTTCGTTTTTCTGCTGCAAAATTTATTTGACGGAAATAGTGATTCACACCAGTTCTTTTCAAGTTTCTACTCTATATGCAAGGCACAGAATATGAGAACTATATCAAAACACAATGTTATGTTTATTTATGTAACGTATTCTTACCTTAACAAGCCAATACTCATGCTTAAATGCAACAGCAATTGCTTCCATGCACCACGTTAAAGCTCGTGGTACATCTGGGAGTGCTAAATCCTCACGAAGCTGGTGAAACTTTCTAGATTTCCAATAGAAGAGCTGGAGCTTGCGTCTCACAGCCACCACCAGACGAACAGTCACTACCGCATCCCCAGTGAGTGACACGTGATGCTGCAGAGTGCAAGACATGAAACACCATATTGAGTGGCATAACTAGACAATGTCAAGCGTGGAAGCAGAGAGGCAGAGTGCTCTCGCAATTACAGGTGACAAATTTGTATAATTCATATAATAAACATACCAAAATTATTAAGTGCAAATTATATTTTTTTTAGAAGAGGGCATTCCTGGAATAAAGTCACAATGATGATGCTGGAACAATTAAACACTAAATCCACACATTAAAAAGTGAAAAGGTAATAATTACATTATGTCATGGAGTTGATAATAGTTCAGGACAGATCAAAACATCACTTTTAATGTGTCGGTTTAGTCTTTATGCCATTAAGTTTAGTGTTATTTCATTGTTAAAATTCAAGAAAGGTTCAGGAAACCTTCTTCAGGATTAATTCAAGAATCAAAGAATAATGAACCCATCAGGTGCTGTAATATTGAAAACAGGTGTGAGAGGGTACTACACTAGATGGATAATGAGCAACATAGCTTAAATTTTACAAACACAAAGAATTTATATTTATTTTCAAATGACACAGACCTCCATGGGCTTTTATCCAAATAGTTTAATAGTCCCTGGGGCTGTATCCGAGAGCACAGTGCATTATGGGTCAGCAACTAATGTATCCATAATCCTTAGGATAGATAAGGAATAATTATTCCAATTATTCTACAATTACTCTTGAGAAAGCACTGTGATTTTTGTGATATAATATACGCTCCAAGATTCTGAGAACATTATAATTATGATGATGATGAAAGTAAGGCATGATTACACCATTACTGATGAAGATGACATGATAATGTAAAATAATTATGATCATTCGTAATTGGTGAAAACTCATGAGCTGATGATCGACACCAAAATCATAAGACACTCCCAAATAATTTACAATAAACAATACAGTACCTTAATATCAAGATCAAAGGCAGTAGCACCTTTGGTTTGAGTTAATGTGCACAGAAGAGGTAGATTGAAGGCCGTCAGATCATGAATGCTTACAACATTATCTGCAAATAAATATTGATTAGAATTATTTATACTATTTCTTTACTGCATGTATACTCAGAGCACAGAACATTAGATGCTCTGAAGGGGTTGTCCAGAAATAAGAAGTAGGCAATACTCATGGAAAACGAAACATTCTACCTTTTATTCTGCAGTTTCATCTATCTAATGTTGTATTCACTTCACAATAGATTTTTAGGTGCTGGTGGCTGTGCCACCTTAAACAAATGGGTATACTTAATTACTGTATATTATTTGTATCATTTTGTGTATTACTGTATGTCAAATTCTAGAAAAACATACAAAACACAGGTCTTGTAGTACAGTTGGCTGTGTTCTCAACTCACAACTGGGTATCCTGGGTTCAATTCCTGCATGGTACAGAAATAAACAGACATGATTCCTTTCCCCTAATGTGTCTGTTCGCCTAGCAGTAAATATATATGTACCTAGAGTTTTTCTTTAGGCAACTGTTGTGGGGTTGCATCCTGTGGAGGGTTCAGTAGTTCGACCTTAGGCAAAACTGTAATACAAGCCTAAAATACATTGGCTTAATGTGACCAACAATATGAATTACTCTTACTTTAAACTGAGAAAATTTTCTGAAGTCAATGCCATATCAAGAAATAATAACTAACAACAGAAATACAAAAGATTAAATTGCCAAAAGCTGCCATAAATATAGTACTAACTTCAAGGGTCTAATATTTGTTATACCATGTATACAAGAAACACCGAGGGTATGTAACTCAACTTCACGAAATAAGATTGATATGTTTCTTCAAAAGATATCTGATCAGTCAGGGTGTGATTGCAATGTTATCATAAAGCTACCATAATTCTAACTTGAGGGCTGCAAGCTTTATTAACATCATAATGATAAGGGTAATATACATAGGTATTAAAATAACAGTTTTAAATAACACTAGGCATTTAAATATCAAGGACTACACATTTGCCCAAATTTATATTTTGTAAACTTGTATCCAAAAGTACTATACCTGATAAGGAGACAATAATCTGATGTTCAGGTATTACTGCCACCTGAACAATTGGTTTACGGGAGAAATTTTTGTTAGAGCAGAGAAGCGCAACATCCCAGCGACGGGTGGTGCCAGGTGTCACTGTATACATGAGCAAATGGCCCTGCCTCGTTCCCACCACCAGATTACCATCTGAAAAATAAATGAAAAGATACAAAGAAAATCCCCTCATCTACAATTATGTTTATCCTCTAGTTACACACACATGAATAATACAAATGTTTTCACTCTCTTTCAATTAGGCTAACCATTTCTTCAATGCTTATTCCATCAATTCCTGTCTCACCTTTAGTGTCACATTAATTCTAAGGTGTTGAAAACATTAAATATTCACCTACAAATGTCTCTCATTGTAATTTTGAAATACAAATTTTGGCAACTGTATTTATGTAAAATAAAAACCATAAACCATGGGTGGCTTATATAAACTGAGGCCTCATGGCTGCACCCATCATGGGTCATTCGTGGGCACATACAGTATTCAAATTGAAAGCTCATGACACCCGTCAAAATGGGTACCTATTCTAACTTAACGTCCATGACTCCACCGATCATGGGTAACATTGACACCTATCACAATTGTGGGCTAGTCCCTCCACCCACCACAGGTGACACAAAGGCACCTGTCCCTCCTTTGGGCTTGTCAATTTGCCCATCATGGGGTGACTCTGAGGTGCTTCTCCTACTTGTAGGCTCATCGCTATGCTCACCCTGGGTGACTAAGACATCTCTCACTCGTGGGCTCATCACTACAACCACCATGTGTAACTAAGTTGAAGAAATATGAGGAAGTTCTCGTTCCATTTATAGGTGGTTAGTCAGGAAGTGGACTGCATTGAAGGAAGAGGTTGTTGAAGCCAATTCTATCCACAACTTATGACAGAAAAGATATGATAAAAATGCTAATGTTAGGAGAAGTAATTAGCACTGCAGGTATACAAGGCTAGGAGGTGGGGCAGAAAGAGCTAGATCCCACTCCCATGTAGTCTGTGACAAGTAAGCACCATGGGCGACTCAGGGGCATCTCCTACTTGTGGGATTGTTAATATACCCATCATGGGTGCCTCTCCCACTGTGGGATTGTCAATATACACACCATGGGTAAATCACTGGTGCCTCTCCCACTGTCGGATTGTCAATATACACACCATAGGTAAATCACTGGTGCCTCTCCCACTGTGGGATTGTCAATATACACACTATGGGTAAATCACTGGTGCCTCTCCCACTGTGGGATTGTCAATATACACACTATGGGTAAATCACTGGTGCCTCTCCCACTGTGGGATTGTCAATATACACACCATGGGTAACTCATGGGTGCCTCTCCCACTTGTGGGCTCGTCACTACGCCCACCCTGGGTGACTCAGAGAGGTGCCTCCCACTTGTGCCCATATGCCTTGCTCACCATAAGCAGTGACAGCTTCAATCTGCAGGGGCAGCTTCTCCAGGATGGGGATGGCCTCGTAAGCATCATGCATGCTTCCTGGGAGAAGAAGCTACTTCATAATACACTTAAGACAGCCGAGAGTCTTGGCCTCAGATCCTCTCCTTCCCTTTGTTTACATCAACAGCTGATCTGACGTCATGTGATTCACATTCATTGATGAATTTAAATATTTCTTATTAATCCATATTTTTTTATGCATTTTATCATTATATTAAATTTTAATAATCAAAATAAATACTATATTAACATATCACTACTTGATAATGATTCAGGACAACCCGAAACGTCCGCATTTACATTTCTTTTCATGTGTATGGGTTGGGAAAATTGTTCCAGACGTATTCTCTACAGTACTATCTTACACCTGATACATCTGTTCACCTAGCCTTAAATATGCTCCAAGGAGTTAGGCAACTGTTTATTTTGGGTTGAGAAAGGACAGAAGTGGGGGGGTTTCGGCCCCCAGTGTGGGGGGGGGGGACTTGGGTATAACCCCTATACAACCTTACTCAAATGGCGCATTAGTACCCCGACCACACACGTGTATAGTTACAATTATTCAAATTCAAATTTTTATTCGGGTAAAAGTACATACGTACATACATAAAAGTAGTACGAAGCCAATTATGTCACTTGGCAGCAGTCGTACTGTGGTCACAAATATGTCATAGGTCACAAGTTACTAATTGTAAAATCATTGTGAGCGTTATATAACCAGCGCTTTGGCTGGGTTCGTTCGTATCCTGGCCGGGGAGGATTGACTGGGCGCCAATCCTTAACTGTAGCCTCTGTTCACCCAACAGTAAATTGGGTACCTAGTTGTTAAACGATTTGGCGGGTCGTATTCCGGGAAAATAGGATTAAAGACTTGCCCAAAACGCTATGCGTACTAGTGGCTATACAAAAGTATATTTACTCTTGTATATATAAATATAAAATATCTAACAATTTGGTCAGGGGACAAGTAACTTGTAACGTACGATTAAGGTTACGTTGTTATGTAGATTAGATACACAGTATTTAGTGGGTTTTCATATTTATTTAGTAGTCTTGATTAAAGTAGTGTTGTAGACATTGAGACGGAGCTTGGAGCAGAGCAGAGAGCTGAGTGAGGCCAGAGTCGCGGAGCTCTATGAGGCAGAGCGTGGCGGCTCGATGGGGAATGGTAAGTGTCTAAACTTGATGGGGAGCGAGAGCGCTGTAGCTCGATGCAGTCCTAGTCTGCTGTCTGCTCTATGTTGAAGCTGTAGCGTCTTGGGGTCAATTAGAACTGCATACGCCGATGAGTAACGTTGTGTAACTGGACCCCGAACCGTTGTGTAACCGAAGCCCGACCAATTGTGTAACCGGACCTCGACCAGTTGTGTAACCAGAACCCGACCTGTTGTGTAACCGGAGCCCGACCAGCTGTGTAACCAGAGCCTGACCAGTTGTGTAACCAGAGCCCGACCAGTTGTGTAACCAGAGCCCGACCAGTTGTGTAACCAGAGCCCGGCCAGTTGTGTAACCAGAGCCCGACCAGTTGTGTAACCAGAGCCCGGCCAGTTGTGTAACCAGAGCCCGACCAGTTGTGTAACCAGAGCCCGGCCAGTTGTGTAACCAGAGCCCGACCAGTTGTGTAACTGGAGTCCGACTAGTTGTGTAACCGCAAGCCTAGCATGAACGAAGCAAACAAACAATTCAACACAAACAACGTCAAACAAACAACATCTGAAGCACAACCATGCACGAACCGAAGCCTGGCCAGTTACGTAACAGGAGCTCGAACAGTTGTGTAACTGCAAACCTAGCATGAACGAACCAAACAAAACGTCTGAAGCACAACCATGCACGAACGGAAGCCCAAATACGCACAACCCGAAGCCCAAGTGACACCCCCGGAGCCCGACCAGTTACGTAACCGGAGCCCGACCAGTTGTGTAACCGGAGCCCGACCAGTTATGTAACCGGAGCCCGACCAGTTGTGTAACCGAAGCCCGACCAGTTGTGTAACTGGACCCCGACTAGTTGTGTAATCAAAGCCCGACCAGTTGTGTAACTGGACCCCAACCAGTTGAGTAATCGAAGCCCGACCAGTTCTGTAACCGAAGCCCAACCAGTTGTGTACCCCGAGCCCAACCAGTTGTGTAACCCGAGCCTGACCAGTGTAACCCGAGCTCAACCAGTTGTGTAACCAGAGTTTGACCAGTTGTGTAACCAGAGCCCGACCAGTTGTGTAACCTGAACCTGACCAGTTGTGTAACCGGAGCCCGACCCTTTGAGTAACTGGACCCAGTCCAGTTGTGTAACTGCAAACCTATCATGAACGAACCGAACAAAACGTCTGAAGCACAACCATGCACGAACGGAAGCCCAAATACGCACAACCCGAAGCCGAAGTGACACCCCGGAGCCCGACCAGTTACGTAACCGGAGCCCGACCAGTTGTGTAACCGGAGCCCGACCAGTTATGTAACCGGAGCCCGACCAGTTGTGTAACCGAAGCCCGACCAGTTGTGTAACTGGACCCCGACCAGTTGTGTAACCGAAGCCTGACCAGTTGTGTAACCGAAGCCCGACCAGTTGTGTAACCGTAGCCCGACCAGTTGTGTAACCCAAGGCCGATTAGTTGTGTAACCCAAGGCAGATTAGTTGTGTAACCAGAGCCCGACCAGTTGTGTAATGAGCCCGACCAGTTGTGTAACCGGAGCCCGACCAGTTATGTAACCGGAGCCCGACCAGTTGTGTAACTGAAGCCCNTTGGTAAATCCATTTGTACTATTGAAATTATTTGGTGCCATCAGTATTCAAACACTGGCACATAGTCAACTTGGCAACTGATAATTATGACAGTCATGCAGGAAATAACCATGTAATGATGGGAGCAATCTAAAGATTAAATATTAGATGATAAATCTTATTATAAATGTTGCAATTAAATTGTCTTGTGGAATTAATGTGACAACACTACCTTACCTAGAGAAACTACAGTATCTGCTAAAAGTAGATACAGGTATCTGTATGTAAAGAATTGAAATGTAACTTTATTAGATTACTACATTCACTGAAAAAGATACAAATTATATAAAGCATTGTGTGTAAGCTTTCAAGACAGTGTAATATTATTTTTGAATACACAAACATTGTGTCAATTAAACTTTACTGTTTTCGAGAATTTTCCTTGTTCAATGTTTTTTTTTTTTTTGTAAACCACTCATACAACTAGAATCTTACTAAATATGGAAAGTATTGCATAATGTTGAAAAAATATTTTTCATGCTTTCAATTTTTATCTTAAGCGTAAAAGTTTTTTTATGGTAATCTTTCTCAGATTATTATTTTATCTATATATATTATTATTTCTTATAGGAGGAGTTTGCGGGGCTGCAAAAAATCATGTGGGATCGCAGGCCCATAGTTGGACAATCCTGTTTTAGATTGATTGCAGTGTTATTAGGCCACTACATGGTACATGACCTCATGCGACATAATGTACCTCATGCTGAGGCCGTAAAGTTACTGTAAAAACCCACTGTTGCATAGTTTGTGAGAGACTTATGGGACTGAAGCATAATGCCACTCAGTGGATTCCTAAAGCGAGTCATTCCATGGCCAGAGGACAAGCAGGAGCTGTGGCAGACTATATTAGCTTTGAGCTAACGATCTGTGGCCCAAGAGCACAGTCCAAATTACAATACTGTACTAGGAATATTTATATCTTTATTATACTGTACATTTGATGTTGCCATTAATACCATATTGTGTTTGACCTCGTGTGCCTTGCCTGTATGTGCATAGTAGAGAAGGATTGAGATTGCTCATAGCTGTGCAAATGTTCTGCTTCTCTGTTTTAACACATTTATCATTTATCCTTTTGTGTTTCGTGTACCTAGTGTTTTAGTTGAATAAATGTAGGCAAAGGACACATTCTTTCCATGACCACCATTTGTAACTAAACATGTACACTAAACATGTACAGGACATAAATTTGTTGCCTCTTAAAATTAAAAATAAGAATTGAAGCACAGATGCTGCATAGGCTCCTTGGGTTGTGTGCTCTCCATTAAGCATAACTTACAGTAAAACATCAGAGGCTGGAGAGCTCCAAAAAGTGTGGAAAAGGTAAACTACTCAAAGTGTATAAGCTGTAAGCACTAACTGTCGACTACTGTACATAACATTTATGCCTTACAAAATCCTTTACTGGAAAAATAATTGAGAAGAAAATAGAATTGAATTGATTGATTCAATTATGGGAATCAGGGAATATTCACAATTGAAGATTATAGACAATTATAAATGAGATACAGCTGATAAGTCACAAAATGAAATTCATGTGGAGTCCATCTCGTGTTGGAATAGTGCTCAACGAGGTGGCGGATGACCTGGCCAAACATGCCACATCAAAAGTAAAAGTTGATTCAAAAGGTGGTATGTTAATTAAGGTCTCACACCCTCACTCATTATATTCTTATTGTCCGTTGATTAATGTATATAGAAACACTGAATAGGGACTGTTCCTGATCAAATAGCTTGGATGTGTCACAACGGAAAGATTGATGATATTCTGGAGAGATAATAATTTTTGCACCGAGTTTGTAACTTTGTTGAATTGTCTGAATGTTTATTGCATATTGTAGAAGAGAGAATGAGCAGAAGTGATACGGTGAGAATGCAATACTCTTGTAACCAGTTATCAGAGTTATAACCAGTTATTGGTTCCACAAATCAACAACCCTGTTACTGAACCAGTATTTATCCAAGACTTTCCTAAATCTAAACTTATCCAATTATACCCATTGTTTTGTGTTCTATTTTTGTGTTGATACTTTTAATACTCTATTATATTCCCCCTTATTCCACTTGTACACCTAGCTACACATTTTTTGCATGAAATTGTAACTGCACACGTTGAATATATTATATATTTATATTTTGAAGGTTTTTACCAATATTTTTTGAAGTGCAATGATACAGTGGACTGTCAATAATGTTATTTGTATCACAGAACATAGATACCCAGGGTTATTGTTGTCACTAATGTATTCATAATATTATATTCTTTAAGCAATAAATAAGAACATAAGAATATAAGAATACAGGTAACTGCAGGAGGCCTATTGACCTATACAAAGAAGTTCCTATTAATATCCACCCAGTCTCATTCATATATATGTCTAACCTACGTTTGAAACAACCAAGGGAGCCTCCTACTATTATGTTATGCGGTAATTGGTTCCACAAATCAACAACCCTGTTACCGAACCAGTATTTATCCAAATCTTTCCTAAATCTAAACTTATCCAATTTATACCCATTGTTTTGTGTTTTAGTTTGTGTTGATACTTTTAATACCTTATTAATATTCCTCCTTATTCCACTTGTACACCTTTATCATGTCACCCTATAATTCTTCGCCTTTTAGATAATGTAAATTAAACTGTCATTCTTTCTTCATATGACAGGTTTCTAATTTGCGGGATTAACTTTGTAATCCTACAATGGAGGCGGTCTAGTGAATTTATATCCATTCTATAGTATGGCGATCAAAACTGAAGTGCATAATCTAAATGGGGCCTAACAAGAGCAAGATAGCTGAAGAATTACACCAGGTGTTTTATTACTAATGCTTTGAGAAATAAATCTCAGTGTCCTAATCATACAGATTTGTTGTTATTACACTATCTACATTTTTATGTACCATATTGAACTACAAAGCAGTTGTGGTGGGTTTGGTAACTACCAAGAACAGCACATCGCACCATGCTACCAGCAGACAACGCCACCTGACGCAGCAGAATACCTCCAATATTGCTAACTCTAGCCTTGAATCATTTTCCTCGTTTATTTTCTAAAGGAACATGAAGTCCTGTTACATAATGCATAGATGGTCAAAACTGGTGCTGTGTGCTGTAAACCTCTCACTGTGAACATCATAACCCAGCTTGTGCTCACTGATATCTTAACCTTGTACAGTTTTTATCACAGTCAGGATATTCTATGACACTATCATTGCAAAATAATTAGTTATTTCATAAAGTGATGTTGTGGATGCAAGCTGCACTGCGGTGAGCAGCAGCAGCATATGTTATCTGTGGTCGCCCGCTCAATAATGAGGCTCGTGTACCCGGAGGGGTGCCCATAATTTTTGTCAAAGATGGCGTCTGTTTACTATTGTGAAGTATAATATCAAATTGTGAGAGTACAGAGGTTTGCAACAAGCTCAGTGCTAGAGCTGAGGGTTAAGTTATGAGGATAAGTTAAGGACATTAGATTTCAAAACCTTACGAGGAAATTAACAAGGGGAATATGTTCATAACATACATGATACTAAAGGGAATAGGCAAGGTGAACAAAGACACCCTCTTTAAAATGTGAGAAATAGGAAGAGCAGATATAAGTGGAAGCTGGAAATGCAGACGAGTTGAAGTGATAGGAAATATAGTACTCGTACCCTGCATGGATGGTCAAAAATGGAATGCACTGGAAGTAGCAGTTGTAGAAGCCAACTCCATCCACAACTGCAAGGCCAGATTTGACAGTGAATATGAGAATAGTTAAATTACAACAAGACAGGTATGAGAATAGAAGGGTGGGCATAAAGGCATCACTTCCTCATAGTCACAAATAGGTAAGTGCATATAAACATTTTTTAAGATAAAGTTATGCTTAACACTTTTGCTCACAGGGCGAGCGAGCGCCAGACCACCCGAAGATGCGCCGCGCATTTCGCGGGAGTGTGCGGTTTTTTAATCTTGGTTTTCACATTTTTCAATTTTGTCACCTCAATTCTCGTCCTAGGTCTTTCATTTTGGTATCAATGTGTTCGCAATAGAATTCCCTACAGGAGTATATGCATATAAAGCATATAAATCGCAGCGTACCATCCACAGCAAAAGACCGGGACCAAAGAGCCAGAGCTCAACCCCCGCAAGCACAACTAGGTGAGTACAGCAAACAGAGAAAGTGACAGTGTGTTAGCCGTGAGTGCTCAAGAGCAGTAAAATGTGTACTCTTTTCAACTTTGTTACCTCAGTTCTTGTCCTAGGTCTTTCATTTTGATATCAATGTGTTCGCAATAAAATTCCCTACAGGAGTTTATGCATATTAAGTAAAAAACCGTAGTGCGCCCTTCCCGAAGCCAAGCCAAAAACTGGCCAAATTTTTTAATTTTTGACGCCATACTGTGTCATTAACGAGCGAAAAGTGTTAAGAAACTTTACTGAATTGTATGACAGGGTTGCCAAATAAGAAAATGAATGGCGAGTAGACTGCATTTTCGTAAACTGAGAAAGCTATTGATACAGTTCCTCACAAAGAGTATTACACAAGATGGAGAGGCAAGCAGGGGAGCATGCAAGGCACTTGAATTGATACAGGAGCAACTGATGGACAGGAAACAAGGCGTCATATTCTGAAAGGATACATCAGGCTGGAGAGGAGTGGAAAGTGGTGTTCCACAGGGTTCTGTCATTGGACCATTGCTCTTTCTAATGTATGTAACTGACCTCCCAGAAGAAGTGAGCTCATACATCATGTTATTTGCAAATAATGCAAAGTTAATGAGGAGAGAGAAAACTGAAGAGGACCGTAGTGTGCTATAAGGCCTCAACACACTTCAGGAGTGGGTAGATAAGTGGCTGCTGTAATTCAGTCGGAATAAGTGTAAGTAATGAAGATGGGTAAGGGAGAGAGGAGACCTGTGTTTAACTATGTCATAAGGGAAAGACAGCCACAAGAAACAATAAGATAAAAAGACCTGGCAGTAGACATAATTCCAACATTAACACCAGAAGCTCATGTGAATGGGATAACATCAGCAGCCAATGGCATGTTAGCAAACATAAGAATGCAATTTAAGAATCTAAACAAAGAGGCTTTTAATTTCATACACATGGTCTATGTGAGATGTTATTTGAATATGCAGCATCAGTATGGAACCCACACCTTGTGAAGTACAAAACAAAGTTGAGAGATTTTCAACTAGATAAGTACCAGAATTGAGAGAAAAACTTTCCAACACTTTCTCTGTTGTCTCTCGACAATAATGAGAGATTGAGGAACTTACCAACACAACCTGAGGGGAAAATGGGGGGGATATGTTCACTACATAAAAGATCCTGAGGGTAATAGACTTAGTGGACAAACAAAGTTCATTTGAAGCACAGTAGGTAGGTCAGGGGACATTATTGGAAGCTGGACATGTATTTGAGTTGAGGCATAAGGAAGTTTTTGTTCCCTGTACAGATGATTGGCAAGTGCAATGCAATGAAGGAAGAGGTTGAAGTTAATTTCACCCACAATTTTAGAAAAAATGTTAAAATGTTAAAACTCACATTTTAATATTGCTTTTGAGGTTTTTTGCCAGCACTTGATTAACAATGCATTTTTTGCAACCAAGTTTACTTATTCTTTAGAGATTGATAAACTTTCCCAGTACTGTATCACAAGCTTATGTAATTAGGAGAATTTAATAGTTGTATGATCTCAACAGTGATAAGGAGAAGGAGACGGAGTCCAGCTCGGAAGACGAAGACGAAGAGGAGTTTACTGGACTCAGATCAGGAGAAACTAAAATGGAAGTTGATCAGGATGGTGAGTTTGTCATTCATGAAATTTTTTACAATAAAGTTAGTTATAATACATTTCTGAAACATTGTGTATGGATCAAACACTATTTAGTTTTTCTGTCTTAACAATTCTAATATAATGTTTGAAAGGAAAATAAGTGCTTTAAACTTAAGTAAAACTTTGAGATAGAACAAAATATTATACCTAACAAGACTATTTGGAATGTAGCCCACTCTTCGGTCAATTAATAAAATGTCTGGACTGATGCAAGTACTGTACTATATAGTTCTGAGGGTGGATATTTTTTTTTGCATCTGCTTTACTACCTCCATTGGGAAGTGATGTGATCGCTGTTTTACACATGCCACGGGATAACCAGTATCCATCTCCAAAATATGTTTAGGGCCTTCAATAGTCGGTTTTTTTTCACTTCATGATGATTGTAGGCTACCTGTCATACTTAATATATGTTAGATAATAACTGAGAGGATGCACGTTACACGTTGCTGCAAGGATCAGTTGACATTCTGCTATGGCTGTATTGTAGTGTGATGGTGGTGTCGCTTCAACGTCATTCTGTAATAAGTACTGTACTGTGGAACATACAGCAACTGGATGGAGTATCTTTGTTGGTTGTATTCATTTTCTCTCTCTAATTTACTCATATTTCTTCTGAGTTTGTCTCTCCATACTATAAAGTGGTAAATAGGGAAATGAGAATGATGAATTTACATAGGTTTCACAAATAACAGTTCTCAAGGCTGAAAAAAAGACAATTTTTTATGCCTGTAACAGAACAGTAATACATGCATTCACCAATCTGTAATCATAGAGGTAGATGTCATATTTTCCAGCAGCTGTTTTGAGGGTTAATACAGATTATAAGGTGAGGATACATAAAGTTAATTGTATTTCACACTTCAGATTGGTATACAGAAGCGAGCACCCTAAGTAGCCATGATATTCAGTGCTGTTTTTGCAATAAATTATCAAATAATAATAATTAGTTTGTAGGTATATAGGTAGGCTTCTGTTTTTTAGCCATGACATTAATAGTAACTACTGCCCACAGTGGTGTGGATAAATTTTGAGTGCCATTTTATTTCTGGATGGTAAAAATTTAAGGTGGTTAGGAATATTTATAATAAATAATAATAATAATAATAATAATAATAATAATAAATTTTTCGAGTGTACATACAAATTATACATGAACAGTGGATGATTCATTGGCAAGCCAAAAATAATGTATAAAGCCATTAGTACGCAGAGGGTTTCTGAAATTTACGTTCATTTGTAGGTCCACGTTTGTGTCGGGTCCATAAAATTGTTATACCATAATGCATAAATGTGTGTGTTATTGTAGGTGTATTTTAAATACTATATTGAGCAATTGCAGACTAACCAATTACCATTGGGAAAAAAAAAAAAAAATACGGTACAAAGAATTTAGGCAGAAAAACTGAATTTTATGAATAGGAGGTAAGTACAGTAATTACGAAGCAAACAAAACGTGCCCATAAAATGCAGGAAAAAAAAAACGTGAAACACTGTTGTAAAACTAAAATGGTCCAGACTCAAACCAAGCATACCAAAAAAATTCACATTTATGGATAGATAAATTGGATAGACAAAATTATATACAGTATTACAATACTAGGTTTGTTTGGAAATGTGAGGTGGATAAGGTTAAATAGATGAAATATTAGGCTATATTAAACACAAGTTGGTACGAGGATGGAAACCTTATACAGGTATAAGTTTGCCATATTAAAGACAGAATTTGTGTACCACATTTTAGAAGATGCCCTCTATGATGATGATTTTATTGTTTACCTTTTAATTATAGCTGAAGAAAGATGCTTTTAACCTTAAATAATAAAATACATGTTTGCAGACTGGGCAGAGGTATTTGACAAACGGTCTAGTGGGGGTCAAAACAGTGGGCCGGAGGAACCTGTAAACCCCTGGCAGTCGGCCCCCATGTCAGATACCTCTGACAACACTGGCTGGGCAGACTTTGGTGGAAATGTATTTGGAGGTGCTTCCACTGTGGATCCATTTGGACAAAGTCGTAAGCATAAAAAGGAGACGTTTTCTACAGATTTCACCAATGTCTTTGGTCCTGCTATGGCTCAGCAAGATAGCTCAAATTCTGTTTTTGGTGACACTACCACCAACCGAGAGGCCTTCAAAGCAGATTTCTCTAATGTGAATTTTGACTCGGCATTTGAATCTAACTGTGATGACCAGAAGAACACGGTTACCCCGGCAGGTGACCCTCAAAATAGGTGAGCATAAAAATGCACCGTTTATGGAATAAACTGCTCTAATTTGTGTTTAAAGCTTTCTGGTTAACATTCAATGCATGACATTTTGCTGTAGTAATATTAACAGATAACCTTGCACCTTGTATTGCATATTTGCATGTATTTTGATGTTTTTTTTTAATTTAATGAATATGCAAATTGGAAGTACCCACAATAATTAAGTTGAGAAATATTGTGAAATGGAGATAAATGAGTAATATTTGTGGCATCTTGTTACATACTTTTGGAGATCCTGTCATGAGATTGAATACTGTTCAATGTTTATATAGAGCATTTCTTTGTTCTGGCTTTAATAATGCCCTGCAGGTTTAAATATATTTTAATACATTTTCCAGAGTACCTCGATTAGTTTTAAGCATGAAATGCACCGAATATTTTGCCGATCTTGATTATATCCGATACCACACTGCTGCAATACAGACAGTAGAATTGTAATGAAATGTACATATATTTGGTAATGAGGTTAACATGAATGCTCTGAACCCTTAGACTGTGGTTATTCTCTCATGTTGATTTAAATCATTATTGTCTGGGTTTGACATGTGTATAGTGCAAATAAGATACAATAGCTCTCTGTGGATGTAATGGAGTTTAACTTAACCCATGCAAAAAGAAGTCCCGCTATCATTTCATGGTTGCGTTGCTATGTGAATGCGGTTATTGTCGTGCATGTTACTGGGGGAATGCGGTCATTGTCATTGTATCAAATTCATCATAATTACATATGTATATTAATGATGATCATATGGTTTCCACAACTCCATATGGTTGTAAAAATGTAAATCAGTCATCAATCGAATCATTTTCTTTCATTATGTGTAGCCTGCAGTGATGAGTGGTGGCTTATGCCTTTTTTTCAATCTATACTCTCGTCCATATGATGCCATATGTACATTGCCCAGAGCCCAACACCATTGTATATTACGTTCATATTTTTTTCACCACTATACAGTATACTGGTTGTAATGGAATATACCAGGTAAACCGATCAATTGAAACATTATCGTGTATTATGTGAGCTATGAGATTTATCATGTTATTCAACACACATACTTCTGTCAATAAAGATAAACGAGTGATAAAGAATCAGTGAAACACTTGAGGATAACACAGGAAGCATCAGCAAAGTCAGGCACCAGTTGTTGACAGACGCCAAGACATAGCCACCATGCAACCTTCCAGAGCGCCTCCATGGAGTGAAATGATAAAATCTGTTTATACTCATTTTCATGTTTTTCTTACATTTTGCATGCAAATTAATAATTCCATAATGAAAAATGATTTTTTAAAATTTGTTATATTTTTTGCGCATAGGCAGGAATGATCATTCATTCTTGGCTGTGCGCACAAAATTGCCTATTGCTATAGCCGCTGTTCAAGGGTTAATATGAGGTATTCATGAAAGATTTTAAAGTACATAGGATAAACAAGGTAAAATTTGTATATATTAAATTTGTTACTGTACTTGAAGGATAATATATTATCCATATATTTAGACAGACTAAACTGCAATGCTTGGATGGTGTTTTTGTTTTTAGATGTGCTAGAGTTTACTTTTGTTGCTTAATGTATCTCTTAAGTCTTGCTGAATTGTGTGTAGACCTGTGTTTTAATCTTTGTGCTATTTCTAACTCGGTTTTCAAATAACCATTGTACTTTGTAGTGGATAATAATTTAACATAATGCATGGCTTTGGTATGCAGTAATTTGGAACCAGCAGAGAGTGAAGAAGAGTCAGGGAAGAGAGAGGAGAAGGACCAAGATGATTTAGTAGATAATTTCAAGTAAGTACTCACACTAACACACTTGTATGCCTTTCAATATTTACTTTTAAACTTTTATTTCTGTTTATATTTTTTGAACCCAGACACTGACACTCCAACAGGGTAACTCGGCAGGGAATAACAGATTGTCTCATGTAATATAAAGCTCCAAAAGTGCTCAAATCTTTTACTTATTAAAATAAGATTTACTACCTGGTATCGATATATTACGCGCGTCCAAAATACTGTTCAGCAGTTGAAAATTTCTTGTTTGTAATCTCTAGATAAAAGTTAGTGTGTCATGTTATTCTGTACTGTAAATGGATTAATGATATCATTATAGGAGGGCCTGGCAAAATCAAATAAAGTGTCTTGAGATGTAAGAGATTATATAACTTAAGAAAAGAGAATGATGCACTTGAAAGCAAAAGCAAAGAGCTGTGCCTGAAGTATGTAAGTTGGTAAATGTCACTACAGTATATAGATTAATGTTTTTGTGTTTTGGAGGTGGTGCACATATTCTTGGCAAAAGTGAACCACCAACTTGGCCATTTGCTCAGCAATGCACAGCATTAAACTTGTTGTTTGTTAAAAGCTTAAAACATTGATTCTAATACTACTAATACCAAATTACTTAAAAATGACTGGTCTTAAGTAAAGAAAGGGGGGTTGGAAAGGGGGTGGGAGGTTAATTCCTAGTTGGCTCACCCAACTTGTACCCAACCATCACCAGGTATGTGATCTGTGTGTGATGATGTAAGGGCGAAGAGGGAGAACAGCCTATTGACATAGCTCGGGTGCAGGGGGGGTTGTGTAAAATCCTGGTTTGTGTCTCGGAGAGGCTACGGGATCCAGTAAGTTCAGTAGAACTTCGGTTTCAACCCTTTTACCCTGTCATAGCTCAGTCGATTAAGGCAGTGTCTGGGATGCTCCCGGACGCAGGTTCGAATCCTCGTCACGGCCCTTGTGGATTTGTTCATTTGATGCATCACGTTAGTGTGATCTCTGTGTGTGATCACCAGGTATGTGCACCTACAAGTCAACAGGGTAACTAGGCTCTGTGGAGACCAACAGTCAACTTAATTCAATTAAGTTGAAAATTACTTTCTCTGAGTTTGAGAGAATATGGAGAGAGAGAGACAGACAGACAGACAGTGCAGAGCAGTAAAAGGTCATGGTGAATAGATTCACTAGATATCCAGTAAGTAGGAGGCAGAGCCCAAGAGTTTGATCCCATTCCCCATAGGCATAGTTAGATAAGCACATGCTCTTGGTGTTGGTGACCATCCAGCTCACTTTTGCTATATTCAGGGAGTAAAAATGTCTTTGATGCTTTGTAAGCTATAGTGAAGTCAACGAGAACATGAAAAGCCTTGCCACGCCTAGTGCACAGTCATAAGAGAATCTAAATTTCTTAGTTTTCAGAATGTTAGTAATTCTGCTTTTCACCCAGATGAAATCACATCATATCCATGGAAGAATAACACACAGCTGGTGTGGGACTACACGTTTATCTACCCCCTGTAGATTAGGTCAGCAGGGTGCTGCCAACCGTAGTCAAACAGACAAGGTGATACTCTTTAAGGAACTTGTGCTCTCATTTAGAATGAAGGTCTGTGCTCGCATCCCCTTTCAAGGCAGGTGAATTGCAGCTTAGAGAAAATAGAAATCCTGTACTGCTCAAATACAAATCATCATAACACTGAAACTACTAGGCCTTCCTCAGAGCATTAATAATGTACTCTCTGGAACATACATGAAAGAGAGAGATCTCATAATCAACACATGGAAAACAGGTCAGGTCTCTGTGCTGCTTTCTTAAAAAACAATAACAACTTAATGGAGTGAGAGTACAGCATACATTCCATCAAAACGGATGCATGCTACATCCCTGGATCTTGCCTTACTATGAAGAAGCGTAAAGAAATTCACAATTTCAAATTTAAATCTATTATAATTGTAATTGAATATAATAGGTAAAATACAGAATAAATTATTGTTAGGATGGTATGTTCAAACATACGTTAATAAAGTTTTTAAGGAAACATTTTTTGCAATAAAAATTTTTTTTAAATAAAACTGTGTGAATTGACCATTATGAGTGTAATAACCGAGATTCTAAGAGGACCTGCAATTGCTCGTGGCATTTGCAACAGTCCACGTTGCGGTTCAAAAGAGCTAACAAGAAGACACTGACATGCCAGTGGCTAAGAAAATTAACAGAAAATATAATCTCTTCCACTATGATATCAAAATCTTGTGGTCAGGTTTTGTCCTGCCTAATCAAAGATTCGCTAGAGAGCGTAGGATGATAGGGGTTCTACATCAAAAATTGATAAAAGATGCAAAGCTCAGAGGTACATCAGGTGTGTCAAGAGGCTCTAGGACTCAGGGTACAGAATGACTCATTCTACCCAGCCACATGGAGAGGTAGGCTTTATCCTTTGTGTAGCCTATAGACATGCTCAAACCAATGAAATCACAGCTTTCTGAGCTGACCAATCACAGAACAGCTACTATGCTCCACATCTGCTTTGGCGGTTTGGGAAGCTAAGGTGACCTCATACCTCCAGTGTCCAGTGAGTCATCTCTCTGCACTTAAACTCCTCTTGCCTCTACATGCTTAGCCTCAGTTGAATATCTGTGTTTTCCAATCATTAGACTTCTGGGTCATGTAGAAGCTTGCAATGACAACCTACAACAGCCACCATGGTGTCAATTATCGGTTTAGGGGTTGATCAGGCAATCCAACTGGTAGTTAGAAAAGAGATCTTGCTGTTGACTGCTTTGATTGACGAGAAAAGGCGTATTAGGCTATTAATTTTTAAATTAATCATTGATGTTTATTCTGGGCTGGATTTGAGCATTCTTTAGCGATTCCCTATCACATATCCCACATGATCTTATAGGGTGCTGGAGTTACTTAATATTCCTTGTGAGGTTGTGCTGTATGCCATGCTGCCTGACATGGTTTCAACAATGGACACGGTAAACTTATTTCAATGATCAGTCAAATGACCATGAAAAATACTTCCCATATATATATATACTCAGAACATAGCTTTGCTTACATTTTTATACTTTAATAACATACAAGGATATGAACAGTAAAAGTTCTATGTAAGTTAATGGTTTACATTTGGATTTTAATTTGGATCATAATGTATTACAATTCTGTGACAGATTAAGTCTACCTGCTTGTTCAATTACTGTAGAATAACAAATTACAGCACTTTATGAGCTATATTTTTGTTCAAGTACGAACTAAGAGAACATTTCTTGAGCCTTTTAATATATCCACAGTACAGTGAAACTGATAGTATGGGCCTAATTGAGATCAAATCCCCCTTCCCAATATAAATTTTTTTCACTAAGTATTTATTGTCAAATTTTGGGTATTTATTATACACTACAAATGGTGAAACACACAAATATTGTATGAATTATGCATTTTGAACACAAATTTTTTTTGCTTGCATTTCTAAAAAAAAAAAAAATGATCATCTGTTCTGGATGAGACTGTATTGACCTGGATTATCTAGCCCTTAGCTATATTGGTTCCACTGTAATATATATATACAGTACACTCACATGCACACTAAATATAAACACTTTCTGGGGGAGCCCTTCGTGGTCCCCTGAAGCTACGATACTTGTATAGTGCCAAACTGCTAGGTGCCATCAGCTGAAGAGTTCATATTTGTCTACCGGGGACCATAAGCCAGAACCTGGCCCCTTCGAGGGGCATAGGGAGCAGTGGCTCTATGGAAAAAACATTATTGTCGATTTATTCATATCGGCCAACACCAAGGAAGGCACCCAGAAAGTCAAAAAGAAACCACTGCTTGCTTACTGCCCATCAAGTAAACTAGTTGTCTAGGACTATTTGTCTTTCCTCAGGTTAGGAGTGGATTTTGGCTGGTGGGGCACACTGGTTTGTGTGACCTGACGCCTGACAGGTCTGATGTCAGACAGCTGTCAGGGCGCCTGACAGCTGGGTGGACAGCACTTCGGATTCGTAGTCCTGAGGTTCGGGTTCGCTCCCCGGGGAGGCAGAGACAAATGGGCAAAGTTTCTTTCATCCTGATGCCCCTGTTACCTAGCAGTAAATAGGTACCTGGGAGTTAGACAGCTGCTATGGGCTGCTTCCTGGGGATGTATAACAAAAAGGAGGCCTGGTCGAGGACTGGGCCGCAGGGATGCTAAGCCCCGAAATCATCTCAAGATTACCTAGTCAGGGTGCCGATGTGGTCACTCCAGCTTATATGGCTGGTGGTCTACGATTCTTCCTTGTTTACTCACCCACGGTCTGGGTGCCTTGAGAGTTAGTTTGTGGTCCTTGTTTTAATTTTGGTCCTTTAACTGCTCTTTTTGTTTCATTTGTGCTGCATTCTGCTTAGGGGATTTATTCATACAGTTCCTGCCTCCATTAGGTTTTGCCTAGCGAATTATCCCCTTTGGTCTCTCTTTTGCCCTTTCTGCTGGCATTGGGTTTCA
>WNGS01163947.1:22397377-22425410 GCA_020271785.1 Procambarus virginalis | reverse complement strand
GGAAACTAAATTTTGTAGTAGCCTGTACTCTGTATTTTTTAGTGAGCAATATTTTTATTTGTTATTTTATTTGCATATTGATTTTAGTGGTGGATAATAAAACTGTGAAAGGGGTTTATTTTTTCTGTTAAAGCTTTTGGGAACTTTAAAAAGCAACAAATTAAATGCCCAGATGATGTCAATTTTAATGGGTGTATTTATGTAGGATGCTTAAATTAGTATGAAAGTTTAACTTTTTCTTCTTATACCCTATTTTTTTTTTATTTGCAGTTGTAAACAGATCCATAATATCAAAGGCTACATGGGTCATCTAAGACAGTTAGCCAACACTATTGTCCAACAGGCAGAGTTTGGCCCCAACGAGCACCGTATCAAGCGTCTAATCCAGGTACGTCATGCCCTTAGTGTGCACAGACGAGTTATGGTGCGAGATGTCGTATTATAAGTAATATCATAAAGCTTGAGGCTTTGTGCTTCAAGGGTATGAAACTTGTAAAAAACTCAGAATGATCTCGTTAACTTTAATGCCAGTATAACCTGAGATTTATTATACTGTCCTGTGATGCTATTTGGGTCTTGTTTAAAGGTTATTGTCTGATGCAGTAAGCTATCAAGCTATCTAACCTTAAAGTTAATACGGAAGATATACAATCTTTATTAATGTGAGAATCATATATAACATAAATTTTAGTTATACAAGATATACGATTCATTGAGATCAGGAGTAAGTAGGTGAGTAGTTGGCTGGCTTGTGGAGACCATCAGTCATGGACTACCCACTGCAGGCCTTCACAAAATTATATCCACCCAGCCGCACTTATTTTGATTGTAAATTCATGGATTTCTTATGCCAGGAGCAGCAAATAAGTCAATTTACATAATACTAAATAAATAAGGGCACATTTTAGATGTGATGTTCAGATGATCTTGGTGTTATCAGCTAGGTAATAATTTCCTTGATTACTTACCTAATAAACCTATGTATGCTTTCTCATCTTAAATGTAAATTCTAAGAGAGATGATGACTGCAAAGATGCAGACAATGAGTCACAATAATGTGGCTGAAGATGTGATGTCCAAACCACATAACAAAATTAAAAAAAGATGACTTCTCGGTCCATCCTGGACCATTATCAAGTTGTTTGATAAGGGTCCAGGATGGACCGAAATGCCATCATTTCTCCATTTTCTGATGAGTGTTTTGGTTATCATGACTGCAAAGATATTTAATATTTTTCTTTAATGAATCCATATCATTTAACTTGTACTATATACATAAAAAAATATTAATGTACAGTTCAGAATTTGTAAATTATGCTTCAAAATGATTGTGCTCATGAGTGTACTATACATTTGTATGATATCATGGTTTGTATAAGGCTTGTTCTGATTAAGAATTTTATTTCAGGACCTCCCCGCAGATAAAGCCACGCAGTGGGATGACTTTGTGTCTAATGCATTGGCTGAAGTTAACCGTATAAATGAGATTACACCTTTACCGGTAAGATTATCTAGGACTGTTAGAAGCATAATTATAGTAAACACTTTAATTATGAAATTACAGGTTTATCAGGCGGAAAAATATCACTTAATGACCGAGGTAGAGTGAGTGAGTTTGCTAGCTAATGTACAGGTAGTTGTGTACTTGGAGAACAAGCTTTAGCTGTAGATTCCTGCCTCATAGCTATTGTACATGGGGGTGTTTATACCTGCTGACATTCCAATGGTCTGTGATTCTTGCTCTTGAAGATATGAATGATTGTGGCTTCCACCACCCTTGACTAAGCTTCATTCCACTTATTAACCTCCCAGTGCATAGAAGAGCATTGAGAGGTTAAGAGGTTCTTGCCCTTTGCTCCTCTAGAGCATCTGAGTTTCCAAATTCCACCTTTGCCCTCTTGTTCTCTTATCCATCATCTGAAAAAATATAGGAACCACTCTATTTTCCTTAGTACGTTGTATGTTGTGGTGATACTGCATCTTGCCCCTTTCCTCTAATGCCAGTAGATTTAGTTTTTAGCTTGACTTCATAGGTCACCTCTAATATCTAATCTTTCTCACTTTCTTCATGTGCTTTACCAAATGTGGATTCTGTGCTGGAACTGTTTTATCTAAGACTGGCCTAACATGTGCCATGCATTGTATCTTGCCCCTTTGTTTAATTTTTCTTTCTCTTTTTTTATTGTCTTTATACTTTTCCTGATTTAGGTATACTCCCAAAAGCTTGTTCCTCCGCTTCTTTTCCACCACTGGGCTCCTGGTTTTAAATGGAGTCAAAATATATCAAGTATATATTTTTGTGTAACTGTGTGTTCACTCTGATACCGTTTCTTACGTTCTCACTATTTGTTTACATAACCTTGTCTGTAACGTCTCTGCATGACATAAGATGCGTACTAATGTCTCCTTGATGTTTGTATTCACTCACTTAGTTGTGTTTGTGTTTGTGTGTGTGTGTGTGTATATTGTGTTTTAGGTTAGGTTCATCTGCACTTTTTTTTTTGTAGAGGTGAATAACCATCTTGCTTATTTAATTTTGTTTACATTTTATTTCTTTTGTACAAGCTTACCAAGTTTTCATTTCAGTACATTATGAATTGAGTCTTGTGTTTTAAATTACATGTGCAAAAATGTTACCCCATTTCATTCACTTTCCATTCCCAACTAAAGGTGGTAACTAGGTATCCCAATACAGAAAACGACAAATTTAAAGTAATTGCTGACAGTGCTTCAAATTTCGGCAAAATACAAATGTGCAGCATTATTAATATTTTTAATAACTTTGTGGGAATGATAATGCTAGGGGGTAAAAGTGGTAGAGGCAAAACAGTGATGTTAGTTGCATTATTTGTCTGTGAACCGTTCTTGTTTCATGAACATTATGTTGTTACTGGCTTTTGGGTACAGAGCAAAGAAAATAATGTAACTAGTAAGTGACTTGAATTTGAGACAAGATATTAGCTTAACTGTGCACATAATGCTGTGAGAAACACACGCTGCATTATGATACCGAATGACATGGGAAAAGCTTTGTTTTCTTTGGCACTTAATTTGATGGCTGCCTCTTAACTTCTTAAGGTATTACTTTCTCCCATTTATCTTGTTTAAACTTTACTTCCCTTGCTCTGTCATTTTGGTTAATACAGTGTAGATAGTCTATGCTTAATACAAACTCATTCATTGTTTGGAAGAGAGCTTGCTTACTAAATTAACTGAATTTAGTTTGATTTACAAAATATTATGTCTTTTTCACATTACACCCATTACACCCATTTAATTCCTTTGGCATTAGCATGTTTGGGAATTCTAATGTTTGTTAAAATTATTTTGAGTTAAAAGAAATTCCTCCTTTCCATAGCTAATTGGCTAAGACCACCACTCAAAATCTATTGTCACTCTTCATCTCTCAGGTTCAGGGGATGCATCATCATCTTGACACTGATGACGATTCCGACGATGATTCAAATTTTTATCCACAAACCTTTGACAGTCCCCTTGTCAAACAGGTTAGCAGTTTCTGGCGAGTATGACTCATGCTACAATACTCTGTACTGATCAACAGTGGCTGCTATGCCTACCCTTTGCTCTCTTGTGAACTGTACCTTCTGCAGCGATCCACCCACCATGACATATATTTTTAGGTGTATATATATAGAGAGAGAGAGAGAGAGCGCGAGCGAGCGAGCCTACAGAAGTGCACAGTGTAACAAGTCATTATGGGATTCAGAATAGATAACATGGTATGGTTGTGGGTTATAATTAGTCTTGTTGGAAATCAATTCTATCCACCAATCAAAATATCGGCTGCATTTTACATTGGATTATCTCGGTGTGCATGAGATATTAGTTTGCATGCTTAAGGAGTTTCAAGGAGGGTCTTTTCATCTCTATACTGTGCTAGTCATTGTGGCATGTACACAGTGTCTTGTATAGCTATTTATTGTATGTTATTTAATTGCAAAATTTTAGGAATGCATCCTTAAAGAATATTTTGTTTTTGCTGAATATGTCTAGGCTAGGTTTATATACACTTTTTATGAATAAATATTTGAACCACATTTTTGTTGTTTCTGAAGTAGAATACATTCACAACTTGTTTTGCTTATAGCTTTTCTTTTTTTCTTATCGCTCCCTCCCCCAATCCTGCACTGTGATGTGTTATCATGCAATACTTTAATCTGCATGCTTGATAGAGGAACTACATGCTTAGTGGTAGCTCTTCTGGAAGCGAGCATGATTGGGGGTTGGCTTCGGTTGAGGCAGACGAGACAGATCGGGGCCCACATGTGTACCAAGAGAGGCAGGAGGAAAGTGAGGAGGAGAACAAGCAACCTGAACATGTATTGTGCCAAGAAACTGAAACTTATCAACTTATGGCAAGAAACAAGGTGATTAATCTAAAACGGAATCGATTATACAACAGACGATCGTTTGTGAATTCTGGATTTTCTTACCAAAAAAATATGTGTATATATACAGTACAGTATATGTTTAATAGTTGCTGGTTTGGGCTGCCGTTTAGTTGCTATAGACTTTTGTCTTTGTGTAAATTTACATCTTCCAGTGTTAGTTTCACACTGTCAATGAAGCGTCGAAATATGCCAGAAACTTATGATATAGTAGAAATGGGGAAATAAAGATCTCTGACAGTCACTTTGTGTGCAC
Organism: Procambarus virginalis; assembly: GCA_020271785.1. Taxonomy (NCBI): domain Eukaryota; kingdom Metazoa; phylum Arthropoda; class Malacostraca; order Decapoda; family Cambaridae; genus Procambarus; species Procambarus virginalis. The sequence goes on along the minus strand of WNGS01163947.1, from coordinate 22,420,745 downwards.
AGAAGAAGGTATTGTTAATGAAAGAGCACGATTTAAAAGAAGCTAATATTAATGTTTAGAATAGTGTATTATTGTAAATGAATAATACAATTTTTACTTATTTATTCTTTGAAAGCTAGTTCTGGAAAGAAGGTTAAGTAACTAGGCTTTTTAGCATTTTTCTTTAAAAGGTAATCTAGGTACTGTATCTCAATAAATGTAAATTGAAAAATATTTTTGATAAATATGGATTGGATCAAATACTATAGACAAAATACCTTGGTGTATCAGCTTATATTCCGGAGAACAGGATATTGCCCATTGTTTTTTTTAATAGTTTCACATCTCTATTCACCTTGCATAGTATACAGGTAAGATTCTTAAGCCTTCATTCTGACATAAAATGCTTCAGAGGATGCTTTGTATTAATTCCTCTGGTTTTAATTGACATATCTGAAGGCCTCCAGTCCTTGTTTACCTCTCCTGCTACTGCCCTACTGTAATCATTACACCTTCAGTCATACTCTGGTGGTGTTCAACATCATCTCGCGCTCTTATTCTTCAAGAACACTTTTGTTGTAAGAATTTTTATTATGGCATTCTAATGACTACTTGAGGGCATTTCTTCTCACATTTCCCAATTTATTTTTGTTGCTTATATCATATATAAGTTAATCAATTCTATATCTTTACATATCTGTGAAACATGTTCCACATTCTTTTTCAAGAGTTGGGACATACACTCCAAGAAGTGGATTTGTGACCTATGCTGTACTTCAAGTTTACTGGTTTACTAATGTTTCTTGAGCTTTACAAGCTTTCTCTCACCTTAACCTGCTTTTATGTTCTGCTATTCCTTTCCAATTTTGTTTTCATCTGCTTAGCTCCAAATAGCAAACCAATACATCTTTTTTTTTATTTACAGGTTCCATAAATTAATATTGTGTTCTTTAAACATCACTGATAGCTTCCAGGAATAATCCATACATTGACCTGTGTGAGAAAATACTTTAATTGTGTAATATCTAATTGCTAAAAGAGGCATTTGTACAAATGAAGTTGAGAGTAGAGAGTGTCTGGAAAGGAAAAAGGCCTTGTGGATTGAAAGTCCTGGTTAGGAAAACTAGGTGGGATTACCTGCAGCTGGAGGTTTGCATATGGTTGAGAGATGGTGTAGTGTGAATGTGAAAATTGAAAGTTAATGAAATGGACAATCTGAGAAATGTGTGGTGTTAGGAGAATAGAGAGAGGAATGAAAGGGTTACCGAGTAAAGTGGAGAACGAAAGTCGGTAAACAGCAAGGTTGAAAAGAGCACGATGACTAGTTTGAAAATATTGAATAAATGGGTGATGGTAGACTGGTGGAAACGTGTATTCTAGTGAATTTTTGAGGGCAGGGAGAGAGGAGGATGGTGTGGAAGGTGAGCAGCCATGGTGAGTACATGTGTGAGAAAGTGGGGAGCAAGTGTTGACCACGCGTGGATGGAAGCACTTTGTAAGAAAAGAGTACCTACCTCTTGACTAAGTGAGGTACAGTAAGTGAATTTATATGTAATTTATAAGAAATTCAAAAGTAACACTACACATCACTGAGTACCCAAATGCGAGTCACAGAGACATTAGAACAAATTTTGTCCATGTCAAGGTGGTTAACGAAGGGAATGCATTAGGCAGTGAAGTGGTGGAATTAGACTCCATACACACTTTCATATGTAGATACGATAGAGCCCAATAGGCTCGGGATTCTGTACACCAGTTGATTGACAGTCAAGAGGCGGGACCAAAGAGCCAAAGCTCAATTCCCACAAGAACATCTAGGTGAGTATGTCATCTTTTGAAAAGGTAGCCTGCTGCTATGAATGACTGCTGGGGTGTGGCAGTGCATGATATATATAACCTTTTACTATATATGCCCAATTTTTCTTTGGGCTAGTATCACCCCACCCAATGACAGTAGAGATATAGGGTGATGTAATGAATGTATATGTTAGCCATTTGTTTTTCTTTTATGGTGACTTAGTTTGGTAGAAAGACAGCCATAAGCCAATGGCTTTTGTCATGTGTTTCCTCCTTTAATGTATTAAATAAAATAACAGAAAAATGTTGAAAGGTAGAATTCTAGGACAACACATCTAGAGTGCATGGAAGGATTGTGTGCAACCCCTGTTCAGCTTCATTGGAAGTTTCTGGAACCCTAGTGGATTCGGTTGAATCCCCTGTTGCAATCCTCTTGACCATGTCGTGGCCTAGTCGTCTAAGGCATTTGCTTGGGAGTACCCAGAGCATAGGTTTGAATCCTAGTCATGTACTTGTCACCAATTTTTTGAGATACAACAAGTTAATGTAATTTATCTGTGCATAAAAAGAACAGTTTTGAGTTTTTTTTAATATCATAAGTGCGCACATCAGGTACTGTACCCTATTCTTGACATTCATTCTTACAATGTATTATTTTAATTGTTTCTATCCCGTTTCCCCAATTCCATCCAGTAAGGAGATGTATTCCAAGAATTGAAGGAAAATGGCATCTGGTGTATGAATGAGTAACATTTGCAATTAAACACAGTAGTTAATTACAAATTAACCACAAGTAAAAAATTCGGGGTCCCTAGTTCCTTGTTTCAGAGCCTGTTTATCTCGGGTTGTCTGCAGTATCAAGTTTAGCCAGCCTGTGCTCAACCCGTGGGTCCACAACCATAAGTTTGCGGCATTGTCCACTGTTGTTTTGAGTACGTCTTGGGCAGATCTTTAGGCTGAGGGGTTTTGGCAGTCCACCTTCAGTTTTCTGTTTGCTTGGCTAAATAACTGGGTTGGTAAAGTTGGTGGCTCAGGAGGAAGATGTGCATCTCCACATGATGTGCAGATGTAATGTTAGAATTACTTCACCACTGGCTGGTTCGTAAATCTTGCGGCTTAGGTTGTCGTGTTTACTATGGCTTGTTTACCTTGCTGTCATCTGTATAAACTCGACCTCCTTTCTGGTAGCCTCTTCTTGGTTAGGGTGATCAACATCCTCCCCCTCTTCCTTGTGCCTCTTTAAAGTGAAGTGGGGGGTGAAAAGGGTTTTGCCTCACATCCCTGATAGGTTGATATGTTTTGCAAGGGCCTCGTATGGATTGATTTGTGTAGAGCTTGACAGATAGTAAGCAGCAAGGAGCTACAAAGAACCCTCAAGAAAGAGGAGTTTCATTACATTCATCACTGGGTTTTCAGTTAATACAAATAATTTGATAGGTTTTAAGAGACCCCTAAAGACAGGCATTTCAAGTCTGTATTGTTAGAAGTAATACATGTTTGCAGGCATTGAAGAAGGTAGTTGGCAGAGTAGAAGGTTCAGAACGTGTATAGACGTCATAAACCAGATCAAGTATTGCAAATCCAAAATTAAGGGTGTTCATTGTGGAAAAGTTAGGGAGTGTAGTGAGATGATTGCATGTTTCAGGGTGGAGGTTTGTAGGAAAAGTAAAATGTAATTATATGTACAGTACTTATTTGAATTGGGCAAGATAAGATTGAGATAATTGCAGCTTTAGTTTTGATGTGTTTTACATGGATATTTTGTGTGTGTTTAGTAGTCTTCCATTTTGATTTTGTTATATTAGGTTTGTATGTTCTTGATGCATTTGAGTTTTACAGGTTTTGTTTTGGATTACTTTTGCAATGTTTATTTAAAGTGCAGCTGTTGTCTTTGATGATACAGGAACTGATACATACACCTTGTAAGGGCCGTCCTATTGATCCTAAGTAAAGTGCCAAGTGGCAAGACATTAGGTAGAAAATATTTTGGTTTCAGCAAATTTGAAGATAAAATTTGTTACGTTTCGCAAAGAGGTCCAGGTGTGAGATTGGCCTGGTTTGGGGGTATATTGCTAATGAGCAATTGTATATTTTTAAGTAAGAGCCACAGTACTACAGAGCTACATCATCATCATTCTAATAACATTAACCTATTGAACTCTAATGTACATAACATGTAAACATACATTTTCTGTTTTGAAATAATTTTATTTAAATCACAAATCATTCAACAGTATCAATAATTCACAGATAAATAGATTTATGTTTAAAAACAAAACAAAACAACAAAAAATCTTGCATTACCTGTAATTAAAAAGAAAAGTGTACAATAAGAAATATGAACACTGTGCTATATTTTACTTTCCCAGGGTTTTAAAGAAATGGATATGGACGTGATTGGCGACTTTCGGTATGCTGATGATGAATTTAAAGATCCAGATGACAACCTAAGGTAAGTTGTAAGTGTAGTCGACCATCTCAGATTCTGGATATTTGAAAATAGTTTCAATGTGAACTTTAGTTATTAGTCACGGACAAATAGCAGGCTCCACCTTCATGTACATGTAATCGTGCGCTCTCTCATACTCACCAAGGTAGGGAAGTGTGTGTGTGAACAAACTTAACCCCTGCACTGTTCACCTGTTTATAACTCACAACTCCATGGTGCTTAAAAAAAAAAATCTTTTAACATTGTTAATTAGCATTTGGGAACACAAAATCCAAGTGAAAAGTCTCGACCTTTTGTGGTTTAGCTGTTGAGGCCCCGGTGAAGTTGGGTTTTTTGGTAGAAATGAGCTGAGGTGCAGAAGGGAATAACTGTTGATGTAGTTTCATTGCGTCTCGCCTTATTTACCATATGTTCGCGTACAAGTCAATCCGGCGCATAGGTTGACCCCAAAAATTTTGGTGTAATTCAGGTTTAGGCCTATATGCACTGCATAAGACGACCCCCCAAACCAAGGCAGCACAACTTCTCATGCCCACTCTATGGAAAGAAACTACAGAATCTCATAAATATACTGTAGCTTAACAAATTGTATATGAAATTTGGTAGGATATTAGAGTACGTAGAGTAATATACATATGCGCAATTTTAGCCCCCAGAGATGCATGATATTCGTACAACACCGTTGCCATTCTGAAAAAAAAATTTGGCTTAAAATTTTAACAAAAATATTCATTACTTTGCTTATAATTTTATAATTATAGTAGAACCTTCATACTGGACTTGTTTTGAAGCTAAGGAATCATTGTTATCAATGATAATTTTATATTAAATATTACTTTTTCATTTGAAGATCACATGAACAAATCGTGATCTCTGACCTTGAAAAAAGTAGATTTTTTATTTTTTTTGGAAAATGTTATAAATATATTTATCTTCATCTCTGCCTCTCCCTCACCCTCCCTTCCTTTCCTTGCCTTGTTTTACCTGTGTGTTGGGGTGGGCATAACTGTAAGCTATCACTTAAACATGCACTGAGTATGTAAACAAGAGTGAAGACTACAAGTTTGTGTAAGTGTGTGTGTGTGTGTGTGTTGCAAATTATACAAAATTTAATTGGCATACAGTCCCATAATTTTCATCTGAATAAACTAGCTGTGAACAGTTCTGTCTACTACTTGTCTTTCACATATCATGCTCTAGTACTCATTTTCCATATAAAGCTTAAAAATTGCATAATGTAACTTTTGTTATTAGTATATCATAATGTAGGTAAACAAGCACTTTCTAATTATTTTGTTCCGTGTTCATCTGTCTCATTGTGGTTTGTGTGGAGGGTTGTCTAGTTACATGTGGATTTCAGGTGGATGTACCAGAAATTTAAATATCTTAACATATGTTAAATATTGGGTAACAAATCATTTCCAAATTTATAGAAGGAGAGCTAAAATTAAATATAAACATGAATATTCCAAATTTGTTTGAGAGGAGGGATATTATGAAATGTAAAGCAACAGTAAGAGGAAAACATGAATAAAGAATTGAAACCAAATTGTTTAAAATTTGGTTGATGCTTTGGTTTGGTTAAGCTTAAAAATAGATTTTATGACCAAAGCACACACCAGAGGATGAAGAAACAATGACATTTTGGTCCGCCCTGGATCATTATCACTTGATAATGATCCAGGACGGACTGAAACATCATTTCTTCATCCTCTGGTTTGGTCATCATTTCTTCAACCACATTATAACGACTCTCATCATCTTAGAATAGATTTGACCTATTAAATAGATTAGTTTAGTTTGTGTATTTTTTTTTGCAGTGGACCCCTTCAGAGGCTGAGTACACAAGCTCTGGCACTCTCTGGTGCCTCAGGAATGGGAACTGGTACTACTACAGGTGGTCAGGGAATTGAAGGCGGAGGAGAAGGTGGGGTTGCTGAAGATCACGATTTGTTTGAGGAGATGTGCGCGCACCGACGTCAAGACATGAATGACTTTGACGACATGTGGAGTGACAAGGAAAAGGAAATCACTTTCAACCAAGAGTCTGTGCAGGCAGAAAAGTAAGTGTAGCATTTCATATATTTTATAAAGATTACTCAAAATTAACAAATGTTTTAAATGCGGTTCTGTACATGATTCTGCATGTAACTTTCCTTGGTCCACAGTGTTGTTGCCTAAACTTCGTAAACAATATTACTTTAATATTGAAGCACTGAAAGCTATGAGGACTAGTCAAATAATAACCGTACAAGGTATTATTAATGAATACATAAATATTCATTAAATCTAAGTTAACTTGTTTGTTGCACAATTAAACTAATGAAGGGTGAAATCATTTTTATGGTGTATTATGTGACAAAATCTCTCTTCAAGAAGGTAACAAATGTTATCAGTTGTGACTCATTAGTACAGTTTATTTAATTCATAGAGGGAGGGATGATTACAGCATGAAATTGAATTAACCTTTTGTTTAAAGGATGTTACAAATTATTATTTGCTGGGAATGACATTATAATGAAGCACCAAGTGAACCTAATCAGTGGTCATTTACTCAGTGCCAAGATTTATAACTCGCTACCATAATTTGTTTTGTATGCAGTGTGTCGATAATTTGTTGGTCATCAAACCACAGGAAAATCATGTTTAGGAAGCCCACACAGTATGAATAATGAAAGATAAGATTAGGTAATGTACGTAGTTTGATCCATGCAAATGTTCCAGTGATCGACACTCAAGCCCGAGCACTCTCCCCACTTAATTTAATATTTTTAGATGGCCTAGCACAACCTGTTGTACATTATTTAAATTATGCACATTATACTTACAAATTTGGTCAATTATCATGCATCAAACAGTATTTGTGTGTAACTAAGCAGGTTTCACAATCAAATTGGCTGATGACTTCATACATTGGATGGTCTGGTACACTGATGGCAATGATGTTTATAATACACAATATCAGTTAATGTCACAAGGCAACAGATTTAGAAGAGTGGATCTTAACATGGTGTATCTAGTGTCTTCCACTAACATTCTCATGAGCTCTTATAATTTGCTTCGCACTAATTCTTTATTGTCAGTGTATCATGAACTGTCCAGTAAGTTCAGTTTCTCATGATATTACATGTCATGAGGAAATAGTTGAATCTTGAGGTATTATGTAAATGCATAGTTAGTGGAGGAGAAGGGTTGGCTACATCTTGCTATCATGTGGGTATTCTTGTAACTGTTAACTATTTGCCATGCCACTCCATATTTTTATTTACTTTTTTTGTAAGAGAAACACACTTACTAAAACTATGATTACAAAATTTAATATACCCTTTTCAAGGGGAGACCTGTGATCAGTCCCATGATGCTATGTTGCCAGTATAGCTTCCCAATACTTAGCCACATCACTCATAAGTGTCTTATTGATCTACCAGAGACCAGAGCTAGAACCTGGCCCCCTCAGAGGCACAGTGAGCAGGGGATTGTTATGATAACCTTTCCCAAAAAGCACCCAAGAGAGGAAATGAAATAATCCTAAACAATTGCTTGGTTCATGAAATCAAAGTGCCAGAACAACCAATAGACACTGCAAAAGAATCACTCAAAATGTAAAGATGCAGACAGAATTAAGTACGAAACAACTTTCCCAACGTGCATGTGTCGAGCTTTCAGCTGTCGGCTAAGCCTGCATCACATGCCCCATATTCAGTCTTGTTGCTAATGTGTGAGGGTTATTTCTCGCCTTTTGTAGTCTGCCAGTCATCAAGTTCCAATTCTTCTCTTTAGATAAGTGTTGGCCATCTTTAGGACTCCTTCTTGTGGGGAGCCTTTTTGCTAGCATATCCTTCCTAGTTGTGGTTGCCCTGCTTGCTCGTCTGTATCTCCTCCTACTCTTCGTTCATCTTGAGGTTTTTGCACTGCCATACTGGGTTGCGCCTCAGCTCTTGTGCCTTTTGTTCAACTCCTGCCCACAGCTTGTATATTGACACTGGCTTCCTATCTCTCCAGGACCGCCATGATCGCTACTGTCTTCACTATCTTGTGCAGTCCTTGCAACATCCTTACTCTCGCCTCTGTCGTGCTTTGACATTTATCCCTCCTGTAGTTCCTGTTCCTCATTACCACCTCCCTCTTTCTGTCCGGTTATCTCGCTTGCAGGATTCTCTTTAGATTTGTATTATCGATGTTTCTCCTCATATTGTTCCGTCCTTGCCCCCGTGTAGGGTCCCCCTTCCTAAATTTTGTACATCCCTGACCTGCATCACTTAAGCTTTTACCCCTCCTACGGTTCTGAAAAGCCTTTTCCTTGGACACTTTTCTTCAGACTCCATTTCCATCTTCACTGATGGGTCTAAGTCTGCAGACAGTGTAGGCTGCTCTGTTGATTTTCTTAACCACACTTATATGTGTCGCCTACCTCCAGAGACTAGCATCTTCACGGCAGAACTTATGCTATTCTCTCTGTTCTTCGTCTCCTGCTCTCTCGTTGTCAATCCTCCTTTGTGTTTGTTGTTGACTCTCGTAGTGCCCTCATGGCACCAGAGTCCTTTAATCCAGTCCATCCAGTGGTCGTCGAGATTCAACATTGGCAGTTTCTTATTTCCAGTAAATTTAAGTCGGTTGAGTTTGCTGGGATTCCAGCCATATTGATGTCTTTAAATGAATGTGCGGATGCTGCCGCTAGGGAAACTGTTCGCTCTTGTCCCATCTCCCGTAAAGGTCTTCCTTATTTTGACTTTTACCCGGTTATTCATTCCTCCATCCTTGCCCATTGGCATGGTTTTTGGTCTTCTGTTACTGGTAACAAACTGCATACTCTTAGTTTAGATTTAGGAAAGACTTGGGTAAATACTGGTTCAGTAACAGGGTTGTTGATTTGTGGAACCAATTGCCGCGTAACATTAAAAGTAGTGTGTTCCCATGGCCTTCCTCCTACCACCTCAACGGACGGTGGGAAATTTCTCTGGCGAGGTTGCGTATTGGCCATACACGTTTAACCCACGGTCACTTAATGGAGTGCCGTCCTGCTCCTTATTGTCCAAATTGCATTGTCCCTCTTATAGTCGTGCATGTCCTTGTTGAATGTCCTGACTTCCAGGACGAGCGTGTCTCTTCCGACCGTCCCTTGCGGTCACTTGTCCCTCGATAGAATTCTTGGTGAATCGGATGCTTTTGACATCGTTCGCCTTATGCGTTTCTGTTCTCATATTGACATCCTTGGTGATATTTAACGCCTTCTGATTATTCCGCACATTTGATGGTGCTACATAGCCTTCCCGGTTTGGTGCCTTCTTTTGATAATTACTTACTTCCTAGTTGTTGGTATTTTTCTTCAAGAGCATGTTTTCAAGCCACACTGTTGTATGAAGTTTTCTTATCTGTGCTTGGAGCTGCACCTGCTTAGGGCTACCTTCCCTAGGTGCTCCTTTGACATTTTCCTTGCATGGCCAGAGTTGGCTTCCCTGGTGTGTTTGGGAGTTCATCTCTGAGAGGCCAGGCCACCTGAGTGGAGAGCCTTGCCCAGGAGTTATGCAGTGTCTCGTGACTCCTCGACACAACCTTGTAGTTGGCGGCATTCTCCTTGTTTTTATGTTGGTAAATGTTCCTAGTGCCTGGGTGTCCTGCTTGTTAGCCACCTAAAGTTTGTAGCTTTTGAAAAAGTAATTAGGAGTGAGGTTTCCAGTTTTATGGTGAATAGTGACTTTCACAACCCAGGTCAACATGGATCTAGGGTGAGAAAATCCTGCCTGTAGCAATTAGTCAACCACTATGACAAAATCACAAAAGCATTAGAATAAAAACAAAATGCAGATGTGGTGTTCATGGATTTTGCAAAGGCATTTGATAAATGAGACAGGGAGAGCAGTAAACAAGGGAAGTGAGTTTGAACCAGAGGTGGTGGAAGATACTACTATTCACAGCTCTGTAGCATGTACAATGCAATTTGGTAAATCCATTTGTACTATTGAAATTATTTGGGTGCCATCAGTATTCAAACACTGGCACATAGTCAACTTGGCAACTGATAATTATGACAGTCATGCAGGAAATAACCATGTAATGATGGGAGCAATCTAAAGATTAAATATTAGATGATAAATCTTATTATAAATGTTGCAATTAAAATTGTCTTGTGGAATTAATGTGACAACACTACCTTACCTAGAGAAACTACAGTATCTGCTAAAAGTAGATACAGGTATCTGTATGTAAAGAATTGAAATGTAACTTTATTAGAGATACATACATTCAGCTGAAACAGATACAAATTATATAAAGCATTGTGTTGTAAGCTTTCAAGACAGTGTAATATTATTTTTGAATAACACAAAAATTGTGTCAATTAAACTTTACTGTTTTCGAGAATTTTCCTTGTTCATTTTTTTTTTTTTTTTTTTTAAACCACTCATACAACTAGAATCTTACATAAATAATGGAAAGTATTGCATAATGTTGAAAAAATATTTTCATGCTTTCAATTTTTATCTTAATAAGCGTAAAAGTTTTTTATGGGTAATCTTTCTCAGATTATTATTTATCTATATATATTATTTATTTCTTATAGGAGAGTTTGCGGGCTGCAAAAAATCATGTGGATCGCAGGCCCATAGTTGGACAATCCTGGTTTAGATTGATTGCCAGTGTTATTAGGACACTACATGGTACATGACCTCATGCGACATAATGTACCTCATGCTGAGTGCCGTAAAGTTACTGTAAAAACCCACTGTTGCATAGTTGTGTGAGAGACTTATGGGACTGAAGCATAATGCCACTCAGTGGATTCCTAAAGCGAGTCATTCCATGGCCAGAGGACAAGCAGGAGCTGTGGCAGACTATATTAGCTTTGAGCTAACGATACTGTGGCCCAAGAGCACAGTCCAAATTACAATACTGTACTAGGAATATTTATATCTTTATTATACTGTACATTTGATGTTGCCATTAATACCATATTGTGTTTGACCTCGTGTGCCTTGCCTGTATGTGCATAGTAGAGAAGGATTGAGATTGCTCATAGCTGTGCAAATGTTCTGCTTCTCTGTTTTAACACATTTATCATTTATCCTTTTGTGTTTCGTGTACCTAGTGTTTTAGTTGAATAAATGTAGGCAAAGGACACGCATTCTTTCCATGACCACCATTTGTAACTAAACATGTACAGGACAATAAATTTGTTGCCTCTTAAAATTAAAAATAAGAATTGAAGCACAGATGCTGCATAGGCTCCTTGGGTTGTGTGCTCTCCATTAAGCATAACTTACAGTAAAACATCAGAGGCTGGAGAGCTCCAAAAAGTGTGGAAAAGGTAAACTACTCAAAGTGTATAAGCTGTAAGCACTAAACTGTCGACTACTGTGACATAACATTTATGCCTTACAAAATCCTTTACTGGAAAAAATAATTAAGAAAATAGAATTGAATTGATTGATTCAATTATGGGAATCAGGGAATATTTCATAATTGAAGATTATAAGACAATTATAAATGAGATTCAGCTGATAAGTCACAAAATGAAATTCATGTGGAGTCCATCTCGTGTTGGAATAGTGCTCAACGAGGTGGCGGATGACCTGGCCAAACATGCCACATCAAAAGTAAAAGTTGATTCAAAAGGTGGTATGTTAATTAAGGTCTCACACCCTCACTCATTATATTCTTAATTGTCCGTTGATTAATGTATATAGAAACACTGAGATAGGGACTGTTCCTGATCAAATAGCTTGGATGTCACAACGGAAAGATTGATGATATTCTGGAGAGATAAGAATTTTGCACCGAGTTTGTAACTTTGTTGAATTGTCTGAATGTTTATTGCATATTGTAGAAGAGAGAATGAGCAGAAGTGATACGGTGAGAATGCAATACTCTTGTAACCAGTTATCAGAGTTATAACCAGTTATTGGTTCCACAAATCAACAACCCTGTTACTGAACCAGTATTTATCCAAGACTTTCCTATATCTAAACTTATCCAATTTATACCCATTGTTTTGTGTTCTATTTTGTGTTGATACTTTTAATACTCTATTAATATTCCCCCTTATTCCACTTGTACACCTAGCTACACATTTTTTGCATGAAATTGTAACTGCACACGTTGAATATATTATATATTTATATTTTGAAGTTTTTTACCAATATTTTTTGAAGTGCAATGATACAGTGGACTGTCAATAATGTTATTTGTATCACAGAACATAGATACCCAGGGTTATTGTTGTCACTAATGTATTCATAATATTATATTCTTTAACCCTTCAATTGCGCATCGCATCATATGATGCGTTGACCGACTTGCAGAAAATTGCGGGTCGCATCATATGATGCGTTGGAGTACTACGCAAGATTTAAACGGCCCGCGGATACACGGGGTTCACCACACCTTCATCAGGGCTCTTGTAAACAGACGCCATTTTTAAAAAAAATCGTGGGCCAAACTCCCGGGTGTTAGGGGCCTCAGTATCGAGTAAGCTACCAAGCCTGACGCACGCAGCATGTGCTCACAGCACTGCTGTTCAGCTTGTGACCACAGCATCGCCTAAAAATGCCATAATATACTTGTTCGTGCTATTATGTAGCGATAATATTATTACAGAAGACCCCTGACTGTGATAAAACTGACCATGGGTCTGATAATAAGAGGATTGTGATGATATTTAGCGCTGTGCTCCATGGAGGGAGGAGTAATGCTGTGGGAGGGAGGGTGGTGGCGTTGTTATCTGACTGTGTGTGGCCACCTTTTATTGACTGCACTCACCATACCAGCTTAGCGGGTTGTTGTGGTGAACACAAATGTAGCTACTTATATATAACGTGTGTATAGAGATTTTATAAACAGCAAGAGTAGGAGGTTGGGAGCCGCCATTTTGGTGAGAGGAGCGTCGTCTGCAGGAATTATCGTGTTGTTTACTGGTGATCACGTCTTTGGGAACCATACCAGTTTACTTGTACAAGTTTGGTGAATAAAACCGGTAGATATTTATATATAATGTGTGTATATAGCGTAATAACACCACAAGCAGTATTGTTGGAGGAGAAATAGTGCGTGTGGCCTTGAGGGCGGCAGCCATCAGCTGACTGTGAGGTCCATCAGTGGCAGTGGCAGCCAGTGGCGGGCTGCCACTGCCACTCAGCATACCAACTTAGTGGTTCGTTATGGTGAACACGAATGTAGATACTTATATATAGCGTCTGTATATAGTGAATAAAAGCAAAAACAGTATTGTGGGAGGAGAATGTGGGCGAGTCAGATGACTTGAGGGAGGGCGTGAGTGGCTGGCTGGTACACGGCGGTCACTCCTCGTTACTTTTTGACTCATAATAGCAACTTAGTGGTTCGTTATGGTGAACAAAACATGCAGATACTTATATATAACCTGTGTATATAGTGTAACAACCGACAAAGTATTTGTTCACTGTTTGATGAACATAATTGAATCAACAATATGCACACCATATTTTTGAGTACAGCGATGATTCACCCATTTCATTATATAAATATATCACACTACACACTATTGAATAATATTACAGCAAAAAAACTACGAAAAATCAATCAGAGACATTGAAATAATTAGGCAATTATCTCTTTGTGGCAACTCCGGCCTGACAGCTGGCGATCAACAGACCGCCTGGGACGCATGCTGAGTGAGCGCCTGTTTTGTGCCAGACTTCCCTGCCCTATAGCGGCCAATATATTCAACTTACGATTTTTTTACTATTTTTCCCGTGATCAGTGAACACAAATTAACAGGTTAGGAAGAAAAAATAATTTTTTTTTTTTTTTTTTTTGTCTGCGCCTGTGGGTGTCAAATGGTATATAGCTATGCGCCATTTAAGGGTTAAGCAATAAATAAGAACATAAGAATATAAGAATACAGGTAACTGCAGGAGGCCTATTGACCTATACAAAGAAGTTCCTATTAATATCCACCCAGTCTCATTCATATATATGTCTAACCTACGTTTGAAACAACCAAGGGAGCCTCCTACTATTATGTTATGCGGTAATTGGTTCCACAAATCAACATCCCTGTTACCGAACCAGTATTTATCCAAATCTTTCCTAAATCTAAACTTATCCAATTTATACCCATTGTTTTGTGTTTAGTTTGTGTTGATACTTTTAATACCTTATTAATATTCCTCCTTATTCCACTTGTACACCTTTATCATGTCACCCTATAATTCTTCGCCTTTTAGATAATGTAAATTAAACTGTCATTCTTTCTTCATATGACAGGTTTCTAATTTGCGGGATTAACTTTGTAATCCTACAATGGAGGCGGTCTAGTGAATTTATATCCATTCTATAGTATGGCGATCAAAACTGAAGTGCATAATCTAAATGGGGCGTAACAAGAGCAAGATGTAGCTGAAGAATTACACCAGGTGTTTTATTACTAATGCTTTGAGAAATAAATCTCAGTGTCCTAATCATACAGATTTTGCTGTTATACACTATCTACATTTTTATGTACCATATTGAACTACAAAGCAGTTGTGGTGGGTTTGGTAACTACCAAGAACAGCACATCGCACCATGCTACCAGCAGACAACGCCACCTGACGCACCAGAATATCTCCAATATTGCTAACTCTAGCCTGTGAATCATTTTCCTCGTTTATTTTCTAAAGGAACATGAAGTCCTGTTACATAATGCATAGATGGTCAAAACTGGTGCTGTGTGCTGTAAACCTCTCGCTGTGAACATCATAACCCAGCTTGTGCTCACTGATATCTGAACCTTGTACAGTTTTTATCACAGTCAGGATATTCTATGACACTATCATTGCAAAATAGTTATTTATTTCATAAAGTGATGTTGTGGATGCAAGCTGCACTGCGGTGAGCAGCAGCAGCATATGTTATCCGTGGTCGCCCGCTCAATAATGAGGCTCGTGTACCCGGAGGGGTGCCCATAATTTTTGTCAAAGATGGCGTCTGTTTACTATTGTGAAGTATAATATCAAAATTGTGAGAGTACAGAGGTTTGCAACAAGCTCAGTGCTAGAGCTGAGGGTTAAGTTATGAGGATAAGTTAAGGACATTAGATTTCAAAACCTTACGAGGAAATTTAACAAGGGGAATATGTTCATAACATACACGATACTAAAGGGAATAGGCAAGGTGAACAAAGACACCCTCTTTAAAATGTGAGAAATAGGAAGAGCAGATATAAGTGGAAGCTGGAAATGCAGAAGAGTTGAAGTGATAGGAAATATAGTACTCGTACCCTGCATGGATGGTCAAAAAATGGAATGCACTGGAAGTAGCAGTTGTAGAAGCCAACTCCATCCACAACTGCAAGGCCAGATTTGACAGTGAATATGAGAATACTGTAGTTAAATTACAACAAGACAGGTATGAGAATAGAAGGGTGGGCATAAAGGCACCACTTCCTCATAGTCACCAATAGGTAAGTGCATATAAACATTCTGTAAGAGAAAATTATGCTTAACACTTTTGCTCACAGGGCGAGCGAGCGCCAGACCACCCCAAGATGCGCCGCGCATTTCGCGGGAGTGTGCGTTTTTTTAATCTTGGTTTTCACACTTTTCAATTTTGTCGCCTCAATTCTCGTCCTAGGTCTTTCATTTTGGTATCAATGTGTTCGCAATAGAATTCCCTACAGGAGTATATGCATATAAAGCATATAAATCGCAGCGTACCATCCACAGCAAACAGAGAAAGTGACAGTGCGTTAGCCATGAGTGCTCAAGAGCAGTAAAATGTGTACTCTTTTCAACTTTGTTACCTCAGTTCTTGTCCTAGGTCTTTCATTTTGATATCAATGTGTTCGCAATAAAATTCCCTACAGGAGTTTATGCATATTAAGTAAAAAACCGCAGTGCGCCCTTCCCGAAGCCAAGCCAAAAACTGGCCAAATTTTTTAATTTTTGACGCCATACTGTGTCATTAACGAGCGAAAAGTGTTAAGAAACTTTACTGAATTGTATGACAGGGTTGCCAAATAAGAAAATGAATGGTGAGTAGACTGCATTTTCATAAACTGAGAAAGCTATTGATACAGTTCCTCACAAAGAGTATTACACAAGATGGAGAGGCAAGCAGGGGAGCATGCAAGGCACTTGAATTGGTACAGGAGCAACTGATGGACAGGAAACAAGACGTCATTCTGAAAGGATACATCAGGCTGGAGAGGAGTGGAAAGTGGTGTTCCACAGGGTTCTGTCATAGGACCATTGCTCTTTCTAATGTATGTAACTGACCTCCCAGAAGAAGTGAGCTCATACATCATGTTATTTGCAAATAATGCAAAGTTAATGAGGAGAGAGAAAACTGAAGAGGACCGTAGTGTGCTATAAGAAGGCCTCAACACACTTCAGGAGTGGGTAGATAAGTGGCTGCTGTAATTCAGTCGGAATAAGTGTAAGTAATGAAGATGGGCAAGGGAAAGAGGAGACCTGTGTTTAACTATGCCATAAGGGAAAGACAGCCACAAGAAACAATAAGATAAAAAGACCTGGGAGTAGACATAATTCCAACATTAACACCAGAAGCTCATGTGAACGGGATAACATCAGCAGCCAATGGCATGTTAGCAAACATAAGAATGCAATTTAAGAATCTAAACAAAGAGGCTTTTAATTTCATACACATGGTCTATGTGAGATGTTATTTGAATATGCAGCATCAGTATGGAACCCACACCTTGTGAAGTACAAAACAAAGTTGAGAGATTTTCAACTAGATTAGTACCAGAATTGAGAGAAAAACTTTCCAACACTTTCTCTGTTGTCTCTCGACAATAATGAGAGATTGAGGAACTTACCAACACAACCTGAGAGGAAAATAGGGGGATATGTTCACTACATAAAAGATCCCGAGGGTAATAGACTAAGTGGACAAACAAAGTTCATTTGAAGCACAGTAGGTAGGTCAGGGGACATTATTGGAAGCTGGACATGTATTTGAGTTGAGGCATAAGGAAGTTTTTGTTCCCTGTACAGATGATTGGCAAGTGCAATGCAATGAAGGAAGAGGTTGAAGTTAATTTCACCCACAATTTTAGAAAAAATGTTAAAATGTTAAAACTCACATTTTAATATTGCTTTTGAGGTTTTTTGCCAGCACTTGATTAACAATGCATTTTTTGTAACAAAGTTTACTTATTCTTTAGAGATTGATAGACTTTCCCAGTACTGTATCACAAGCTTATGTAATTAGGAGAATTTAATAGTTGTATGATCTCAACAGTGATAAGGAGAAGGAGACGGAGTCCAGCTCGGAAGACGAAGACGAAGAGGAGTTTACTGGACTCAGATCAGGAGAAACTAAAATGGAAGTTGATCAGGATGGTGAGTTTGTCATTCATGAATTTTTTTACAATAAAGTTAGTTATAATACATTTCTGAAACATTGTGTATGGATCAAACACTATTTAGTTTTTCTATCTTAACAATTCTAATATAATGTTTGAAAGGAAAATAAGTGCTTTAAACTTAAGTAAAACTTTGAGATAGAACAAAATATTATACCTAACAGGACTATTTTGGAATGTAGCCCACTCTTCGGTCAATTAATAAAATGTCTGGACTGATGCAAGTACTGTACTATATAGTTCTGAGGGTGGATATTTTTTTTTGCATCTGCTTTACTACCTCCATTGGGAAGTGATGTGATCGCTGTTTTACACATGCCACGGGATAACCAGTATCCATCTCCAAAATATGTTTAGGGCCTTCAATAGTCGTTTTTTTTTCACTTCATGATGATTGTAGGCTACCTGTCATACTTAATATATGTTAGATAATAACTGAGAGGATGCACGTTACACGTTGCTGCAAGGATCAGTTGACATTCTGCTATGGCTGTATTGTAGTGTGATGGTGGTGTCGCTTCAACGTCATTCTGTAATAAGTACTGTACTGTGGAACATACAACAACTGGATGGAGTATCTTTGTTGGTTGTATTCATTTTCTCTCTCTAATTTACTCATATTTCTTCTGAGTTTGTCTCTCCATACTATAAAGTGGTAAATAGGGAAATGAGAATGATGAATTTACATAGGTTTCACAAATAACAGTTCTCAAGGCTGAAAAAAAGACAATTTTTTATGCCTGTAACAGAACAGTAATACATGCATTCACCAATCTGTAATCATAGAGGTAGATGCCATATTTTCCAGCAGCTGTTTTGAGGGTTAATACAGATTATAAGGTGAGGATACGTAAAGTTAATTGTATTTCACACTTCAGATTGGTATACAGAAGCGAGTACCCTAAGTAGCCATGATATTCAGTGCTGTTTTTGCAATAAATTATCAAATAATAATAATTAGTTTGTAGGTATATAGGTAGGCTTCTGTTTTTTAGCCATGACGTTAATAGTAACTACTGCCCACAGTGGCGTGGATAAATTTTGAGTGCCATTTTATTTCTGGATGGTAAAAATTAAGGTGGTTAGGAATATTTATAATAAATAATAATAATAATAATAATAATAATAATAAATTTTTCGAGTGTACATACAAATTATACATGAACAGTGGATGATTCATTGGCAAGCCAAAAATAATGTATAAAGCCATTAGTACGCAGAGGGTTTCTGAAATTTACGTTCATTTGTAGGTCCACGTTTGTGTCGGGTCCATAAAATTGTTATACCATAATGCATAAATGTGTGTGTTATTGTATACCTTGATACCTTGAGGATACCTTGAGGTGCTTCCGGGGCTTATCGTCCCCGCGGCCCGGTCATCGACCAGGCCTCCTGGTTGCTGGACTGATCAACCAGGCTGTTGGACTCGGCTGCTCGCAGCCTGACGTATGAGTCACAGCCTGGTTGATCAGGTATCCTTTGGAGGTGCTTATCCAGTTCTCTCTTGAACACTGTGAGGGGTTTTCCAGTTATGTCCCTTATGTGTAGTGGAAGCGTGTTGAACAGTCTCGGGCCTCTGATGTTGATCGAGTTCTCTCTCAGAGTACCAGTTGCACCTCTGCTTTTCAACGGGGGTATTCTGCACATCCTGCCATGTCTTCTGGTCTCATGTGATGTTATTTCTGTGTGCAGGTTTGGGACCAGCCCCTCTAATATTTCCACGTGTAAATTATTATGTATCTCTCCCGCCTGCGCTCAAGGGAATACAGATTTAGGCTCTTTAGTCGGTCCCAATAGTTTAGATGTTTTACCGAGTGGATTCTAGCAGTAAAGGATCTCTGCACGCTCTCCAGGTCAGCAATTTCACCCGCAGTGAAAGGGGCTGTCAAAGGGGTTGTAGGTGTATTTTAAATACTATATTGAGCAATTGCAGACTAACCAATTACCATTGGCAAAAAAAAAAAAAAATACGGTACAAAGAATTTAGGCAGAAAAGCAGAATTTTATGAATAGGAGGTAAGTACAGTAATTACAAAGCAAACAAAACGTGCCCATAAAATGCAGGAAAAAAAAAACGTGAAACATTGTTGTAAAACTAAAATGGTCCAGACTCAAACCAAGCATACCAAAAAAATTCACATTTATGGATAGATAAATTGGATAGACAAAATTATATACAGTATTACAATACTAGGTTCGTTTGGAAATGTGAGGTGGATAAGGTTAAATAGATGAAATATTAGGCTATGTTAAACACAAGTTGGTACGAAGATGGAAACCTTATACAGGTATAAGTTTGCCATATTAAAGACAGAATTTGTGTACCACATTTTAGAAGATGCCCTCTATGATGATGATTTTATTGTTTACCTTTTAATTATAGCTGAAGAAAGATGCTTTTAACCTTAAATAATAAAATACATGTTTGCAGACTGGGCAGAGGTATTTGACAAACGGTCTAGTGGGGGTCAAAACAGTGGGCCTGAGGAACCTGTAAACCCCTGGCAGTCGGCCCCCATGTCAGATACCTCTGACAACACTGGCTGGGCAGACTTTGGTGGAAATGTATTTGGAGGTGCTTCCACTGTGGATCCATTTGGACAAAGTCGTAAGCATAAAAAGGAGACGTTTTCTACAGATTTCACCAATGTCTTTGGTCCTGCTATGGCTCAGCAAGATAGCTCAAATTCTGTTTTTGGTGACACTACCACCAACCGAGAGGCCTTCAAAGCAGATTTCTCTAATGTGAATTTTGACTCGGCATTTGAATCTAACTGTGATGACCAGAAGAACACGGTTACCCCGGCAGGTGACCCTCAAAATAGGTGAGCATAAAAATGCACCGTTTATGGAATAAACTGCTCTAATTTGTGTTTAAAGCTTTCTGGTTAACATTCAATGCATGACATTTTGCTGTAGTAATATTAACAGATAACCTTGCACCTTGTATTGCATATTTGCATGTATTTTGATGTTTTTTTTTTAATTTAATGAATATGCAAATTGGAAGTACCCACAATAATTAAGTTGAGAAATATTGTGAAATGGAGATAAATGAGTAATATTTGTGGCATCTTGTTACATACTTTTGGAGATCCTGTCATGAGATTGAATACTGTTCAATGTTTATATAGAGCATTTCCTTTGTTCTGGCTTTAATAATGCCCTGCAGGTTTAAATATATTTTAATACATTTTCCAGAGTACCTCGATTAGTTTTAAGCATGAAATGCACCGAATATTTTGCCGATCTTGATTATATCCGATACCACACTGCTGCAATACAGACAGTAGAATTGTAATGAAATGTACATATATTTGGTAATGAGGTTAACATGAATGCTCTGAACCCTTAGACTGTGGTTATTCTCTCATGTTGATTTAAATCATTATTGTCTGGGTTTGACATGTGTATAGTGCAAATAAGATACAATAGCTCTCTGTGGATGTAATGGAGTTTAACTTAACCCATGCAAAAAGAAGTCCCGCTATCATTTCATGGTTGCGTTGCTATGTGAATGCGGTTATTGTCGTGCATGTTACTGGGGGAATGCGGTCATTGTCATTGTATCAAATTCATCATAATTACATATGTATATTAATGATGATCATATGGTTTCCACAACTCCATATGGTTGTAAAAATGTAAATCAGTCATCAATCGAATCATTTTCTTTCATTATGTGTAGCCTGCAGTGATGAGTGGTGGCTTATGCCTTTTTTTCAATCTATACTCTCGTCCATATGATGCCATATGTACATTGCCCAGAGCCCAACACCATTGTATATTACGTTCATATTTTTTTCACCACTATACAGTATACTGGTTGTAATGGAATATACCAGGTAAACCGATCAATTGAAACATTATCGTGTATTATGTGAGCTATGAGATTTATCATGTTATTCAACACACATACTTCTGTCAATAAAGATAAACGAGTGATAAAGAATCAGTGAAACACTTGAGGATAACACAGGAAGCATCAGCAAAGTCAGGCACCAGTTGTTGACAGACGCCAAGACATAGCCACCATGCAACCTTCCAGAGCGCCTCCATGGAGTGAAATGATAAAATCTGTTTATACTCATTTTCATGTTTTTCTTACATTTTGCATGCAAATTAATAATTCCATAATGAAAAATGATTTTTTAAAATTTGTTATATTTTTTGCGCATAGGCAGGAATGATCATTCATTCTTGGCTGTGCGCACAAAATTGCCTATTGCTATAGCCGCTGTTCAAGGGTTAATATGAGGTATTCATGAAAGATTTTAAAGTACATAGGATAAACAAGGTAAAATTTGTATATATTAAATTTGTTACTGTACTTGAAGGATAATATATTATCCATATATTTAGACAGACTAAACTGCAATGCTTGGATGGTGTTTTTGTTTTTAGATGTGCTAGAGTTTACTTTTGTTGCTTAATGTATCTCTTAAGTCTTGCTGAATTGTGTGTAGACCTGTGTTTTAATCTTTGTGCTATTTCTAACTCGGTTTTCAAATAACCATTGTACTTTGTAGTGGATAATAATTTAACATAATGCATGGCTTTGGTATGCAGTAATTTGGAACCAGCAGAGAGTGAAGAAGAGTCAGGGAAGAGAGAGGAGAAGGACCAAGATGATTTAGTAGATAATTTCAAGTAAGTACTCACACTAACACACTTGTATGCCTTTCAATATTTACTTTTAAACTTTTATTTCTGTTTATATTTTTTGAACCCAGACACTGACACTCCAACAGGGTAACTCGGCAGGGAATAACAGATTGTCTCATGTAATATAAAGCTCCAAAAGTGCTCAAATCTTTTACTTATTAAAATAAGATTTACTACCTGGTATCGATATATTACGCGCGTCCAAAATACTGTTCAGCAGTTGAAAATTTCTTGTTTGTAATCTCTAGATAAAAGTTAGTGTGTCATGTTATTCTGTACTGTAAATGGATTAATGATATCATTATAGGAGGGCCTGGCAAAATCAAATAAAGTGTCTTGAGATGTAAGAGATTATATAACTTAAGAAAAGAGAATGATGCACTTGAAAGCAAAAGCAAAGAGCTGTGCCTGAAGTATGTAAGTTGGTAAATGTCACTACAGTATATAGATTAACGTTTTTGTGTTTTGGAGGTGGTGCACATATTCTTGGCAAAAGTGAACCACCAACTTGGCCATTTGCTCAGCAATGCACAGCATTAAACTTGTTGTTTGTTAAAAGCTTAAAACATTGATTCTAATACTACTAATACCAAATTACTTAAAAATGACATTAAGTAAAAATGACCTTAATGGTCTTAAGTAAAGAAAGGGGGGTGGAAAGGGGGTGGAAGGTTAATTCCTAGTTGGCTCACCCAACTTGTACCCAACCATCACCAGGTATGTGATCTGTGTGTGATGATGTAAGGGCGAAGAGGGAGAACAGCCTATTGACATAGCTCGGGTGCAGGGGGGTTGTGTAAAATCCTGGTTTGTGTCTCGGAGAGGCTACGGGATCCAGTAAGTTCAGTAGAACTTCGGTTTCAACCCTTTTACCCTGTCATAGCTCAATCGATTAAGGCAGTGTCTGGGATGCTCCCGGACGCAGGTTCGAATCCTCGTCACGGCCCTTGTGGATTTGTTCATTTGATGCATCACGTTAGTGTGATCTCTGTGTGTGATCACCAGGTATGTGCACCTACAAGTCAACAGGGTAACTAGGCTCTGTGGAGACCAACAGTCAACTTAATTCAATTAAGTTGAAAATTACTTTCTCTGAGTTTGAGAGAATATGGAGAGAGAGACTGAGACAGACAGAC
>WNGS01163947.1:22358479-22397352 GCA_020271785.1 Procambarus virginalis | reverse complement strand
CATTCCTGATGCCCCTGTTACCTAGCAGTAAATAGGTACCTGGGAGTTAGACAGCTGCTATGGGCTGGCTTCCTGGGGATGTATAACAAAAAGGAGGCCTGGTCGAGGACCTGGGCCGCAGGGATGCTAAGCCCAAATCAATCTCAAGATTACCTAGTCAGGGTGCCGATGTGGTCACTCCAGCTTATATGGCTGGTTGGGTCTACGATTCTTCCTTGTTTACTCATTCTCCACGGTCTGGTGCCTTGAGAGTTAGTTTGTGGTCCTTGTTTTAATTTTTGGTCCTTTAACTGCTCTTTCTGTTTCATTTGTGCTGCATTCTGCTTAGGGGATTTATTCATACAGTTCCTGCCTCCATTAGGTTTTGCCTAGCGAATTATCCCCTTTGGTCTCTCTTTTGCCCTTTCTGCTGGCATTGGGTTTCAAGGGTGCCTATACTGTATAGGAGTTACCTGCATAGCATTCTAAGTGCCTGGGCTTAGCTTCAGAGAACACTCGCCCTGCAGACCCTGGAAATCCCCTGCGGGTTCGGTAGTACTAGGAATACCTTTACCGGACCTGCTCTTGTGATGTGCGATATTTTGGGTTGGCTGTCGTGTAACGTAGGGCAATGTTCAGTCTTTCTTCCTCCACCTGGCTGCCTGTTGGGTCTATGACACCTTCGATCCCAAGTCATGTGGGACTTGTTTCTTGCATGTTGCACGTCTTACCCACCCTTTTATTGATGTTCTTGGGTATGGCAGCAACCACTTGTATTCATGTTGCTGTGGTTTAGGGGCCCAGTTGGTTGCCTTGGATTACCCTGCTTTGTGTTAGTCTCGGATTTGGGGGGATGTTGGCTGTTCAACTGTGTTAGCATTGCATCTGTTCTTCCTTCCCTGGCGTGCATGTGTTTCACTCACAAATGCCAATTTCTGGGTGAAACCTAATCGTTTCCTGACAGCCTCCCTTCTGCAGGGTGTTGGGGTGGTTTCCATCATCATCATAACAACTGGTGGAGCAGTCAGCTGACCAAGTCTGCCTCCCTCCTCACCCCCAAATGATGGGGAAAGGTAAGGCGATTTAGCTTGCACTAGTTTCACGTATTTTGGATCATTTGTTTACATTGTTGGAGCAGTTCTTTTGGCTGTGTTGAAGCAAGTCTTGTTTCTAACCAAACGGTGATCTGTTTTGTCTTGCGGTACTTTCCCTTTGTTCCCGGTCAACCAGGCTGTTGGATGCGGCTGCTCGCAGCCCGACGTATGAGTCACAGCATGATTGATCAGGTATCCTTTGGAGGTGTTTGTCAAGGTCTCTCTTGAACACTGTGAGGGTCAGCCAGTTATGCCACTACACATAAGGGGCATAGCTGGCCGACCCCTCACAATGTTCAAGAGAGAATTGGATAAGCGCCTCCGAAGGATACCTCATCAACCAGGCTGTGACTCATACGTCAGGCTGCGAGCAGCTGCGTCCAACAGCCTGGTTGACCAGTCCAGCAACGAGGAGGCCTGGTCGACGACCGGGCCGCGAGGTTGCTGAGCCCCGGAATCACCTCAAGGTAACCTCAAGGTTGGTGGCTGACATGAATAAATTTATAAATAAAAGTTTTTCATGGAGCCACTGCTTCCTACGCCTCTCTGAGGGGGCTAGGTTTTGACTTCTGGTCCCCGGTAGGCTAATAAGAACTCTGCAGCTGATGGCACCTAGTAGTTTGCCACTATACCAATATAGTAGATTCAAGGAGCTATCAGGGGTCACCCAGAAATTTGCATTTCATTAAATTCAATGCTGGTTTTTGTCTTGTTTTAGTTTTGTACTTGTGTAGAATTGGAATTTTCCCTGTTTTAATTATGATATGGGTTTTTGAAGTAGGCTTAAATTTACTAAATCTGCTTGTCAGAATTTTAGCCTCTCAAAATGAGCTGTGTAAATGAATCTGTTGTTGAACAGTAGTGCATGAATTAGTATTTAGTTAACTCATTAGTGGTTAGAATAATAAATAGCTAGCCTTAATATGTATGTACTTTTAAGTTATTTTGCTTTTTCGCAACCTTTAGCAAATACACTTATTAAGTCTGGTGTTTTTGAGTGTTAAAACTGCATGCTTACAAACTTTGCACATTTGGTTCAGCTTCCTATCATCTCGAGGCCTGCTGAAGAACAGTGATGAGAGTTCAGGTAGCGGTGAAGCAGGTACGACAGATCCCGTTGTCAGCAAGAGTGACGCGGTAACGCAAGGGGACCCAAGTCAAGAAGATGGGAAGACAATAGCAGAGACGCCAACACAGAGTTAATATTTTCCCCAAGGTATTTCTTTTCTACTCTCCTTGATTTGTTTTTGGTATGTAATTTTGATGAGATTTTAATGGTATGTATTTGTTTGACCTTGGCCAGTCATGGACAAACTTAGAATTGTCACAGCAATTATATCCTCCCTGTATTTATTCTCTTTATTTTTCCAGCACACGATAACTGAACTTTGGAATTGAACAATTTTGTTTGTACTGTACTGTATTTCTTCCTGCATGATATCCATAAATAAATATTACTCTTTATATCTCATTGACTTTACATGACAAGTGGATCACCTCTTAATTTCAAAACTGACATTGTTTTCACAAAGCATTACTTTCCTTGTAGCAGGAGGATGATCTTTGAATTGCTTGTTTATGGAAGCAGTCATTTTGAATTTGTAGCTAAATTCTTTACCCCTCATGCCCTCAGCATTTTGTTGCTTTAATTATAGTACTCATATGTGTCATGATATAAATTGCTATGATGGGCTGGACATTTGGGTTTTATAATATACCGTCACAAGGTATCAATTTTAGTAAACTCGTCGATTTGATTTTAAAATGCACAAGTGTAGGGTTAGTTTCCTCAATTATATATCAGACTAACATCTTTAACTCTTATTATAATGAAGGATTCATATTTTGACTGCATTTTTTTGCCATCAGGGTGAGGAGTGGGAGGATCAACTGTATGAGGATGTAGGATAACTACCTGCCAGCAACACCTCAGGATTGACATGCCTGATATATACTTCCAGTCTAAAAATGCTCTAACCTCATAGAAACTCTCCAATGGAATTGCCTTTATTTAGGTTTTTGTATTTGTGATAAATGTTGTCTACCACAAAACAACAACAAATGTTTTCCTTCAAGTTTTTTCAGTGGGCTTAGTGAAGTGTAATATTTCTGCTTTACCACAAAGTTGATTTTTAACTACTACAATGTAAACTACATTTTTGAGATGAGGGATGCTAGAATTCATTTCCCCGAGCCACAGATTTTAGATGTATTATGCAGTGTAGAAGAACGTGCCTGGACAAGTTGCACAAGAGAAGGGAAGTTTGCTTCCCTTCCCATGTCAAGGTAACTTGCCAAATTATATTTATTTACATATTTTATCCTAAACAGTGTTACTAATGAAACAAATGTAGTTATTATATTGGGTTTTGATAACTAGTAATTATACAGGTCTGGAACTGGATCAAAACGAATTATACACGTCCACTCTAGTGATACAATTCCTAATTGTGTTTTTAACAGTACACTCCATAGTATTTGCCAGAAATATATGAATTAAAGTAATTGTTCCAATATTGAATACAGATATGAACTAGGTATTCCAGCTGATGAATATGAGGACAATGACATTTGTATAAAATTCTTACAGGCCAAACACCTGACATTTCCAGTCGTGAGTGAGTGAAACTGTTTTATGAGATGTATGTTGGATGTTGAGAAACTCTGTTCCTGGTCATGATTATTGAGTGTCAACTGCTTTATAGCATGAGAATTTCTCATTGAATTTTGTTATTAGGCTTTACATGTCACTGTATCTTTTGTCATATACAGTATTTTTAAATAACTGTATTCTGGGTAGTCAGAATTGACTTGGAAAAATGAGGACCAGTTTGATAAATCCATTATATGGTCTCAATCTTGAGTTGTTAAGGCTAGTGTATTATGAAATTGTTCAATGTTAAATGACAGGCAATATACTGCTGATCAGCCTCCACAAATTTTATACAAATATTCTTCGTTCAAAATTATGTACTTGACCTCTTGAAATGTCATTACCAGCATTATATATATATATATATAAATTACCAGGGGACTTTTAATTTCAGGATTAGACTTCTCATTTATAAATCAATACAGAAGCTTTTTCTTGTCATTAAGTGTTGGTTTATCATTCCAGTGAGGAAGTCTTAGCAAAAATTATTTGGAGACCCAATAGTTTTACTTGGATTAAGTAGGTTATTAGTTTTAGTGCTCTGCAATTAAAGCTGGCATTAAATGTGTGAATTTACAAAAGAAAAGCCAAAAAGACATGAAACGACTTATCCCTATCCTCACACCCTTCCACCGGTCTACAGAAAGCTCATTAAGCTTGTCTGAATTGCTATAGTACAAGACAAGTCATTTTGTATTACTGGGAAATTTTTACATCTGATAAGTTCAATGAGGTGCAAATCTGGACAAATGTTCAATGGCAGATCTTGAAAATACAGGGAGCATCATTCCACTACTGAAACAAAATACGTCTTTGGATTACGTGGCAAAGTTTTCTCTCACTGTATTGATAGCCCGTAATACTGCAGTTTTACTTGTACTATTCCATCTTAAGATCTTCACAGTGAACTCCCAGTTTTGGCCTTCTAGATCTGCTCATTTAGCACTTATTGTTCATTAAAATTGTTGGTTTACCGACCAGTCTGTGATTAACAGTGAATACCCTTTGTAGCATCTCTTTCTGTAGATACTACAACTACTTTTGATTTGGTGCTACTGTTTATTTATTAAATAGATAAAAATATGAATTGTCATTGTCTGCATATGTAGGACATTGAGTAGGCTCAAGTTACTTTCCATTAATAGTAAAATTGTCTTAACAGTACCTATATGGGTTTATAGATTGATTATATATATATAATATATAAAATTATATTGTATTAAGAGTACAGGTGTTACAACCAGTCCCCTTCTTCCCTCTGCTCTTACTGTGATGAAAGGCACAGTTCTTAGGTTAATTCAAGTCATTAGGACAGTGCTGTTCCCTATGAAGGAAGACCCTAATTGTTCCTAGATATTAAACCTTTATCAGGTTGACACTTATTATCCATACTAGATTACTGAAGAGTCTCCCACAGTTCAGTTGTGTACAGTTAAATAAGTGATCAAACCTCCAAGTGAATATGCAATAGAACTATTGGCCCCCTGACCTCTACAATTCCATAATAACAACCATTACAACCTAGTTATAAATGCTTTGGTGCCAGTGTCCATTAATGAAGTATGCGTGGTGTGGCGAGTTGGTGAGAATGGCATTCCAGTCTGTTAATACCAGTAAACTATTAAGTCTGACTGTGACATCATGGAGCTTACCATGTATGGTGAGAAGTAAATTATATGAGCTTTTATGATAACACTCCTTGGGTGATAATGTTACTATCCTCGTGTAAGATTGGAAATGGAGTCATTATATTATTGGTATGATTTTTACATTAGCATTCTTACTGAAAGTGCTTTTGTGTGTGTGGAAGCATAGTGGCATTGACAGAAATAATTATGCCATGTATGATACCTAGAAAATGCATTATGATGCTGTAAATAAAGGATACCTTTAATTATTGAGTCGTTTTCTTTTTCAAAATTGGTTGTTGGTATGATACCAAGAAGTTGGAATAGTTATGACTGATCTTAATGGTTCAGTGGGAGTGGGTCTGGAGGCAAACGTGATGTGTATAGGTGTTCCAGGGGTAAATTATATAAGCTGCAGCCTAAAACATATACAGTGAATGAAAGCCATGTATTTGTAATACATATTTTTAAAATAAGATATATATATATTATGGATTCATTGATGGAAGGTGTCTTGCACACTGAAACTTTAACTAGTTAGTGAATATACTACTCACATCAATACCTCAAAAATCAAATACAAATTTCCAACGTTATTGATTGTATAGGTTGAGACATTTTAGACAAAATATTATTGTCTATTACAGATACACAAATATTATTTACATACGACATCATGAAAAAGTGGTAAGCCAAGGGCAAATTAGAGGATAGTATACAGCACAAGATACCAAGCAACGAACCACCAAGACACAAGGCAAACGAAGAGATGAAAAGAACACCAGAAAACCTGGTACTTCTGCCATGACAAAGATGCATGTGGGAGACCAAAAGCTCAGCCACCTGTGCACCATATAGATAGCAATAGACCAGATATAGAAACACCACCTGCAAAGAGTGGAAGAGAACCTCAAACTAATGAGGAAGGTCTGGACCAATCTGCTGAAGGAGCCATAGTGGAAAGATGGCCTGGTTCGGACTCTGAGCCAGAAGGGCCAGAAATGAAAGCTAAACAGGCCACCATGAAGACAGAAGGATCATCCTACACTAGGCTGGTTTTCTGCAGACTTTCAGAGCAACAACCACACTAGAAAGAAAAGAACCCCCACCACAAGAAGCAACCACTGCAAGATCCTCATAATTGGGAAACTGAGCCATGCATGACTCAAATTGCAAGTTCCACGCCAATGCAAAGAGATTCAACTTGAGAAACTCGAATATCTTTCAGAGCCAACAAAAGGACACATTGTTGATGGGCCACTCCATAAAAGGAGAAGTAAACGAACATTGAGAACCAAACCATACGAATTCAGAAGACAAGCTACTAGAAGAGTCCAGCACCAAAGAAGAAAAAGACTGAAGTGATCCGCTGTTCTACAAACAACAAACCAATATGGAGCGAGGGCCGAATCCCTTGTGAGGAACCAAATGAAACAGGCTGAACATAAAGAATAGTGGGGATGAAAGAAACTTAAAATATGCATCCGAGGACCCTATCAGTCCATGGAAACACATCCAAAAAGCAGCAGCTAAGAAACTAAGCTCATATACCAAGGAAGATAGGGAAGATCTGCCTGAGCTTAATTCATTGCCCCCCCCCCCTCCTCCTGCAGAGGGA
This sequence comes from Procambarus virginalis, assembly GCA_020271785.1. Taxonomy (NCBI): domain Eukaryota; kingdom Metazoa; phylum Arthropoda; class Malacostraca; order Decapoda; family Cambaridae; genus Procambarus; species Procambarus virginalis. Next base: position 22,390,380 of record WNGS01163947.1, on the reverse strand, counting down.
ACCAGAGACCAGGATGGATTGAAGAGCACTCAGGGACCCACCTTGGGCTTCTCCCCAGCCCCAGAAGTCCAAAATGAAGATCCCAGGTCAAAATCAAGTTCCATGCCCGATGCCTGAACAGACAGGAAAGCATCTCAACATTTTAGAAGGATCCGAGCCAAATGCACTCCTCAGTGAAATGGAATGTAATAGGTACTTATTAAATAGAAGGTACATCAAGACTGGCCTCGGGCCGAACTTGGGGAGCAGAACTCCCGGAACCCCATCAAGCAGGTATCAAGCAGATTTCCAGTGGGAAGCAATGGTTCAACTATCTCCTTTGCCGATATGAAAAGGGCAATCCCTGGAGAAATCCAAGCAACCCCAACAAATTACTGCAGCTCAACCTCAAACTCTCAGATGTACTGGAGCAAGGGAGGTGGAGCACAAGTGGTCTGTCAAACCATGCCAGATGAACAGTGGTAGGAAGAGGGGCAAACATAAAACTAGTAGAAATCACCAGCCACTCGAATGCCAACCCCCTAAAAAACAAAAAGAACCAACTCTGAGGCAACTACTCTGGTACCAAGCCACGAACAACAAAAATATACAAATGAACCTGAAGAAGCTTCTGCCTGCAAGACCTTGTCACTACATAAATAAAATCAAGAAAATTAACGCACACAGGCATGAGCTAAGATAGAGGCTTAGCAAACCCAAACATCACAGGCCACAGGAATTACCAAGGCCTGAAGAGAAGGAACAAGCAGGACACCCCAGGCACTAGGGACACTCACTAAATAAACCGATACCAAACACAGCACAAAGGAAACACGTACTGTGCAGAGTGTCAGTGGCTTGCCGTATATACAAGCATGCAAACCCTAGTGCTCCCCTCAATCAATCCCCAGTATGCCCCAACTTCAGAGCCTTGCATAGGAGTCAAAGACACCTTGCACAACTCAGGGTGAGTCACCCTTCACAGGAGGCCTCTATGGAATAAACACCCAAACCCACCAGGGAAGTAACCCTGTCAGGGCAGGGACAACATCAGTGAGCACCTAGGGAAAAGGCAGCTCAAGATGAACAGTTTCCAAAATACACAAGTGACGCTTGTAAATACTTGCACGTGAAGCAACTGCTGTACTACAGAACACAAGCATTACATAAGTAAGTGGGCCTTCACAAGGTAGAGTTGAAAGGATGGCTAACACTTGCCTAGAAAATCCAGGACCTGAAGGGCTGTCAAATGTGTCCGACATAGGTTATAGATTGAGAATTGTTGATATGAGAACTGACAGCTCCTGTGGTGCTGCCACCTGGTGGTGGTCAGTCATTACTAGGAAGTGTAAGACTTAACTACTGCGTGGATCATTTACAGTCATTTCCTGCATTGTTTAATTTCTGTGAATCTTGCAATAGTTTGTTTTGCCTCACTTCCTTTCTGGGGGGTTGATTCTTTGGTGAGGGTGATAATGAATCCTGCTCCCTGCACCTCTTTGGTTTTGGCCTCTAGTTTATGGTAGGCTTTAATTAAGGACTCAGAAGAGCTGATATGACTTACAGGTGTGGAGCTAACTCAGTGTGACTAACTACAGGAAACCACCATTCTGCCTCTCCAGAAATAATAATAAAGTTTTGCTTGTCAGTAAGTAATGTTGCAATACATTTATCAATTACAGGGTTTTTATCATCATTAACACTTGCCATAACTATACCAACAACCCACAAAAATGTATCAATTAAGTTATTAAGTTATCCAAACATGAATAAATCCCTTGATATTTAACTCCTGTGCTTCTGCAAAGTATCCAACAAGATTATTTGTGGGGCATTCTAGATAGTAATTACTATAGAATGGTTAAATTTGTGCTTAGTATACTGTGTCCATAATTACTAGACAATATTTTCTGCATATCTCTTATCCTAGAATTTAGTCTTTATATTTTTATAGAAGTACGTACGTTAGAATAGTTGGTGGAAATGTTGAGTATGGTACGGAAGTTATGAACACTAACACAGTACAGTACTAATACTGTACTGTGCTGAGGTGCACAGACAATTCTTCAGATTAGTTATTAATACAGTACAGTGCTGTGGTGAGCAATGCATACATGACACTGTGAATTAGTTGTAAACACTAATACAGTACGATGTATATTAAGTGATAAATTATAGGAAGGGAATCTAAATCACAACTTTATTAACATGAAAACCAATTTTGTGCTTTCATAAAAGATTCTGAGTTTTAATACTATATTAATATTTGGTATAAAAATGATAGAATTTCATATACTGTACTATAATCCATTTATATACTGTCACAAAACTAAAAAGGCGTATTGATAAATAAAACATACACATGGATCCTATTTTAATGTTTCTAAATTAGATAGCAAAAGGGTTATTTATTTTTTGTATAAAAAGAATATTAAAAATTATAATAAAGTCTCAACATGTAAAAAATGTTGAGTAAGCCATTCGCGGAACATACATACATATGTATATATTCATACATTCATACACATATATATATATATATATCCATACATACATACACACACATACTAAAGAACAGTATATATATACACACACTAAATTCAAAACCACGTGTCATTATCTGACACACACATTAAAACTGTGCCAGTTATGTAATATCGTACAGATACAATAAGCCATTCATTATAAAATGAATGAGACTCACAAATGACAAGTATGGGGCACATCAGAAACACAAGAATGAAAATTAGAAGCAAATTATCACAAAGTAGTGAGGAAGCATTATAAGTGCCGACACACACATATAATCGTGCTTGTAGCCGTGCTGGTCAAGCTGTAGATACACTGCACTCAACTTCAAATGGTTGCATCAATTATGCTTTGAGTCACAAGAATGACAGTTTATCCTAAGGATAATAATGCAACTTCACTAGTGACAAGTAAAGTCTAGTAACAGTAGATTCAGAAGCGCTTTCTGTAATGTCATTTTGCAGAGCAGTGAAAAATACCAAACCTACACCAGTCTTGTATTTATAGTATGACTAATGCCATTACCCGATTCACCTTGCTAGTAACACCATTTCTTAGAGACGGACCCAAGTTTAACATTCATACCTTCGCTTTTCTCAGTTCTGCATTGGTAAAATCAAGGTAAGTAATTTAATTAATGCATAAATATACAGTACACAAAAATGTTCCTGTGGCATTTAATAATACCACTAGCAACGAGAATAAGGAATTTTGTATTCCAAATTTGTTAATATAATTTTCTCTCACAAAAAATTTCTCACAGGCTGGTAACTTAACTTAAAGAGTAATTAAACTAAAAATATTGCAGATTAGTCACCATCATAAAAGGCAGACACAATTATGGCAATTTGGGAAACCAGAAAACATCAACTATACAATCTGTGTGAGGCTACACTTCAATTACAGCCTTAAACGTTTCTGTGTTCCTATGTTTATTATAATTATATAAATAACCACATGATGGGTTTCAGATCTCATACACTATTGACAAAAGCCACAACGAGTCCAGGAATGATCGTGTAATAAATAACTATTGTACCACAAAAGCAAATGACATAACTCCAGAAACGATGGTTTTACTAACGTGTCATAATTCAGTTATAAAGGCAGACCTTAGCTTTCGATATCATTTTTCATTGGTAGTTTACGCGTCAATTTAATAAATGAGGACATTCCAACAATATCAGAGAGTAGATATTGACTACCATCTGACTACTCTGACTACCATCTAGAAGTCATTCTAATTTCAAACTTGTACTTAAGCATAATAAGAATGTATCATGTTTTATGCTGATAAAGCAGATCTTACAATAATTTTAACAGTGTAGTACAAGTAAAATTGCCTTGTGCTGAAAGAACAAGTCAAGCCTAGAACAACATTGCCTTTCAGGCATACACCGTTACCTCACTTACAAAACCGTTTTTGCTCATTTCAACATTTTCTTCATTACAGATTCATACATATCATTATAATTAGTGGCACAGAATAATCTGACACAAAGTCAGTTTTATGCTACTCAATGTTACCTCTGACTCTGGCACGAGAAGTGAACAATATCACCATTTGGATACCAAGCAAAAGCACTGCAAAGAGAAAAATAACAACATTACCCGAAAAATCAATATCGAAAAGGTATTCAACAAAATTAAGTACTTATATCATTACTTTATCCATTTAAATTACTTATACTTTACGGGCTCACCATAGCCCGTGTTACCTGGAACTTTTTGTTTCAGGTAGCGAATCTTTAACAACAACAACAACATTTATACTACCATACAGTGATGTTGACCAGACCACACAATAGAAGGTGAAGGGACGACGACGTTTCGGTCCGTCCTGGACCATTCTCGACTTGAGAATGGTCCAGGACGGACCGAAACGTCGTCGTCCATTCACCTTCTAGTGTGTGGTCTGGTCAACATACTTTAGCCACGTTATTGTGACTCATCGCCTGCACTTCCATGCAGTATTAGCACTCCCTCTCATCTACCCTCAGGTGGACTCTCCAGTGTTGTTTCTGAGCATTATTGTTTGGTCTCTCACTTGTAATTACCTAAGTGTAGTTACAGGATGAGAGCTATGCTCGTGGTGTCCCGTCTTCCCAGCACTCTGTCATATAACGCTTTGAAACTACTGACGGTTACACAATTGTACAATTGTACAATCACTCACTTGTTCCAGCATTTCACTCAACTCATTCACCCATATCTTCCTTGTTTATGTTAATTGTTTTGCACATACAGTCTTTATTCAATAATGAGTAAGCTAAATACTAATGCAAAACTTTATTCCACAAAATGGTACTACAAGAAATTTACATAATTACAAATTACTGGTAGTACTACTACCAATAACAAAACAGTGGTGAAAACATACCTGTGTTTAGTGAATCTTTTGCTGCACACAGCACAGTAAGTATATTCTGATAACATGATCTTCAATCTTTGGCATGAATTAAGCTCTTCACTAGTCTGAAAATAAGGAAAATAAAATGCTTACAAATATTTCAGTGTCGTTATTTCAGTTGTCGTTTATCAAATGTCATATGATAAATATTGTAGAAAAGACGGGACACCACAAATGTAGCTCTCATTCTGTAACTATACTTAGGTAATTACATATCTGGAGAAACTGAAACAATGGTCCAATAAGTGGCTACTATGTTTCATGCAAGTGTAATGTGATGAAGCTGGTGCTGGAAACAGGAAATAAATAAAAGGTACTAAATAGGAAATGAAATCCTGCATGAATCTGACAGAAAAAAAGACTGGCAGTGTTGACATTACATTGATGTGGACTTTAGGGAAGATGGTTCAAAATGATATCATCAATTGCAAATGCAGGGTCGGCCAACATATAAATAGGAGCTTGTATACCACATATGTCAGACAAATTCTGTTGGTGGCACATGAACAGGGAACACAGATGGAAAGTTAAGTATACAAATGAGCACAGAAAGAAAAAATGTCAGAGAAGACAAGAATGGAAGGCACTAAAAATTTATGTGGTGGAGGCATACTTTATACATGGCTTAACCCTTTAACTGCGTTGCCTCCAAATATGACACCCCCGTGGTGCGCAGGAAATAAATTCTCTGGAAAAATTCTTTTTTCTTTTTAAAGTGTCAAAAACCCTTCCCTCAGTATGGGTATGTAAAAAAAAAGTCGTAATTGTACTTACTTTGGCTGCTATGGGGTCCGTAAGTTGGGGCGTGACGTCATGATTCCCCGTGCGCCCGTGCTGTAAGCTCCCGGGCGGTCGGGGCGGGGCGCGCGAGTTGCCGCGAATATTTTCGTTCATTTTTTTCGCACAGTTCCAAATACATTTTATTTGTTTTTACGTACTAATCCTATGTATAGTGAACACGTACACTATATTATGGCAGTAAAACAACCGTACTGTCCGAAGACACTGTGTTACGTGCATGACACTTGTGTACACATATGCTGCACATATTTACTATGTATCATGCTAATTTATGTATACATATAATCTATTTACACACTACACACTGTCACACACTATATACATTCACCATCAACACACTCAGAACACCTCGAGTGAGAGCAGCCACACCCAGCCAGTCTCCCTCACTCCAACATCTTACTCGCCAACATTGCTCCTCCCACCATACTGTTATAGTTCTTATTACACATGTTCTATATACCTATCTACATGTTTTATTTACCAGAACTATGCAAGTAAGCCGGTATTGTGTCCAAACAGTACAGTGGCCACCATACACTGCATGAAAACACACAGCAGCAGACGACGCTACGATTACGTCACCTCCCTCACCAAAAAGCTCCTCTCAACATTCTCCTGTTACTGTTCTTACACTATATACACACACTATATATACCATGTACATATGTGTTGCCCATAGCGAACCACTAAGCTATTATGGTGAGCAAAACAAGAGTGGCAGCCACACACACACAATGAGGCTACCTCAATTCTCGCCCTCCCCCTCACCAAACTTTCCTCCTTCCACAATACTACGCACAACGCTAATTATAACCACAATCCTGCTATTATCACAATCCTGGTCACTAATTCCTGTAAATGAATAATTGACCACACGTTTATTTTGAAAAGGAACCTAAGAAATCATTTGAAAATTCCTAGATGGACGAAATAATGCTGTGGTGCTGTGAACATCGTGAACAGCATTGAATCACTGATAATTGAACATTGTACCCAGTCATTATCACACTCAGGCTCTTCTATAACACTATCATGGCTAAATGATACAAGTTATATATATATTTTGACATTATTAGGCGATGCTGTGGTCACACGCTGAACAGCAGTGCTGTGCGCTCATGCTGCGAGCGCCAGCCTTGGTTGCTCACACACTACTGAGGCTCCCACACCCGGGAATGTGGACCACGATTTTTTTAAAGATGGCGTCTGTTTACAAGAGCCCTGAGGAAGCTGATGTGAACCCCGTGTAGCCGCGGGAGATTTGAATGGAACGTGAAAATACAAATACCGGAGGCGCGTTGCGCAAACCAGACGCGAGCCTGCAGGCGCGTTGCGCAGTTAAAGGGTTAAATAANAAAAATAAATAAAATTTCTCCCCCATTTTCCCCCACTGAACTGGTAAATAACTACATTAAACAACCCTTATTTCAGGCATAATTTCATGTAAATCACAGGGGGGGTAGTATACATGCCTATATTTCTTAAAGTGTGGCACTGGGAGGACAACGCAACTGGTCTACGATACTCCCATTACCTCTATGTGTCATTGTGGAGAGCTGGATGAGGAAAGCTCGGATCATGGGCCGCCAACCTCAGAAAGACACAAATATTCATTTTTTTTTATAGGTATAGACCAGATGGTGGTACCCCTGTTGTGACTGGGTCTTTCTCCTCCTCTCCACTCTCTCATCTCTCTTCCCTTATCACCCCTCCCCTTTTTGTTCATCTGCAAATCCCCCACTCCTTCCTTCTCAACCCTCTCTCCCAATCATCCCGTCCCCATCATCTCTCCTTCCATTTCTACCCTCGTCCCCCTCCACGTTTCTCCCCACTTCTCTTCAAACTTCCCTTTCTCCCCACCCCACAAGAACGACCCCCCTCCCCACTCTCACTTCTCCCTCTCCCCAATTCTCTCATTCTTTCCACCTTTCTTAACTCGTCTGGCCTCCCCCACCCTTGCTCGACCGTCCTCACTCTTCCACTCTTTTACTCTCTGTTTTGGAGTACTCACTATTCATTTACTCACAGATATTGGAAGATATTCCGATACTTTACTCAAAGTTTGTTAGTGCAGGCTAGTAGATTATTTTTCTTGGATTCCCATATATATACGATTTGTCCTGGGCGTGTGAAGGGAGGGTTATTAAAGGAAATTTTTAGCAAGCTCTTAATCTATACTCTAATCCCTCATTAAAATAGGGTAGTGCAATACTGTTATGTACCAAAGCTTGTTAATTCATAAAAAATAAATAGTTGAGAGATTCATTGTACCTGCTGATTGATTGATTGATGAAGATTAAGCCACCCAAAAGAAGGCACGGGCATGAATAGCCCGTAAGTGGTGGCCCTTCTGAGCCATTACCAGTATCAAGAGCTGATACTGGAGATCTGTGGAGGTGCGACTGCACCCTGCGTGACGGGATATGTCTCCCTTGTACCTGCAGTTACCTGCCATATATATAGTTCTTGACCTGTAGGTTCACCTATTATCCCTGTCTCACCGGATGGTTGATTATACATGGGATGCGAATCTTGTCTACTACGGGTAACAGTTTGAGCAGTTGGAGTGATGAATTGGCCAAATATGGAAGGGTGGCTTGCTGAAGGTACTACGTGGCCGCTTCCCTGTAACTGGCTCACCACACATGCCAGTTATCACAGTAACAAGGTTATCGCGAATAACCGAACTCAATTACGGGCTCACCATAGCCCGTGCTATATGGGCATTTCGTTCTGAGTACCTAAATCTAAAACAACAACAACAACAACATGTCAGTTTGGACACCCTTGTGGTCCAGCTAATCAAGTAATTGTGCTGTAAAAGACTATAATACAGTGAACAAATACACAAGGGCTGTGATGAAGGTTCGAACCTACGTCCAGGATGATCGAACCCGGAACCCTAATTCCATTGGGTTCGGGAAAATATGGGTTCGAACCCTCATCACGGCCCTTGTACTCACTTAGTTGTGCTTGCGGGGGTTGAGCTCTGGCTCTTTGGTCCCGCCTCTCAACTGGTGTACAGATTCCTAAGCCTACTGGGCTCTACATTTAAAACTGTGTATGAAGTCAGCCTCCACCACATCACTGCCTAATGCATTCCATCTGTTAACTCCTCTGACGCTGAAAAAAGTTCTTTCTAACGTCTCTGTGGCTCATTTGGGTACTCAGTTTCCACCTGTGTCCCCTTGTTCGCGTACCACCCGTGTTAAACAGTTTATCTTTATCTTCCCTGTCAATTTCTCTGAGAATTTTGTAGGTTGTGATTATGTCTCCCCTTACTCTTCTGTTTTCCAGTGTCGAGAGGTGCATTTCCCGCAGCCTTTCCTCGTACCTCATGCCTCTTAGTTCTGGGACTAGCCTAGTTGGTTTGAAGGATGTATTTAAATACATATATATTTATAAGTTTCAATGTACTTTATGTAGGTCAATTTATAATATGATAATTACTATTGTATAATTTTTATTTAACGTTCCATATTTAAGCATAATTAATGCATTGTATGTAGACATTTAATGAACGCATCTGATAAATATGCAATTAAATTAATACCATTGTACTACACCTCATCATTGATTCATATCCATCAGTAGAGTATAAAAATAGCTACTAGTTGAATAAGGGAAAATGACCGCATGTCCACGACCAGAATTGTCATAATTTGTGTTGAAATATTTACTATCGTGCGCCATTTTGCATCATCTGAAAATCTGTTTGTTTGTGCCACGGCCGCCGTAGCTCGATAATACTTTCCTCCTCTCACTAGTCGCTCTCCTCGGTGTCCTGCGGGGGTTTTAAATGTGCAGAGAGGCCAGGCCAGGTGTGGAGAGGTGGATAACACGCCCATGTGGGCGGAAATAAGCCAGTGGTGCCGGTAATAGCCGCTGAAACTTAGGCGTGTACACAGACCTCTGCTCCTGAAGGGCGTTTGACTACTACTTCAAGTTTTTCTCTCGGTTATTTTTGGCTTTTTCTAGTTTTTTTTTTTAAGGAAAGGTATGATAAGTTACCTCTAAAGTATCTTCTGGGAACTGATCACATTGGAGTAATATGAGCAGGATTTCCATATCAAGGTAAGGCGTGTGTGTATTGATGAGAGTTTGTAGTGGTTGGGAGGGTACTGGTGAGAGGCCACTGTGGGTGCCGCCTACTGTGGGGTGTCGCCCACTGTGGGTGCCCACTGTGGTGCCTACTGTGGCCACACTGGCTGCCCTCTTGAGGCACCACTGTGGCCACACTGGTTGCCCTCTGAGGCACCACTGTGGCCACACTGGCTCGTAACAACATAGCAATTTAAGAAAACTGCACAACACAAGGCCTATTGGCCCACAAGTTGCACCTCCTATTTATATTCACCCAAACTCATTCCTATAGATGTCTTGAAACACTCGAGGGATCCCATGACATGTCCATGTCATATGTATATCAGGAAGGTAGCATGACTGAGATGATCTGAACAGTTTTCTTGAAGTCCACTTATGTGATCTTGCCCCAAAGAGTTTGTTTCTTCTTACCTGCTTGATGGGGTCCTGGGAGTTGCTCTACTCCCCAAGCCCATGTCCGAGGCCAGGCTTGACTTGTGAGAGCTTGGTCCACCAGGCTGTTGCTTGGAGCGGCCCGCAGGCCCACATACCCACCACAGCTCGGTTGGTTTGGCACTTCTTTTAGAAAACTAGATAGTTTTCTCTTGAAGATGTCCCACGGTTGTTCCGGCAACATTTCTTGTGCTCGCTGGGAGGGTGTTGAACAACCGTGGACCTCTGATGTTTATACAGTGTTCTCTGATTGTGCCAATAGCACCATTGCTCTTCACTGGTTCTATTCTGTATTTTCTTCCATATCGTTCACTCCAGTACGTTGTTATTTTGCTGTGTAGATTTGGTACCTGGCCTTCCAGTATTTTCCATGTGTATATTATTTGGTATTATCCTCTTGTTGGGAAGAGGAAGCCAGTTTGGCTCCTTTAGGCCAGGCTAACACCTGTCCTTCCCCAGGATGCAACTCCACAGCAGTCTTCACTCACTCGGTTATTGATGTCTCTGGTAGATTAAAAAATTATTTGTAATATTTAGTTTTTGTTGCAAAAATAGTATGAATCGATCATGAATTTTATCAAATGACCCAGGATCGAAGCTGCAATATATTCAAACCCATTGATATAGTACTGACAAGCTTATGCATACCAAAATTTTGGTGAATGACAGGTGTTTAGACATCCGAATGCTGGTCTTCATACAAATGTGTATTATACCCATTTTCCACTTAGTGATATAAACATGTAGAGCACAATTACAGTATATTTTATCACTCACCATATCCATACCATTGCAGAGCAAGAATATTATGTACTGTACATTGTCACCAAAATGAGAGATACATGGGCAACTGTAGATAAAGTTAGTTTCGTTGCACCTGCGACTGTTAGATATCATTGGGGGATAGGGTGGTTGTTGCCACCTTGAACTGAACTTGAGCCATCAGTGCTCATTTAACCTCTGTATGAGTAACGTTAACCCAGCTCATCTCATCCCATTGCTGCCCTCGTACCCCTCTGATGCAATATTCATCCTTATTCAATGTTATTACAGATACTGTACAGTAATTCAATTATTTGTGATGAGAATAGGATCACCTTAAATAAATCTGCAGAAATAGTGGTCAATATAACACATGTAAATTACTGTCTATGCATTTTTTATGTTAATTGATGTGTGGGAACGGGGTCCTGGGACTCAAGTTGCCCCTTCATGTTTATGTACTCACAAACCAAGACTATAGATGCTTGATGTTTTTACTAACATAAATTCTATATTTTCTGTGGGGCACCACACAAAATGCTTGGCTAATGTAAATTTATACTGCACAAAGCTGTGTGATTTGGATTTCTGTCCAAATTAATTGAACTAAAATTCAGAGTTGGTTTTAGCTTAATTACCTAGATTTAGGTTACTGAGTTCTGAATTAATGAGTTTTTATTGTACTGTACTTGGAAATTTTTGCTTATTTTAAAAATTCACCATCATTTGCTCTACATTTTCATAATCAAGAATTATTGTTGAATTTTACTAGTAAAGTTGTACATAGCAGGTAGATGCCAAATGTATGCTGCAGAAGATACATTAAAGCGCGTGAATCACCGATATTAATTAGTCAGAGTGTCTGAGTTGCCAGATATAATTTATTGTGGAGGAAAGAACACCAATTTTCTTTTCATGCACTAGATGAGAGAGAGAGAGTGGGTGGTCAAGGTGTCTGCCTTCTAATATGTAGGCTAGACTTGGGGAACCAAGACAGGTTTCTGTTAATATTCAGCAGAAAACCTTTCCTTTATAATTGTTTAAATATAGATTTTTCAGAAGTTTGTTGGGATGCTTTTGTGTAATGGAAAACACCATAATGCCTAGTATTAGGAGTATCCTCTTGCAGTCAACGTTGCTCTTCTGGTCTTTTTGGGCATTTTAAGTAAGGTTAACCTTTTTAATTCCACTTTTCTTTATTAAATACTTAAATCTGTAGGGCTTGACATTTAAAATTTGGTATGCGGTACATAATTTTACAAGGCAGTGCATGTACGGCAGGGTACATAATGCTGTGTTTTACCACATAGCAAACATCATAGAGCAGTCAGGGATAGTACATGTACTGTGCTACCCCTTCAGTCAATTGATTACTCTCGAGCTCAAATAAACTACAATATAGTTCTGAAAAAAAATCCGTCATCTGGTACAGTATAATGTCTAACTTACGAAGACTTGAACAAAAATTAAAATAATCTATAAGCGAGTGTTTACAAGTTTTTGCTTTTAAATACCAAATTTTCATCCTTTTATCACATGTGTAAATGGGGATAATCTTTTGACCATGCTAATATGATTGCAAAATTTGTAGATACTGTAGTGCTATATGGGATCACACGTTTGTCTTTTAATATACAGTATTTTTTTATATGGCCAGAATTGTTCAGCTACTCTGTATATTAATAATTTAATCAATTTCACCTTAAAAAGTTTTAATAATACAATTTTTTTTCCTCTTACCTTAGGTGAAACAAGATGTTTTGGAAGTACAATTTTGGCTCCTCTGTCCAGATTGAGACTCTTCTACAAAAAGAAGTAAGTATGGAAATTCATGTTTTAATAGAGAGTACAGTATACAATAAATCTGGGCAGAATGGGGATCCACTACAGACCTACAGTACATGTTGTTTTAGGAAATGATGATCACACCATAAACATTCTGCTTTTTCATTGGTATAACATAATATTTACCATAGCTAGAATAGCTTCGGCTTCACTTTTTTAGGATCTATTTCCAGTTGTAGTAAAAACTACATTTGGCATATTTGTAAGTGATGCCACTGGCATAAATGCTTTTAGGAGGCATTTAAGAATTTTTGCACATTTTTTTTTTAAGTCTAATGAGTGTGTTAGATTTTATCATGTTTCCAAACAACACAACGTTTCAGTGTGGTATGTGTGGTATCATAGCTAATGTATTCTTTGTAGTTATAGGAGCATAAACCATTATTTGTATTAATTATTAAGATGTATTAATATAAGGAAGTACTTAAGGAAATTCCTGTTTCAATTTTCCTCCGTGGTCTGACACTGTCACATTTTTAATCACGTGTTTATTTTTTGTGATTTACACACATTAGTTATTAAATAAGTGCTATTTCATGAAAATTGTCTGGGAACTTAGTTACAAAAATGCAAAAGTATATCAATGCTATTTCAGAATCTTTGCTTCATTTTCAATAGAAACTATTTCTTGTACAGTACAGTATTTACTGTGTCATCCCTCGTGGGATGCCACAGTAGTTGAATCTTCATTTTGAGGATACCGGTTTGACAGAATCACGATGCTAAGAATAGATCCTGTTTATTGGGGAATGAGATAATGAAGCAATAAGAACAATGGATTTTGAAGAGAAGGTGGTAAAGAACAAGTTAAGGGGAAGATTTATGTGAGTGGGGGGTCTTTTTGATATATAGAATTACTAGACTATATAAATATTTTACTCATCATTTTTTTTCAGGATGTTACGCTTTCGGAACTCATGGATGAGGATGAACTCCTCAAGAATGTAAAGCACAAAATAGAAAACTTATTGACTTGTAAGTACAGAATTCATATAATTTTTTTCCTGGCATTGAAGTAGAATTCCATTTTGTAATATTTTTGATTTTGTAAATGTTTTGATTAAATTATATTTATAAATACTGTATTTGTATAATGTATATCTATACATACAGTACTGTATATATATTTTTTCAGTCTGACTCGAGCAGAGATCCTTGATGAGTTAGTATGTTTAGTGGTGAATGAGCCAGCCATGGACGGGGAGTTGCAGATGCGTTTCAAATATGCTAACTTGGCTGCAGAGTTACTAACTGCGGATGTTCCAGCAATCATAGACAAGTTGGTTGCTTCTACAAATCTTTTAGATATCTTGTACAAGTAAGTTTTTAATTTGTAGCATTTCTGTGCTATTTAATAAATTTCTTATTATTTGGATGTCCATTTATTTTAAGTAGTATGAAGTGCAGACAGTTATAAGTTAAAGACTGTTGGGCAGAGATGTTATTTTTACATAATATTGCCTATTTAAAAACCAGGTAGAGCTAATTTGTACAGAGTGAACTTTATGTAAGGAAAAATAGAATAGCTTCCAGAAGTCTGAAAATGTAATAATGTTTGTATAGTACAGGCTGTAATCCTTAAGGAGCATTTATCATCATATGTTGATTCCCATGCTAATGTGGTTATTGTTATACACTGATTTTGTTATTGTCTGGTATATCTATGATGTTAATATGGGTATAATATCTTTATATAAATGTAATTCAATTTACCTAGGTCCATTTAAAAAACCTGCTATTGTTTCTTGATTCTTAACTATGTGACTGACGTTATCATTTTATATAAATTGTTATCATCCATAGTTTATACATAAATTCTTTTGGTTTTCTCAACTCTGTGCTTATAATGAAGTCTACCAGGTCAACTAATTATCAATTGACCCACTATCATGCATGAAGTGTACTAGAGGCTTGCTGTCATCTTTGTGTAAATTTGGGTTTCCTGGCAGTGTTTGAATCTATACTGTTGCCCATATAGTTGTAATTATCTCGTATGGCATTGCCTAGGACCTAAACTATCAAGAAGTACTTTTCACTTGGCCCCCCTCTACCCTGTCCTTATTTTCATCACCACTGAACTATCCAGACACATTAGGAAATAAAGAACATACCTTCTGGGGAAGGTAATTTACATAATTCAGGAACACTATGGATCTAAGGACTAAACCTTGTTACTTCTCTCCATCCTGACATTCTTCTCTGTGAATGTGTCTGCTTAACTAGTTTACTAGAAATTATTCCCTTGCTTAATTTACTAGAATTCCTGTTACCTCTTCCAAGTTTGAGTTCATGTTTGAAGTTCTCAATCTTTCATTTAGAAAATATTATATAATAATTTGTGCTGAAAGAAGCAAATGGAAATTGCAAAAGGCCTAATAGAGTATGTGAGTAGAAGGCCTAGAGGCATATGTGAGCAGAAAGCCTAGAGGCATATATGAGCAGAAGGCCTAGAGGTATCTGTGAAAAAGTTCCTGTTTATATTCACCCACCCACTCTTATATATATTTAACCTATGGTTGAAAAATCCAGTAATCCTTTGATTATTAGTGGTTCATACATTTGTACAATTCAGTATTTGTTAAAATCTTAATATACAATATATAGTAAAAATTGAGATTGATTTGCCCCCATTTCACATGGGACAGGATGCACACATTATAGGCAGTTTGATGTAATATTTTGTTTTTAATATTTCTATTTATTTCCAGATTCCTCAAGAAGGAGAAACCCCTGAATCCACTGTTGGCATCATTTTTCTCCAAAGTTCTGGGCATGTTGGTACAGAGACGATCAGAGCAGGTGAGTTTGTTCCTACAGAGAAACACTACACCGCTACTGTGGATCTGGGGACGGTGATGTTAATCTGGACAACCAATGTATGAAACATTAACGCTACTCTGAATAATTAGGCTGAAAATTTGTATGTTGTAAAGGTAATTATAGAATAGTTTTTAATGGAAATATGTATTAGTGTCATTATGACAGTGTATAGTGCAGTAAATCTTCCAAAGTTGCCTGTTATAGTTATATTTGATGAAGTTACCTGATTTAATGCTCTTGCCCAAATGTAAATGGTTTAACTTAAGTTTTATTTAACCTAAGTGGGAATTGAGCATGTTAATATGATTAAAAGTGTTTAGTTTGTAATATGATGTTTTGATCTACTAATGGGTTTGACATCCACCACCACCTTCCTTAAATTGTTCCATCTATCTATAACTTTTTGCAAAAGATAACTTTCTTGTATTTTGTTGGCACCTTTGTTTCCTTCGGTTGAATCTATGGCCTCTTCGTTCTTGAAGTTGGAGGTTTCAAAAATTCCTCCTTGTCAGTTGTCAATTCCTGTCACTGTTGCTTCTTTTCATTCTGTCTTCTAGCTTTGGCATATTTACTGCTGCTAGCTTGTCCTCATAGCTCTTATTTTTGTAGTTCCAGAAAATATTGAGTAGTATGTCCTTTTCATCCTTTCTAGTTTGTGCGCTTCTTGAGATTTGAATACCGTACAACTGCTCTATATTTTAAGTTGAATCTAAAAATTGTCAGGAACAGTGTCAATAGTATTACTCCATCTATATATTTAAACACGATTCTGAAATTTGCAAGTGTAGCATATCTCATAACACCTTTGTTCCTATTCTACAAATGTTTTATCACAGAAAATGTTAAGTGATGTCGATTGTTTGATATGTGTAAATATATGAACACGTGTTGAACGGGGGTGAAAATTGCTTGAGCTACCTCCTCATCCTTTTGTATGTGTTTAAAACCCAGTTAAACTTAAAAATCATTTTCAGTTCCATTGTTGCATATATTTACATTCAGTCTGCCATGTGTTGCTCCAGTTTCTTATTTTGTCTAGGTCAAGGGAATTTTCTTGTGAGTGTGTGATTAAATTGGCAATAATTTTCTAAAAAGTTCTCTTGTGCCAATAGAGAAAAATATGCTTGAAATCATTCTTAAAGAACTTTGTTTATGCGACCAATATATGTGTATGCATGACAACAAAATAGTTATACACACACATGCACACATGCCATTGGCACACATGCCATTGGTTCCTCGCCTCATTTCTAGTTCACTTTGAAGGGCAAGACAGTCATCAAGAATCTTACTTTCCTTTGTAACTAGCATCATCTGCAAACATATTCATATAACTCTGAATTCCTTCTGATAGATCGTTTATATAGACTATGAACATCGCTTGAAAATTGAACCTTTTTGTGCATTACTTATGACATTTCTCCTTTCTGAAGTGTTACCTCCAATTCTTACTTTTATTTTTTCTGTCAAAATTTGTCATCCATGTCAGTAGTCTACCTATCACTGTTCCTGTGTGTTCTAGCTTCCAGAACACACCTTTCACTGAGGCAGAATGTGTTCTAGCTTCCAGAACACACCTTACATTTAGGTAGGATATGTGTTCTAGTTTCCAGAACAGCCTCTTGTATGGGACTGTCAAAGGCCTTTTTTAGGCCAAAGTGGATACATTTGGCCTCTCTTTCTTGCAAGATTCTGTGGTTTTGACGTAAAAGCTAAAATGATTTGTTACCCAGGACTTTCCCGTTCGAAAGCCATTCTGTCTGTCATTGTCATTTCTTTCCAGTTGTTACACTAATTTTATTTGACTAGTTTTTCTATTGATTTGATTACCATGTTTGTCAATGATAACGGACAATAATTTAGAGGGTTTTCTCTGGCTTCATTTTTATGAAAGGGCAAACAGAATGGAGCTATGTTTGCCCCTTTTTCTTATGTCTACAGGCTTCCCTGTTTTTAAAGATTTTTTTTGCATGCAAGTGTATTGTTGACAGTGTTACAAGAATTATATTTTTACTGGTAATTAGTATTATTAAAAATTTGATTTATGTTAAAGAAGCAAAAACAACAAATATTCACTAAAATTTTGTTACAACAAAAAACCAGCTTATAGTGTCCCAAACAGTGAGTGAGTGAGAGAGAGAGAGAGATTGGTTGATTGATTGCCTAAGTGTAATTGCAGAATGAGAGCTACGCTCGTAGTGTCCCGTCTTTCCAATACTGTACTTTGTTAAAAATATCGCTCTGAAACTACTGACGGTATTGGTCTCCTCCACCTTCTCACTTAACTTGTTCCAACCATCTACCATATATATGTGTGGGGGGGGGGGGGGAGGGGGTACATGCAGTGGAAGGGTTAATTTACAATATTTATTCTTGAGACCTTCAGTCCTAATTTAAGAACGTTTCTTTCATATTTCCTTAGCAAGTTCTCAATTATCACAAACCTGCTAAGAAAGACACCTTTCATTATTTTTTGTGCAGTTACCTTGTGGTGGTTCCGGGGCTCAAGGTCCCAGCGGCCCTGTCTGACCAGGCAGAGATACCTTTGAAAATATCATGTTGGTGTGTTCTTTAATATGGTGCCAGCCATCTTTGTTGTTGACAGTGCTTTTGTTTTGAAAAACAACTTTATCTATTTAGATTTTCACGATTTTCACCTACTTTTGCATATTTTATCTTATTTTTCAAATTCTCTATTCATTCGTGTTTCCTGGGACACCACTCCTGGTCTTCAACTTATTCTGCAATATTTAGGCAAATGGATTTTCCTGGGGCCTACTGTGGTCTCCTGCCTGCTACAGTTTGTGTGTGTACTCACCTAATTGTACTCGCCTAATTGTGCTTGCGGGGGTTGAGCTTTGGCTCTTTGGTCCCACCTCTCAACTATCAATCAACTGGTGTACAGATTCCTGAGCCTACTGGGCTCTATCATATCTACATTTGAAACTGTGTATGGAGTCAGCCTCCACCACATCACTGCCTAATGCATTCCATCTGTTAACTACTCTGACACTGAAAAAGTTCCTTCTTACGTCCCTGTGGCTCATGTGGGTACTCAGTTTCCATCTGTGTCCCCTTGTTCGCGTCCCACCAGTGTTGAATAGTTTATCCTTGTTTACCCGGTCGATTCCCCTGTGTGTGTGTGTGTGTGTGTGTGTGTGTGTGTGTGTGTGTGTGTGTGCATGCATGTGTGTATGCATACAAATGCAATGGAGTTTTGTAGCCTCCATGGTATGCTGATTTTGGGAGATTTACTGTATGATTTATATGAAATTTAATTATGTAGATTTAAGAATTTTCTAGTTAAGTTACTGTACTATAAAACACTTGCCTTATAATTTTGAAAGTAACCACAAATATTGAATGGTGGCTTTTCTGAGAAGTTTCATACTTATTTATAAGATAAAGTGATGAAAATCATTCTCTTGAAGAGCTTTATTGAAAAAAGGAAATTACTTATCTTTCTCTAATGCTTGCTTACCTTACATTGATGATAATATATATATATATATATATATATATATATATATATATATATAGTAAAATAGATATTGTTAATAGTTAAGGATTTGATAAAAACAGGTATGCCTGTACACAAAAGGTGTCCTGTAAATAGTTTCATCCGTGTTATAGCTGCAAGAGATTATTATTATGTATATTACCTAACGATAGCTTGGGTTTTTACAAGTAATGCACTTAATAAAGAAATTGCATTGTCAAGTTTGTTACTTGGGGGTTCTTCATTTAAGTATCTTAAATAAAGCCACTTAAAAATTTATTTTGGAATCTTAAGACTATGATTAGTTCGCTTAATAAATTAAATGACGATATTTATGGCATGATTATATTTATGGCACAATTCATTATATTGATATATATCATTTGAATGAATTCAACATTCATAAATTCTCCCTGAGAATCACAAGATAATTTTTTTTTAGATATACAGTTCTTGGTGTAATTAAATATATTTTCATCCTGTAAAAGTGCAGAAATCTATTTGTGACTTATTCTTAAACAAGGATTTGGGGAGATGCACAAAAATGTGCCCCTGTTTATGAGATTAAATTGGAACAGTAAAATAGAACATAAGGCTTATTAACTTCAATTCTTATAGCCAGGGTCAACAAAAGCAAAGCCATGAGCATAAAATCCTCAGGACGGGGATACCTGTAATCCAGACTGTCCAAGCATAACAAATCTAAAGTAACATAAATATACTGCGTGGGGCTCCAGTGCCAGTGAAGGGACAGACCAAGACCGGCCAAGGAGGATATTTTCACCCCCGACCAATACTGAAAGGAGGAAGTGTTTCAATAGGGCCTTACTTGTTTGAATAAAAAGAGCATGCCCTCACAAGCAAGTGGTGAGAGCATTTGACTTTTGCTGGAGTTTGGGCCTTAATGTCTTTAATGCATCTCTTGGGATAAAGGGGCATGCATGAGAGGATAGAAACTATTGAGGCTATTCAGCAAGGGGAAGTTTGGTAAGCTAGACATTTCCTGGTTACTACAAGAGCTGCTGAGGAGACTGGAACTGAGGAACGAGCAGCACCCTTACATTCCTCGTGCCAAGACTCGTCAGCCAATTAAATCGGAACAACTATATTTTTCTCAAAAGTAGAGGAGCGTGCAACAAATCTTGCATCAGTTTAGTACTGGGACCTGCAGCATATGAGCCCCAAATTCAGCACCTTCATCCTGTGTAAACTGCTGACCTTAGTGCTTGAGTGAAGCCGCATCCCATACCTGATAGGAAGGTATACACTCATGCAAATGGATTTAGTTTAATGAATCTTCTCAGTCATTTTGGTTTCATTTGAGTTTGTTGATTTGTAGTTTTGTCGATGGGAACAGCAGGACCTTGCCTCTTGCCTAATGAAGCAACAGAGATGTGCTATTCAGAAAGCAATTTGAATAATGGGACAAAACATAAATGCAGTAACTTTATTTCTCTTAAATTTTAAACAACCGAAGCTCACGAAATATATCTAAAGTGTAAGTGTTTTATTGTATGTAACTTTTCAGCTAGAAAAATTTAGGTAATATAGCAGTTAGTTTTGTACAGTAAATATCTTTAGTAAAGTTTAAAAATAAAATTTAGCCAAGAAAAGCATTGCTATTTATATTAAAAGAGTGATAAAAAGGCAATTCAATAAAGAAGTTGTTCCCCAGACCACAGTTGCTGGGCAGTCTTAAAGCATGTAATTCTTCAGTCTTGGCAGATCATTGGGTGAGTTGACGTTTAATGAGATCCCTTACAAAACACCAGTCGTTCATGCATTCAGTATGTTCTGTTGAAAATACATTTGCAGTGATTTATAAATTAATTTTGTTGAATAACAAAATTATTTTACTTTGAAGGAAATTTGGTAATAAATTAGGTTTGCGTTTTATGATTATTTAAAGATTTTTGTTAACTGTTTAGGTAATTATCAAGTTTGAATATATTATAATTTCATTTTCTTCTAATATTGCATGGATATAGTGTCAGGAAAAGATAAGCTGTTAAAGTGATTTTTCATGTAATTACAACGTAATCTTAAATTAGCTACATCCTACCAAGACATAATTAACATTTATTAACATAATTAACAAGATAATCATTTAGATCAATGCGGGGATTTGAACCAGTGTTCTAGCGATACCTTCAATGTTGATTCAAATCTCCACATTGCTGCACCTGATTATCTCGCTGATATATCATACCATGGTGATTTCTTTGTGAACATTTGAACGTATTATTTGCACCTTAATATTGTTTTGCCACAAGCTGTTAGTTATCTTAACCTTGCTACTGCAGCATTGTTTTCCAGGTACATTTCGTCCCCCCCCCCCCCTCCCTAATATAAGTGATTCTTTTCCACATTTTAGATGGTTGACACTTAACTTTTAAACATTTACCCTGCATGTTATCACCTTGTAACATTATGTATAATCCCTGTGTGTCCATCTGTTAATTCATGCCTCGTCTGCCTTTAGATAACCCTTTTCACCTTACATTATTTCTGACAGTTTTTCATCATCTTGTCACTTGCTCTGTGTTATACTTTACCATCACCTTGTAGCTCATCTTCACTTGTCGTTTTACAGTGTTTTCAATTTAATCCTGTGCTTTATGTTTACCTTACATTGTTTGCTCATCGTGTGATTACCAAAGTGTAGTTACAGGATGAGAGCTACGCTCGTGGTGTCCCGTCTTCCCAGCACTCTTTGTCATATAACGCTGTGTTCACTGTTGTGTGCTGTTGTATGTATTATTCACCCGGTATAACAAGTTTATATGGTACTTGATTTTTGCTGCTTTCATTGCATGTATTTATTTTGTAGTATGTTATCCTCATGCAGTAAAACCCATTTCATCTAACATACTTGTTACCCAAATGCCCAAAATAGCTTGATTGATTCATGTGCTAATGTAAGTACGTTCATGTAAGCACATTGATTCATGTGCTAATGTAAGTACATTCATGTAAGCACATTGATTCATGTGCTAATGTAAGTACGTTCATGTAAGCACATTGATTCATGTGCTAATGTAAGTACGCTCATGTAAGCACATTGATTCATGTGCTAATGTAAGTACATTCATGTAAGCACATTGATTCATGTGCTAATGTAAGTACGTTCATGTAAGCACATTGATTCATGTGCTAATGTAAGTACGTTCATGTAAGCACATTGATTCATGTGCTTACCTAACTGTGTTGATGGTAAATGAGATCTAGCTTTTGGACCCTGCATTGTAACTTGTATCTTTTGCTTTTTATATCCTGACATTCTATTGCTGTCAGACCTGTTCCTGAACTTGTTTATTGAGCCAGCTTCCATGAATTTGGTTTCAAGTGCATTTGTGATCCACTTTGAATACAAATACAGTACAGTACTTCCATATAAATTCAAACCTCTGTTCCTTAGTTATAGTAGTTAAAAATATGAAATAAGATTTTGTTGGAGATAATTTTTATCTTGGTCTTGATTTTTAATTATTTTTGTATAAAAATAATGTAAAGAATTATTTATGAAGGCTATAATTCTGAATGTGTAAATGCCAGATCTCGCATGCAGGAAAAGGTGAGTGAGAATTCATTAGCTTGAAAAATATTGCCAGGTAATAAAAAGGAAAGAAATTGTTACAGTATTTGTAAATGTAAAG
The DNA here is from genome assembly GCA_020271785.1 of Procambarus virginalis. NCBI lineage: Eukaryota > Metazoa > Arthropoda > Malacostraca > Decapoda > Cambaridae > Procambarus > Procambarus virginalis. The sequence goes on along the minus strand of WNGS01163947.1, from coordinate 22,367,543 downwards.
TGTTTTTGGAGTGAGTACGAGAGTTCATAGTCTAAGTTTTCATTGTGAATGTTGATGCAGCAAAATCATTATTGGAAGAAAGCCACTTTCTTACTCCTCTGCTGCTGGATCCATCTTATTCTTTCTCCATTACCGTCTGCAACCACGCTCCTGAACAGTACAGTACCATTAAACTCATTTGCGGCATTTTACCATCCCTTTTTTCTCTTGTTTTCCCCAGAAATCAGTACTGTTTTTTTTTATGTAACTCTTAATCCTCATAAAATTTACAAGCTTTACATTATAGTATTAATACATTTTTTCTTGATAAGTGAAAGACTTAACAAATGGAAGGTCATGTGTGTATCAGCAATGTTAGAAGGTCTGTACATGTTTATTTCTGTAGCTAAAGTAGTGCATGGTATGTGGTCAGTTAGTAGGTTTTCCCCTTAGGTTTGATGTGTGTTCTATCTCGGTTACTAATAGATTAAACAAGTGGGTTTTGCTATACCACTCAATAAATTGCTGTTCCAAGAATATTTAATTCCTGTTATACAGAAAGTATAACTAGTATATAGTTTATTTCTAGTATAACTAGAAAGTATAACTTTAATTCCTGGTACAGAAAGACAATGCCTGTATGCAGGCGATGAGTCACAATAACGTGGCTAAAGTATGTTGACCAGACCACACACTAGAAGGTGAAGGGACGACATCGTTTCGGTCCGTCCTGGACCATTCTCAAGTCGACCATTCTCAATCCACTTGAGAATGGTCCAGGACGGACCGAAACATCGTCATCCCTTCACCTAGTTTGTGGTCTGGTCAATACCTGTATACTGTAATTCCTATCAGCCTATATTGATATTCCTATATCAATCAGTCTGATAAGTCTGTCTCAGTGTATATTTAATATTTACTTGTATATTGCTATACAGTAATGTATGTTTAGTGGAAGATTTAAGTCGATTAATTTGGTAAATTAACTTTTAACTTTTAACTTATCATTCTTGTAAAATGCAGCTCTGGCTGTGCATTGCAGTGACCATTCCATTGGGACAAATTAATCAAATACTCTGGCATTAGAGTATTACTAACTAACAATTAACAAATACTCTGGCATCCTCCACTCTGGCATTAGATATTTACATCTTTCCTACAGTTTTCAAATATAATCCTTCAGGTTTATATTTGAATGACCATCATCAAATTGCTTTTTGTTAATACAGGTACTGTATATGTAATTTGTTAAATGTTTGTTTGGTGTATATTTTAGCTTAATTCTAGTGAAGAAAAATCATAATTGTTCTTAGAACCACCTAGACAATACTGTACATTCTTATTCCACAAGTATTTTTCCATAAGCACACTACCTTACCCTTGTAGGTGAATCATTTATAGTTCCTTTAGTTCTTATCACACCAATGGACAGATCCTGAAATCATTACTATTTAACTTTGTACAATTTAAACATTATCTATAATGAACTGCAGGTGTATTTCATCTATATTTGGTCATTGTGGAAGTAGGTAACCTTTCTTGCTTCCATTCCTCCATATTTCAGTAAACAAATGGTCAGCCCGGCCCTAGAGTTTTAGTATGGATGGAATGATGACAAATTTAACAAACGACCAGATTAAATATTAGCGTGGTCATATGCCTTACAAGATGTTTCCTTAAGACTTTCTTTGTACATGTAATTGCTTCATTTGTTGTTGAATATGTTCAACAGAAGTAGTACTTTGCATTCCTTTGTGTCTATTTAAAGTTAATTTGTCACTTATATGGAATGTATGTTGCAAGGTTTCTGTGCTGTAGTATATTTTGTTGTATTGGAAAGTCTTGTTTGGTAGAGGTTGACTACAATTATTCTTTTGTTTGTTTAGCTAGATAATTTTAAAATAAGTAAAAAGGGCTTGTGGCTGACCTGGAGTACTGAGCGTAAGATGGCCTGCTGTTCATGGTGGTCAGACTCTCGCCCTCCCGCTCGCACACGACAGGCTGGACCTTCTTCTTTTCACCACCATTTGAGATATAATTTGGAATTGCAGTTGTAAAATTTTGCTGTTAACTAGTTCTAGATAGCAGTATTGGATCTATGAAAGGCCTTGATTACTGCATTTAACATTACAGTTGTTTTTGACTAGGCCTACCCTTGTGCAGTATATATACAGTATATATATATATTTTCCTTATTTACCTATGATTTAATTACATTTGTGATGCATTTGTAGTATGTAAATTTAATTTCGTAGTTTATTCCAGTTAAGTAGAGTATCAGGATTCTAAATAATTTACTTTGAAGTATTTTCAATTTGCTTAAAACTGTGAAGTGTTAGACTTGTTTTGAGGTGGCTTATCCAAATCCTTCTCAGAGCAATTCTTATATTTTAGATGAATCCATTAATTCTGTATTAAGCAAGTTTTTAGTTATCTAGTAATCAGTAGCTGTTAACTTCATTAAATAACATTTTACTTCTTGTAATGCTTTATCTTCTCTGTGGTGAAGGAAGAAGGCCTGACTTGTAAAGCTGATAATAAACTTCATCTTGACACATTCTTATAAAGTGTATTCTCTTCTCTTCTCTGTAGAACTGGTATTCCTATCAGTTCACTTGCTTCCAGGTATTGGACTTTTTAAAATCCAAAGGTGATTTTGTTGAGCTGGCTGTGCAACATGTGGGGACTTCAGCGATAATGGATTTGATACTCAGACTTATCTGTAATGTGGAGGAGGATGAGATCCGTCAAAGTGTTCACCAGGTACGTATTGCCGTGTGCTTGCACTTTCACCAAGTTTTGAAGCATTTTACTTAGGAAGGTTTTAGTTGCTTCTTTCTTTTTCAGTATTATAATAAAAACATCAGTTTTTGCTAGAAGCAAAATGGCTTATATGATACTTTTTTAAATTTAAATGCATGATTAACATTGGGTTCTCACTTGATTGAAATGTTTGGCTCCAGACACTTTGGGTGCATTACATTTGTAGTCATTCATCTTTAGCTATTGTCACAATTATTGTATTTTTATTATAAAAAATTAAGTAGTTGCATACAGAATCAGCACAACTTGACATACAAAACTGTTCCTGAAGAAAGTAATGTATGTAAAGTCTAATTGTGAAATGTAAAGTCTAATTGTGCATTTGCAGACAATGAGTCACAGTAATGTGGCTGTAAATGAGTTTGCTCTATGCAAGTGTCAACTGTGCTGCAGTTTTATGCAAGTCACACAATATTTTATTATTAATAGAAACAATTTATTCATTTAATAGTGTTGCACAACTCAGATTAGCAAGATTACTGTGTAGTACTGTATCTTTATAATCCAGGCACCTATTCCAGTGCATCAGATGCTAACAGTATTCGAATCCTCTCATTGCATCCAATTTTTTCTGGTGTACTGGATTTCATTCAAGTAAGAATCTAACACATAATTCATCCATCTACTTGGCATTATTGGGCAGTTTAATAACTGGGATTGCAATTTCTTTGCTTATATAACTGGATTATCATTGAAGCAAATATACACAAGTTAATTTCAGGGCAATAGGCAAGAAAAATCTAGTAGATGAATGAACACGTGAAGTGTGTAAGAGAGAACCTGGTATGCACTTGAGGTATAATATGTACCTGAAGTATGTTCTAGTAGATGAATGAACACATGAAGTGTGTAAGAGAGAACATGGTATGCACTTGGGGTATAATACGTACCTGAAGTATGTTCTAGTAGATGAATGAACACGTGAAGTGTGTAAGAGAGAACATGGTATGCACTTGGGGTATAATACGTACCTGAAGTATGTTCTAAAAGTCACTTCAATAATTTTCTCTCCCTTCTGAGTGAGTCCCTTCCATCCTCATGACAGTGGGTTTTGGGACATTGATGTCTTTTGAACACCGATTGTGTATACATTCTTAAATGTTATTCATCTTTTTGAATTCTTATATTGCTTCTCCCTCATTAAAGATCTGACTATGTCCTTAAACACGAATGACAATAGTTGTGAAATGCAGCATGGCATCATAACATTCTTAAACACCTTTGAAAGGTTATGATAGGTGAAAGAGAATACTAAATTGTTTAACTTGACTTCTTGTGTTCTGTTCCATATACAGTACCCATTCTGAAAGAGACAAAACATATTCATATTGTGAGGGTGTCTATTGGGTTTTGTGTAGACTAGTATATCCAAGTGTCGTCACCTTGCATCACACGAGAAGGTACAAGTGGATGGCTAGACTGTGAGGGTTGGAACACATCCGTTTATTGGAGCAGAGAAATACATGCATTTCTAACATTTAATATTTTTCTATAGTATTTGATATAATTTTTATCAATTTTGTTAGGTATAGTTTTAATGAAGCCATCTCGTGGTATCTCTGTTTTTAAACATAGGCCACCATATGGCAGTAAGTAACTCATAAATTAAGCCCTTTATTTCATATTTTGTCTAAATCAAAAGAGGGTCTCTTTTTAATGATTTTGATCCAGTTAATTGGAGATTCAATTTACTGAGGTTCAAGTTTGTTAGCTGTAAGTGTACTATTCATCAGCTAATTGTGCCATGCAGTGAATGAATGCAACTCTGTTCTGTACCAAATGACAAGCATTTTTGACAACTTAATCACATTATTAAAATATTGAAAATTGTAGATGATTGTGAAAAACGATAATACTAATATTTAAGTTTTGACTGTGTGTGCGTAGTACAGTAGTGAAGTGTATTGCATAGTGTCAAGGCTAGGAGAAGGTAGCAGCACCTTGCAACTTTATTGAGGTTGATATTGCACCAAATTTAATCCATCCTAGCTATTGTCATAGAATTAACCTGTTCTAGCTATTTTTGTTTTTTTGAACTCTTACTAGGGTTCATTAGGGCTGTCAATTGAGGTATAGTTCCTAGTGAAACTGCAAACAAGAGCTGTTATCCTTCCTCAACTCATCTGATGTGCATGGCCCCCAGAGACTCATTTATCTCATGAGATTACTTGAATAATTAGGAATTAACTTCTTAGAAGTAAATATCGTACAAGGAACAGAATGAGCCAGAGCATTCATGTGATCAGTTAACTTGATCTCACGTGTATCCACCCATTGAGCAAACAAGTTTCTAGCTCTTTGCTTACAAATAAAAATTAAATAATAAGTTAATTAATGCTAGAGCAACAAATAATCCTCATACAACAAAATCATTCTAACATTCTATTTGATAGGTACAGTACAGTACCAGTGTTGCCAACGTGCTAACATCTCGCAAGTGTTGCGACTAATGATCTTCTGCTTATCTATAATATTGCCTGAATCTATCCACACAGTTTACACCATAAGGCATTGTTTTGTTTTTATTTTTCTCTATCCAGCCTCTGTTTTATCTATCCCCACAAAGTATTATGAATTAATTTACTCTGATTGCTTCTTGCTTCTGCCTTGCTTTATCACTTACACTTTTAAAAAATATGCAAAGATGTTAGGCTTCGCCTTCAAAATATAAGAGTTGGCCCTATTCATTTTGTATTTAGCGCACAGGAATGAATGTTGAAATAAATGATCACACTGAATTTGTACCCTGGAGCTAGATCTTGCTTCCCCATAGACACAGGTAAGCATAAGTATTTATATTATTTTAATTTTTAAATGCATTGCCTTAATAAAATTCTGGCTTGGCATATTTGGCATATTTATTTTTGCTATAGGTTATAATAAAACACTGTATATGGCCACATCCTGTGTGTTGTGGGATGTTTACCCAAGAAAATTGAGATTTGACTAATGTTTAAATCATTTATATAAAGTACAGTGGAATCTCGATGTACAAATTTAATCCCTTCCTAGAAGTGCAATGTAACCTAAATATTTGCACATTGAATCAAATTTTCCCCGTAAGAAATAATGTAAATTGAATTAATCAGTTTCACACACCCAAAAACATTAACTTCAAAATACATTTTATACAGAATATTTACTGCACTTACCTATATTGAGGACACTTTCCTCAATAAAGACAGTAAGGAGGAGCGAAGGTGTTAGTGTTTTTTAAGGAAAGTTCCCATCCATTATAATACCAGGCAGTGATAACATGTCTAGGGTCTCTCTCTCTCCTATGTTTTGTAAGCATGCCACTAAGACCTGGTTGTTTGTCTCACTAAGAATCTATTAAAGACTCTTGCTTTTGCCTACAATTTAACAAATGTCTGTACTTAGACATGACAGTCATTAAAAATGTTAACACAGTGGCTTGCTTTATCTGGGCGAGTCTTTTCAGCAAAACTTTGCAGTTCTTCCCATACTGCACGCGTCTTCCTAGCCAGATCAACCACATGCATACCGTCTTCATGTTTACGAATGATCTTTTTTCTTTTTTTTTTCTTTATCATCCTTACAACTATTTTCCTAGGTTGAACGTAACCAGTGACTTTCTTGGGACCATAGTATGATGTATACAGAACATTGTAAGAACATTTATGTTAAGCAACAAAAAAATCACAAAAATCATGAAATGTTTTGAGAGAATTCAAGCACCAACTCGGAAAACTACGAACGAGTATTTCGTACTCTGGAGTGAACATCATGCACCAGGACATAATTTCTGATGAAATCATCATCGTACATTGAAAAATTTGCATTTGGTGCAGTCGTACATCCAGATTCCACTGTATACTTTTCACCTGATAATAATCAACTGTTTGAAATAAAATTCTAAGTTTTTTGTAATTGATTGCCTTTGCATTTTTCATTTTTAAAATATGTTCAGTAGTGCTGTTAGTATTTCAAAGCCATTGATATCTTTAAAACCCAGTGGCTGAATGAGAGTCAGCTAATAGAACGAATAGTAGACCGGTTATCGCCAGAAGCCGACCCAGAAGAACACTCAAGTGCCGACAATATTCTCTGTGAAATTAGCACCTCATGCCGAGATGCCAATAATGACGCCCATCCACAAAGTAACCCACTCCTCTTGACCCTTGAAAGGTGAGTTGAAATTTAGTTACTTATTATTGTGGTGGAAGAAGGTGTAGATCAGGTGTTTACATTCAGACAGCATGTTGAGAAGGTATGTGAGAAAATTTGTAAGATGTACATGGCCTTTATAGTCTTGAGGAAACATATGACAGAGTTAATAGAGAAGGACATTAAAGAGTGATGAGCATGTACATGGGTGGTAGAACTGGGAAATTATAAGAAGAGTTTATGTAGGGATTGGTGCTAGAGTAAGAGTTAATAATGAATGTGTGATGTCACTCTGGGTATTGAATACATGCTGTACATGGATGAAGCCATGAGACAGGTCAAGGTAAGAATGTTACTGAGGAGTGAAGTAGGAGATTTTATGTACACAGGCGATACTGTTCTTTTAGCAGAGTGAAAGAGAGAAGGCTCCATAAACTTGCTAAATCCCGGTACTGCGCAGCCTGAGCAAAATGCATTTCTGATGTTAAAATGCATTCCCTGGTCATGGAAAAGTGAAAAAAAAAATTGTATTTGACATGCTTTGGCCATGATGAAGCAGAGAGGGTGAGGAATTTATGGGCGCTAGTGAGTAAGCACTCGGAGATGCTAGCCCTAGCGACCCCCCGTGGGGGTGGCAGTTGCTGCGAATATAATTTTTCATAATTATTTCAGTGTGTCTATATGGTTTTTTTCAGTTTTTTCTATAATATTCAAACGTGTAATTTGAAATATTTATATTATCAAATATCTGGGACATTAATATGCTCATTGCCTGCTCATTGCTCATTGACAAGCCTGGCCTCAGGCTTGTCTTGGGGAGTACAAGTAGAAGTAGTAGTAGAAAAAAAAATTGATTGCATATCCAGATAGAAAGGAGTTGAATTGTGGATTATTGACTGAACTAAATTTATTATTTGGAGGCAACTGCTCTCCTGTCTTTACAGTGCAGGCAAGAATAGTCTGAGTCATTTGGCCATTTCTCTATACTGTATTTATACTGTAGATTCAAATGAATTATGAATTATAATATAATAGTTGTATTTTTGTATTCTCTAATTACTTGTGAAGGCTGTATTGCAACAATGAAATGCATCTCTAATGTGAATATTTTTCATTGTAGTGAAGAAACTATAAATAAATTGCTGGACCTACTCCTTCATGAAGAACGGAACGAGTCTTCACTGTCACATGTCATCAATATTTTGCTTACGCTTCTTGCCGCCCGAACACAACAACAAATGCAGCAACAAGGGTAAATATGTGTTTTAATATGTACTACATAGTAATGTTAATATAATTACATTTGTTTAATATTGTACCAGCATATACAGCTGAGGAAGATGTAAATGCACTCATGCAGAAGCTGAAAGTAGTGTAAAAGTATTAAAATTATAGTAAAATTATTATCGTAATGGAGAGGCAAGGAAATTGTGTGAATTAGTGCAAGTGACATTGAGAGAAAATTGTGTCATGGAAGGCAGTGGCTGGTGCAGTGGTTAGGAGCTGGAACATCTATATTCCTTACTCCATTTTTCTAAAAATATACCGGCATGAAATGATGCTGATTACTAATGTTGGTAAATTTCATAATAGAGGAAAGTGTACCAGTGTTCTTGGTTGTCTTCAAAGAATGGATGATGATCGGTTGGTGCTGAGGAGGGTGCATTCGTGTAAATTTGAGGGTAGGAGGAGGGAGGAATGCCAAGATGGACAGGCATAGTTTGTATGCGTGCAAGGTGCGAATAGTGTGAACAACATGTGATATGATTTGGAACAACCCACACCCATTTAAGTCCTGGATACCTATTTACTGCTAGGTAAACACAGGCATCAGGTGAAAGGAAATGTACCCAACCATCTCTGTCCTGTGTGGGAATTGAACATGTGACCTACAGTTGTGAGCTGATGCTGTAGACCACTGCACTACAGAAACTTGGTGACCAGTATCGATACGAAAGCACAGTGGCAAATAAAATGGTATTGCACATCGTTACTATATTTCACAAGGAGCAGTGCTGTAGTTTATGAAGCATTGAGTTATTGTTGTAGATGACCATTGGCTGGAGTGTGGTGGTGCTTTGTCATCTACCATGTTTTTATTTTTTGTATGATGATAAATAACCAATTGAAAGTG
>WNGS01163947.1:22318640-22348972 GCA_020271785.1 Procambarus virginalis | reverse complement strand
ATGCTTGGCGCTTTCACTTGATAGTTCCCCCACCTCCTGAATAATATTACGAGAGCAGTATTTACGGGCTATTCATGCCGTGCCACCTCTTGGGTGGCTTAATCTTCATCAATCGAGAGCAGTACGTCCTAACCAGACATTATATGATGATATCCTGAACAGTTGATAAATAAAAGTAATTGCGGAACTCCAGTTATCTAATACTTATCATAAATGGTATAAAACCTTATCATAAGCTACGGGATTTGTAATCAGTGTTTAAAGGGAATTCGGAAGTAATAATGATACAGCTGATGCCATCTGTCGGCAGAAGAGAACACTATCAACTGGCTGGTCAACAGTGGCCATAAGATACAGCTTACGCCATCTGTGACATCAAATTACACTTATAACAAATTACCCCACAAAATACAACTAACGCCATCTCGTTTTTTTTCCAACGCACTATAAATAGCCAAACAGCAACCATAAGGTGGGTTGTTGTGCTCGGGTAGGAGGTTCCAAGCTCCGCCCACAGATGGTATGGGGTGCATAATAAATGGCATATCATTGGTAGAAACTCTTTGTTGACATTCACACAACAGCCAATCACAGGAAGGGATCAGCTATAGGTGCCATCCATAGTAAATCATCTTAGTTCAGCCCACCAGTCCTGCTTATGGAATTCTGCTTAACTTTAATTTACCCAAAAAGTGAAGTGTTAATTATTTAAAGTGTTAATAAAGTGATAATTAAATATTGCAGGATATAACAGATGTTATATAAAAATGGGCTGGCTACCTAACTTGTGACGTCATTATTGGGGTTGCCTTGACACAAATAATGATACACTGCTCTGCCTTCTTATTCGAGTAAATTATTCAGTTAGATGGAGATTTCTGTCAGGTGCAAAACAGAAATTGTTGTTCTTTTTCACAACAACCTTGTTGTTGTGCACAAGGACCTATTTCTTAGTTTAAATTTTATTCATAAAAGAGTGTTGGTATTCCCGCAACAGCCAATCACAGGAAGGTATTTCTGGAAGCTGCTCCGCCTCCTTATGGACTCAGCACATCGCTCTAGCTCATGGCTCGCTGTTTCATCTCTTGTATATACAAACTATGACTTTTTTCGATTACTGTTATAATTAATAATATGAGATATAAAGTTTTTACACAAAATGGCTAAATTCTGCCATTAAATGGACTTTGTCTGGTATACATACAAACATACACCAATTTATTACCATTCATCCATTATTAATTTCAAATGTAATGTATACTGTCTAGTTTTTTCCTCTCGCCATTACTTGGTGCAATATTTGAAAGTTGTCTATTTATTTATCGGTCTATCTATTATCTTGTATTTATATTTACAAGTTTTGTGCTTGGAAGAAAACTCTGCATTGAATTGGGACTAATTTATTAAATAATTTTAATTATTTAGTATTAATTAATATTTACAATTATTATTAATTACAATTATTTATAGCTTAGTTACTTTCATGTATCTCGCAATCGTATATTTTAACATTAATAGCCCAAATTAGCACATCTTGCTTTTAAATTAGCCCAAAAATTAGCAAGTAGCGAAATTAAAAATTTGGGAGCGCGGAGCTCTCAAAAGTAGCCCATTTGCTATTTGTAGCCCAATCTGGAAACACTGCACGAGAGATCAGCTGGACAACATAAACATTGCGGATTCAATCCGGATTCTTCAGAACGCAGCTAATAATCTACTTTTAATGTTTTCATAAACTCTTCATTGTATCACAGATTATGCATTTCCCAATTTTATTAGAGTATTCCGTAATAATAAGAACTAAAAATAATTATTTTGTCATAATTTGTGTAGTCGGGGACAAGAAGCCTGTGAATATAAAATACTTGTATCGAGGTCATCACTAAGACTGAACTACTGACCTCCTCCCCTGCATGCAACCCCACAACAGTTGCCTAACTTCTATGTATCTATTTACTGCTAGGTAAACAGCAACATTAGGTAAAAGGAAACGTGGCTAAATATTGTATCCCTCGCGGGAATCGAACCCCGGCATCCATGATTATTACTCTAGAGCTTTTTTCGTAGCTGTGAATGGAACACCGCGTTTTAAAGTGAGCTCTTAAAGCAGTTAAAACCTCAACCTGCAAAACAGATACTAGGATGTTGTAACATTCATTATAACCATGTATGTTTGTTCGTTAATAATGAATGTCATGTATGAAGAGGTTATTGACCGTGCATCTGGCAACACCTAGTCTCAAGCAGCATCAAGTTAATCAGTTAATGCTGCAACTTAACTGAAAATATGTAGTTTGTTTGGTTTTAATCTGAATTTAATCAACGTTTGCTTAGGAGTGTTACATTAGCTACGTCCACTGTTGCTAAAACTTATATATTGTGTTATGATGGTGACTTGCACCACCGCACCGTCAGGGAACAGCTGATAGTGGCCGCCACACGCGTGTGGACGCTCGTGTTGCTTCACCATACTGCGGTGAGCTTGGGGGTCATTACCTCTCGTATTTTACACTGGAGGTGTATGAATGTATAGCTGACGCTTCCATTCATTGTTCGTGCCCATACGGACCGATACATCATTATCCTGGTGCCATGATCATCGCATGTGTAAGGGGCCGCAACCTCTAATTATTTCTCTCTCACATCACGCAACATTATAATGGTTTTAACTATTAGAAACTGGTATTGTCGAAGCACCTGTATGTGATTTGACCATTGTCATTGATACAGACTGTTGGAGTGTTGAGTAGTTGGTAGAGACGTGTGCAGGGCTGGGCCAGGTGGGCCTCGGGGGGCACACATTATTAATAAATAAATTAATAAATAATTTTTTATTCAGGAAAGTACATATATAGTAGCTTTGCAAACATAATGTTGGGTTTATAGATAGAGCTAGTACATAAAATACCTAAAGCCACTAAGACGCATAGCGTTTCGGGCTAGTTATTGACTAGTCTAATGGTCACTATTGCTAGGGGTTACACACACACGGTTATTGACTTGGCACAAGAATCGTTGATATATATATCCGCATATACATTATTATTCACATAAAAGTATGGCCTCTTGTAATGTGAGTTTGTTTATATTTTGTATTTCTTAATTTTACACCTTTGTGCCATCTTAATGTATGCCATTCGCTCATTCAGGAGCTGCTGCTTGTTTCTTCATGATGAACAACATTTTAAATTCAACATAGGAGTTCTGGGACATGTGGACAGTGGCAAGAACATCACTGGCAAAAGCACTTAGCACTGTGGCCAGCACTGCTGCTTTGATAAAAAACCCACAGTCAAAGGAACGAGGCATTACTATTGATCTGGGCTTTAGCTCCTTTGTTGTGGATGCGCCGGATAATATTAAAGAATCGGGGTATGAAAAGCTTCAGTTACTTAGTGGATTGCCCTGGGCATGCATCATTGATAAGGACTATCATTGGAGGGGCACAATATAATTGATGCTATGATACTTGTTGTTGACATAACAAAAGGAATCCAAACCCAGACTGCAGAATGCTTGGTCATTGGTGAAATATTGTGTGATCACTTGTTAGGGGTTTTAAACAAGGTTGGATTTGGTATCACCCGAGAAGCAAAAGTCAGTCATTGAGAAAATGACTAAAAGGATTTTACTCACCTTACAGAAGACAAATTTGCCAATGCTAAGGTTATTGTAGTAGCAGCCAAGCCAGGGGCCCAGAAGTTCCTGATGTTGAGCCTATTGGTGTAAAAGATCTTATAGATGGATTGCAAAAGTTTGCTTATGTTCCTGAAAGAGACACCACAGGTCCATTTTTGTATGCAGTAGACCACTGTTTTAGTATACGAGGGCAGGGCACTGTCATGACAGGAACAGTGCTTCAAGGAACAGTTTGCTATCAATGAAAATATTGAAATTCCAATCTGAAAGTGTCAAAAAAGGTTAAATCTATGCAGATGTTTCGACAGCCCGTAGATAAGGTTTCAAGGAGACAGAGTAGGATTTGTGTAACACAGTTTGACCCTAAGCAGTTAGAGAGAGGTTTAGTTGGCACACCAGGATTATACAAACAGCTTTTGGGGTTCTTGCTGAAGTAACAAAGATTCATATTACAAGCAGCCAGTTGAAACAAAGGCAAAGTTTCATGTAAGTCTTGGTCACGAAACAGTCATGGCCAGAGCAAAATTTTTTGGAACTGAAGATGAACTTTTATCAAGAATGGATTTATTTATGACCATACCTACAAGCATCAGCAGGAGTTGATTGATTTACAAAAACTTGAGGATACCACTTACAAACCAAATCATCAATTTGCACTTTTGGAATTTGAAAAGTCGGTACAAATAGTCCCCAACTCCGCATTGATAGGGTCAAAACTGGATATGGATATCATACTAACATGTGTCGCTTGGCATTCAAAGGTCAATTGCTGGAAGTCTTCACAGACAAGAACTATCATGATACACATCTACAGAGGGTTAAAGTTTACAAAAACAAGAATAAGGAAGGTATCATTGAAAGACTAGTAAATGATAGTGAAGTGATTGTGAAAAATCTGCTGAAAAAAAGATACCAATGTCCAACTCTTTATGGGTCTCAAGGTGCAGCTGTCAACAGGGGAAGAAGGCACCATTGTGGGACTTTTGGACAGAGTGGTAAACTGAAGGGGGAATAACTAAGGCTTACAGGATACTACCAAGGCTGCCTTACAAAAGCTCTCAGGTGGGAAAAAAAAGGTTAAAGGTGGACAGGAGAACCAATCTACTGTTGAAACTATAGAACCAGTGAAAGTTGTGCTCAATTTCAAGAAATATATTTAACAATGACAAAAAAATGGTGCAAACTTGATATAATGTAAAGAAAATTCATTTATTTTTTAAATTTTATATAATTTGTATTTGTATTGCTAAAAGTTTGGCTCATTCATGTGATGAGCCATGATGAAATACCTCTTGCTTATTCCTTTGCTCTACCCCTATCTTACAGGCAGTCCTGTTACACTCCTTTCCCAGTGTCAGGCTGTCAGAATATGGTACATAATTCAACTCACAAATTTACACATTATTATATTTTATGATGTATTTTTCTAAACCTTACCTTCAACGTAACATTGTTCAACTAGGTTCTCTGGTGTTTTTGAACTCTGATTATCTCATATTTTTTGTTAAACTTTGAGCCAGCTTAGGAATTAACCGAGTTGGTTACAGTAGATTTAATAAAAAATAAAGTAAATTATACAGCTGTGAAGGAATCGAGCTGCAGTGCCTCCTGTCAAGGAAAATTAAACACACATTTTTAGCGTGATCATTTGATTTGCTTACCACGTATAACTGGGTTGCATTCACTATACTATAATTTACCATTCCTTACACCATTAGTGCATCTCTGGGTTGGTGATTGTTGTTAAATTATCTTACGTTAAAATGAAATGATATTTGGAGAATCTAAAAGTTAAAAGATTGACCTTTTGATTAACTTTTTTAAGTCAGTGATATCTCTAAAATGTTCACAAATTCTTTTCCACTTCATTAATGAATAAACTCATTAATAGGACTGTACTAATGAAAGCCAGTTTTGGACCACTTCAACTGTGATGTAAAAAAAAAAATGGTAATATTCTTTCCAAAATGCATTTTTGTTACAAAAGTCTTGGTTGTAAAGTACATCCTTGTCTAGGTAACAACTACTATACTATACTCGATTCTCAAAACTGGATAAAGAAATCACATTAATGTGATGTATCAATGAGAAAATCAGTGGGAGCCATGAGGATTATATATCAAGCAAACTAAGCCTTTGCACCTTCTTTTGATGATTAATTAGTTGTTTCATTAGCATTTTTTATTATTTATTCAATGAACTTTTCCCGTATCTATTACTGTAATCATACATCCATTATTTTGTCCTCTTGTTTACTTTGTATCCATATATTCCATTGTCATTTTAACTACTCTTGCTGCAACCTCAACCCACCAGGCAGTTTGCCATATTGTTGTCAGCTTGTGCAACTCCACACTGTTGCACAAGCTGTTTATATATGCACACATATATAAACATTTACTTTTGATATCATCCATTATATTCTTTCTATAACTCTTAGGTGTCATACCAGTTACATTCTCTAGGGTCCGACAAGACAGTCTTACTCCTGACATCATTGCGTATTTAATATAATAATCAACTCTACTCAGACTTTAGTTTCACACATACTTGAACTGTAATATGAGACAATATTCCTTCTTTTATTTATTAAGAAGCATATGTCTCCCATACTTTATTTTCACATCAAGATGCCCCCTTCCAATGCAGTATGAATTATATGCAGCAAAAGGCTGTTCTAGAATGGATTCTTTCCTCTGTGTAAAGGCCTTCTGCATTGTTATTCAGATCTCATTGTCTTTGTGCATACAGTACATACTGTAAATACAAAAAAAATATTGCCATTAGCATTACCAAGATAGTATTTCAGTATACAAATGTGATAAAATGTAAAATGTAGAACATATTTTAAAAACAAAGTTTAATAAAGCATAATTACACATTTTGTAGAAATCAATCATTCCTGTGTGATCTATAGCCTCCTTGCCCAAAGTGTAATGTTTGTGCATTATTATTTAGCCCTTAAACAGTGGTGAGTAAACTTGGAGTAACTCCACAACTGGAAGAAAGTACCCAAGTTTACTCTGGCTAACTCAGTGCACCCCCTACCTACCTGTTGAAGATTTCTAGAATCAATGTTCCCACGGCCAGTCTCTGACCATGCCGCCTAGTTGCTGGTCTGATCAACCAGGCTGTTCAAGGCTTGCAGCCTGGCATATGAGTCACAGCCTGTATGATTAATAACAAGTTGTGGAATGATGGCCTAGCACCGGCTTTTACATCTTGGTAGCCGTGATGAGTTGATATTCCGAGGCCTTGCTACTAATTGTATTACTGTATTAATGCCCATATCAACGTCCAGTTGAAACATATATACATTTATTTGACTCCCAACTGATGGCCAGAATAATAAACTCCATAAATCTCACACAACTGCTCTTCAGCCAGAAGAGTGGTCTAATAAGCCACACTTAACTGCCTTCCAGGGCAACAAGAACACAACGTTCCCTATCATGCAGTACCCATGGGGGAGGGGGGGGGATTGTGAGTAGGCAAACAGTGACCGGGGTCATCTCAAGTTACTGAAACTATCGGTTAACTTCTAGCTTGTTATAAACAAAATATTTAACTTCTCAAGGTTCAAATAAAAATCACTTTATAAACAGTACATTATCATGACTCCTATTTTATGAGTGTGTGTAGGCACTTGGATATAATCCAGCATTTTCTCTTGTAGGGGGATAGGGAACTGTTCTCAAGAGGCATGGTTGTCATATCCATGTGCCTTACTGCATTTAGCTACTGTATACAGTACAAGTATAGAAAACAGACTATAGTTACATTTGCCTTTCTGCTTTTATTAAAATAAAGATGCTAAGTTGCTCTGTAAATTCATACCACAAACTAACCCTTGTTACATTTTTCTGATGTTATGTATAACTTTTCAAGATCGTAGGAAGCACTATACATGCAACTGTGCCTGATGCTCCAACACGTCCTCACACTAGGCATCAGCAGCCGTCCTCCCCAGACGCATTCATAAATTTTAACATACGGTGTATTATAAATTGATTTGTTCTCTTATATAAATTAATATTATACATAAAAATACTATGTATAGTTAGGTGTAGGTTACATTAGGTTAGGTGTTTAGACCACCTACTGTTGGCTATTATTTGTATTTGAAGTATGTGAGTAAAGCATTTATAGAACTGTGGTTCGAACAATAGACATGAGCGAAACACTTGTTTCCAAAATTTTCATTCATAAACAGGGCAGTTTGGCGGCTGGATTAATGAGCCTGTGATTAATGGTCTTTGTATGTGAGAATGGGCTGGATGCTCACCACATGTTATGCATACTGGAAAAAGTTTCTCAGTGCAGAATAAGAGTAATTATGAAAAGAAGGTGCCATGTTAGGACTACATAGCACCATTTGTGTCATTATATATTCAAAAGGTGCTAAATGTCAGAGTAAAGAATATAATTATGGAAAATGGTTTGTACTTTCACGACTCATTGCAGTGATTCAAAAAAAAACAAAAAACAAAAAAAAATCTCGCATATGAAAAAATATATTCACAGATTTGTATTGGGAATAGAACTTTAGTCGATATTCAGTTGGCACTATCATAGGCGTAATGAAAGGAAAATTAAAATCATGTAGTGATTCAGTCACTTCATATAGAGATCTTATATACTGACAATGTTTAAATGAAAGGAATATATATTTAAATAACAAAAAAAAAATCACATTTTGTATACAAGTAATCCTTGACAACAGTGCAAAATACATCCCAGTGATTATGTTTAAAATGATAATGTTACCCTTTAACAACATTACAGTAGAGGATTAGAGAAGATTCTGAATCATATACTGTGGACATTTATACAAATTTTTTAATAATTTTGTAAATGCATTTTCATGTAAAATATAAGTAAATCTGTATTTCTGCTGAAGGAAACCCCAGTTAGTCATGCTTGCATTATAGAACACTTTTCATGATAAGCATGAAGAAATTCTTCAAAAGAATCAAATGTTTTCTACAATAAAGGTTTGTCCAACCACTTGGACTGGATGGTAGAGCGACGGTCCCGCCTCATGCCGGACGGCGTTTAATTCCCGACCGTTCAAGTGGTTGGGCACCATTCCCTCCCCCCCGTCCCATCCCAAATCGTTATCCTGACCCCTTTCGAGTGCAATGTAGTCAAATGCTTGGCACTTTCTCCTGATAGTTCCCTTCCCTTCCCTAACCTTTGTCCAATTTATATATTGTACTGGTATTACTAACTTTCATGCTATGCATGATGGGGTTGATCAAACGTGCACGCGGCCTCATATCCCAGCCATGCTAATGACTACATTGTGACAGACAACTGCTGGATTTAACTATCAAAAGGTATATACGAGTTCATCTCAAGTTCACAAAATAACACGAGACCCTTTAACATAAATAAATTTATCAATTTAAAAAAAAATATATATAATTTACAGACTATCCCCAATTGGCATAGACACATCTGGTAATGTTTTATGAAGCTGAATAGATTTATGTCAAACTGAAATCTATTCTCGGAATATATATATTGGAAAGGAAATTATAATAAGTTTCAGTATTGAATATCCATAACAAAAATATAAAATATATTCAACAATAATTCTCAGTGGGCATTTAGAAACCATTTTAATCAAATAGAAGAAGTGTGGCGTGTGTGAGTGTGATCAGATCACGACATCTCCCCACCAAGCCTTGTGAGCTGAAACACAAAATTACAAATTAAAGACTATGTTGATATCAATTTTAAGGTTTAATGATGTACATCTCCAAACTCATATCAGCCTTCCCTTCATAATGTGAAAGTCAGTTAAGAATTACAGTATATCTCAGCTACTTAATTGCAGACCCTAACTACATTAAAATAAACACAGTGGGACCACACTTGAATTAATCTCACTCAAGTGCAATCTTGAATTAAGCAAAAAAAAAAAAAAAAAAAAAAAAAAAAAAAAAAAAAAAAAAAAAAAAAAAAAAAAAAAAAAAAAAACACAATAAATGTTTATAGAAAATTTGTTGTGTTATACCTAATGTAATTTGATTTGTTCATTTAAGCAGCCACATTTCCTAGTCCTCAGACAAGTGTAGGTAAACAGGTGACCCAATACTGTGTGAACACATCCAGGTCGCGTGAACTAGCGGGCAGTATTGTGGTGAATGCAAATACTGTAGCTATAACCATTTAAAGTTTGAGCCCAGGAATAAAGATTATAAATATATAATGTTGGTACCAAAATGTTGCTTTATCTTATGTTACTATGTTACAAAGAAAATGAAGAGCGCATAACAAATATATTTCCTGTGATTTTTTTGTTAATGTTGAAAAGAATGTTGTTACTTCCAAGCTGCTTAACTTAGAAAGGAAAATGTTTTACAAGAATTTTAAGTGTGTGCTAAAAATATAGACTATAAATTTATAATTTTGTTTGCCAGTGATTGCTTTATCATATGGAATACACTAACAAAGATTGCATAATAAATTGATTTGGTGAATTTTTTAATTGGATCTTCACGTAGTGGCAAGATAGCGGGATGGTTAGGATGGGTTTGTTATGGCCAATAGTGCTTGAGGTAGTGGGGAGCTCTGAAAGCTACTTAGCATGGCTTTTATAATACACTATTTGCCTGGTAAGATATGTGGTAATATACACTACATTCTGTACTGCAAATTACAAAATTTCATTTTAAAGATACAATAATAGAAATGAAATAATAGAATAATAGAAAACAATAATAGAATTTGTATAAAATCAGATATGTAACTGTATAACCTTGCATAATAAAGTGTACACCATAAAATAAGGGTGGTGGTAGAAGTGAACACTCTTATGTATTCAGAGTTAAATGGCAAGTTTTCCCTGAATGCTCTGTGTTGTTGACCAGACCACACACTAGAAGTTGAAGGGACGACGACGTTTCGGTCCGTCCTGGACCATTCTCAAGTCACAAGCGACTTGAGAATGGTCCAGGACGGACCGAAACGTCGTCGTCCCTTCAACTTCTAGTGTGTGGTCTGGTCAACATACTTCAGCCACGTTATTGTGACTCTTCGCCTGCTCTGTGTTCCCTTCTCTGAGGCTGTGGGTCCCTATAATTGCACCAGAGGTGGTACCCCCCCATAATAGAATTTTTTTTTTTACAATATTTTATAGTTTATATTTTGACTGCAATATTGATTTAATTTTCCCAAGTGGATTCGGCTATCATAGTGAAAATAAAAATTAACTTGTACTGTATATGTATGGAACAAGTTGGCTCTGTTATATACAGTAGTTCATTCAAGTGAGGCCCAACTCTGAATTGATAAATCAGATGAAACATGAAAAATGTTGTAAACTCTTACTGAGTGAGGAATTGTTCAGCATTAACAACATCAGTGCAACCATAAATGATTCTTTTATTAGTCCCAGCTTTCTTCTTTGCATAGCTGACGAGATTACTATATTCCATATAGTTACCACCGCCAACCACAAACACCACTGCATCCTACATACAAATACAAGAGGTGCAATTAATAAACTTTGGAAATGAATAAAGATGCAATTAATAAACTTTGCAAAATCAGGTCTAAGATGCCACTAAAAACTGACAAAAGCACAAACATTTACTAAGCAACAACATTCAGACAAGTTGACATACAGTAGGAACTGCAAAAAAAGGCTACTATTTAGTAATTGGGCATCAATAGCAACACTGAAGAAAGCTATGTCATACATATGAATTGTTAGCATTGAAAAGACAATAAAAGATTCACCTGAAATGGTGTACGCGTTCTTGGCGTTGCTCCTGTGCTATCACCAGGACGTAGCAACTTAGGATCAAAATACCGATACTCTTTCTCTTCTTCACAGTTTTTCAATTCCATCAAATTGTCCACAATTCTAGTGATAGGTAGTTTCTGTAATAAAATAAAACTATCTTACAAAAGCACTGTATTACTATTTTCCTTTGAAAATATTTGTTTCAACAAAGAATCCTGCTGCCCTCTCAAATACTGCAATAGGTAGTATAATACTTTTATTAGAGAGAATAATATTTACATTTTCCTTTAGTACAAAGTTGACACCTTCAACAACTAGAGCAGATCCTTGGTTCATGAGCTTCGAGAACATGGATACAGTCTTGGCTACTCCACCTGTGTATTCCGACATTCCAGCACCAGCAGTCATCTGTTGAGTTCAAAATGCTATATAAAACTTCCATAAGGTCCTACAATACTCTACTGTATAATGAAGTGTACTATGCTCAATACTATGCAATAAAAAGTAATGAGATTCTTTAAACCACATGTAAAATGACAATATTAATATGAGTATAAAATATAGAGTGAAGAAAGGCAATATAAAATACTGAACAGCAAATTGGCATCTCCTAATTTTGTTTATCATTATGGTGAATTAAGCCAGATTTGAACACTAATTCCTGTCAGTGCACTTCTTCATCTTCGTCATCTCTCTCCACACACACACAACTTAGTTAATTACACTTAGATAATTATATACACACACACATCTTGCTAGGCAAGGAGGAAGTAAATGAGATACCTTGAGGTGCTTCCGGGGCTTATCGTCCCCGCGGCCCGGTCATCGACCAGGCCTCCTGGTCGATGAGATGCCTAATTCTGTGAAATATATGATGAAGGCACAAACAAAAATATATATATATATATATATATATATATATATATATATATATATATATATATATATATATATATATATATATATACATACACTGTATATATATATATTTTTTTTTTTCAAAACAGAGATGCAGAGCTGGTAAACTGGATTGGTTCAACAGAAATTGTGAGGGAGGTCAGAAAGGAAAGACAAGAAAACGGGGACAATATAGGAAGAGGCCTAACCCTCAAACATACCAGCACCATAAACAAGCAAGAAACAAATGCATAGCAGTGAGGGGAGAGAGGTAGAAAGGAACTTTGAGAAGAGGGTAGCGGACAAATGTCACATGATGACCACATTAAGGAACACTGTGCAAGGAGTGTATGCTGCTCTTTCCAAATTTAGAATTGCTTTTAAATATGTGGATGGCAAAATATTAAAAGAAATTGCTCATGACCTTTGTGAGACCAAGATTGGAATATGCAGCAGTTGTATGGTGCTCATATTTCAAGAAGCAAATCAATAAATAGGAAAAGGTGCAGACATGCAACTAAATTGCTTCCAGAACTAAAAAAATAACAAGAACTATGGGGAGAAGTAAGAGGCATTAAATATATCAACGCTAAAAGATAGAAGAAAAAGAGGTAATATGATCACTATGTATAAAATAGTACTGTAACAGAAATCAACAAAATTGACAAAGAATTTTTGAAAATTGCAACTACAAGAAAAAGAGGTCATAGGTTCAAACTAAGGACACAAAGCTGCTGAAAAAATATTAGAAAGTTCACCTTCAAACAGAGTAGTAAACAGTTGGAGCAAGTTAAGTGAGGAGGCGGAGGGACCAAAATTGTCAGCAGTTTAAAAACGTTGCTTGACAGTATAATACTGGAAAGATGGGACACCATTCATCTTGCACAAACATTCACACACCTTTTTTTCCAAAATACCAATGGAAGCAAAATAAAAAATCATGCCGATTCAGAGAAAAACAACTGAGAGACATTTTGATCTATTTTTCTTTTACATGCTATTACTGTACTAACTTTTTAAAGTACAAAATCCTTGATATTAGAATGTATCCTTTTTTATTCAGATCATCATTAAAATACTATGCTGTCACGTTTTGTAAAATGTCTCAAGGAAAGCATTCCTGCACAAAACTAGGAGTGTACTTTAACTCAATCCTTCAAACCATCACCAAGTTTGAATATCAAAGACTTTTTTAATTAACATGTTCATCAAAATACCACTGTCTTCAAATAAAATGCACAGGATATTTTAAAATGATGGATCATTTTTTAATGCCTCAACTGTAACCTAAATGTAGTGCAAGCAAATGAAAGATTACAATTTACTGCACCTTCATTAATGATTTCCACCTCTTCATGTAAAGCAAAGCTTTGGTGTCGGCGCCGACTTCTGTAAGAGCTGTGGTGTACTCGTTAAACTCTGCCTCACTTATGTTACTGGAGCACAAATACATTATCAAGAAGATACGAAGTTTGTCCATTGGGTTGCCACAGTCTGGATCCTTTATTATCTGAAAGTACAATTTAGATAAATCCTATTGCACAATGATTTTCTGATGGGGGTGGTGGAGGGGATAGTGGTGCTCACCTGATAGTGCCTTGTCAGCCAAGTTGTGTCAAATCAGTAGGATCAACTCATTTAGGGTCATTTAGGACTAGTGTTAAGCGTTTGTTTCACACTGAACAGAGTCTAAGTGACTCATTAGTGTTTGGTATAGATTATTGTTTATTTTCTGTATAGTAAGCAATGTGAATCATCACTCCATACTAAGCAATGGAGTGATGATTCCTCTGAAATAATTAATGTGCACAAACTCATGTGCCTTATGCAAAAATCATTATATATAAATTAAAAGATTAGCAATTTCTTAAGGAACACAATCATCTGTAACTATGTACATCATTTGCATACACTACCTTACTGCAATATGTACTATGCATATTAAATACAAGTCAGCCTTGACTCATTTTTAAGATATGATATCAAGAAACAGAATGTTAAGCAAATAGACAAAGGTAAGCCTAGCTCCCAATTATCCTGCATCCAATTAACATACTAATAAGAATTCAAATGAAAATTGTTATACCCGTTCTAATTATGGAATTTTCTAAATTTGCATTTCCCTGTACCAACAAACAAAAGCAGTGTTCATCTGATGGGCAAATTACCTCACCATGTCTTACCTCCATTAAGGGTTTCTCTAGTGTGCTTCGACCCATAATTTTCTCTTCCATCTCAAAGAAAACATCCAGCTTCCTAGATTTTATACTGTTTAGCAAGGCTGTTCAAGGAAAACAAGAAAAAAATGAGTACTGTACTGTAAACTGGATCTTGATTCATTGGACTGGTCTGACTATTCAGATACAGTTCTGTAATTCTCTACTTTTCAATACATAAAAGACAGAACAAGTACACTCAAACTAATGTAAAATACAGTAAGGACCTGCTAATCTTGAACTTGATGACTCAAATTTTTAGATGCAATGGCCAAAATCTGATTCGGTTATGGTGCTTATTATTAAGACATCTAAGACCTCAGAGAGCAAAGACTCTCAATAATCTGGGATCCAGTTGCTTTTCTCAAAGAAATACCTTAACTACATTATCTAGAAGTTAATATTCAACTTTTCTGTATACAGTGCTAATGACTCACACAATACAAAAAATATACTTTAACTCAACAAACCCATGGCAATGCTCATGTGTTTATCAATATCAGCCTTCTTCTTAATTAACTCTGGCAAGGAAGTTATTGCTGATGTTAATTTTGCTGTGTTGTCACTCAATGGATCAATGGCATCTTCATCTGGAAGGTCAGTTTTCAAGCCTTTTATGAGCGTCTCGGCCTTCTTGTATTCCTCGAGCTCCTTCTCAACAGCTGCTGCTACATCAGGAAATGCACTACCTGCAGACATACTGTATTATGATATTGTGATTTCAGGGAATTACATATATATATATATATATATATATATATATATATATATATATATATATATATATATATATATATATATATATATATATATATATATATATATATATTGATTATTTTAAGATAGTTACTTGTACAGTATGAGTAAGTATGTGTCAAGATTCAAAATAATTAATTAAATATATATACATCACCCCTCTAACTCTGTGTTTGAAACCCTGCCACATCTCCTGAAATAAAGGGGAAGGAAAGTGGGCTGGCGACCCATCTTCTATCCATTAACCACTGTGCTTCGCAGCCTTAAAATATGACATTCCCGTAGTGCGCCAAAAATAAATTATTTGCAAAAATGAATTTTTCTCTTTTTATATTGTTAAAATGCAGTCTCTTGTCACAGGAAACTAAAATCAATTATTGTATGTCACATACTTTAGCGATGATGGAGATAAGAAGTTGAGCTCATTATGGGCGCCGAGTGACGAAGTGCTAGTTGACACTCGACTTGTTACCCTGTGGGGTAGCAGTTGCCGCAAATATATATTTTCAAAATTTTGTTGTTGTTTCTCATTCATTTCTTCACTTTTTTTTTTTGCTGTAATATTATTCAAACGTGAGTAATTTGTAGAATTTATATAGTTCCCTGTGTGGAACATCGCTATGCTCAAAATTATGAGGGCTCATAAATGTGACATGTATATTATATTCTACGATCAATCAGTGTTTTTGGCTATTATTACACTATATACAAACACATTGCATATACCTACCTACATGTTTGTGCACCATAATGAACCACAAAGATCGTGTGTTGAGAGTTTATACACAGAACAAGAATCCAAGGTCAGCCTAGCGACCGAGAGCCGAGTGCGGCAGGGGCTGCCCCAAATACATTTTTACATAGTTATTTCAGTGTCTGTGAATGGTTTTATATCTAGTTTTTTACAGTAATATTATTTAATAGTATGTAATACAGCATATGGAATGTATATAATTAAATGTGTGGAACTTCGCTACCTCAAAAATTTATATGGTGACATATAAATTATATTCTTAGATCAACCAAACAGTGTTCCTGTTGTTATTACACTATATATGCATGTTTTATATCACTATCAACATTTATAAGCATCTTAATTAACATACTAATAACCAGTTCTGGTGGGTATGGTGATGTAAGCAGCATGGAGCCACAAGCAGACGACACCAGCAGTCACAGGATGCATGACAATGCCTCCAATATTCTACTCAAAACTGTTGTTATTATCACATTCTTGTCACAAAATCCCAAATATGAATCCATTTCCATAACAAAATGAACATTGGTGATGGAACATAAGGTCGTCTTATGATGCATAGATGCAGGAAACAATGGCTGGGTGCTGTGTGTTACTACTTTATGCTGTGACTATCATAACTAACATTTTGTTCACTGATATCGGAACGCTGTACATAGTCTTTATCACAGTCAGGTTATCTATAACACTATCAATGCAAAATAATTTCAGTGTTATAAAATAAGACAGGCCACTGCTCGCAATGATTACTGTAGATAAAAATAGTACCAGAGGAAGATGATCACAAAGCAATTATATTGATAATACTGTAGTTATATTTTGAGAGATTACTAGGTGAATCAGTAGCACAAAGTGTGGTGCTATGGTGAGGAAAATAGATGCTGTTTCGTTTTACTTTGTTAATAAAATACTAATGTAGGATGAGCAATTCTTTACTTCATTAGGAAGGAATTTCTATACTCTGGGAATCCTTATATGAACAGATATAGTTAAACTCGCAGAATGTCAGATACATTAATTATATATGGGGTGATCACAATCAATTTATGTTAATTTTCAGAATTTACTGATACACTATTATAAAAAGATTTTATAATAAATGTACTGTACCAAACATTAAATATATTACCTTTATGAGCTTTCCAAAAACCATCAAAATTACTGAGGTCATATTCTTTAGTTTTGGTCCTGTTCACTGGATGAGCCGCATCTTGCTCTGTGACAGTTATACGGTTGAGGCTCAGGTTTAGTACGTCGTGAGTAAGAGCTTGATATGTCCATGTGTGGTGCAGTGGGGTGGCCAAATCGACATTGCGGTCAAGAATTACCAACAAAGGTCTTTGGAAACTGCAAAGTAAATATTAAATATTTTTTTTTATACCATAGATGTTATCAAAACCCATGCCAATTTACCTACCCATCTGAAAGTTATATTTTCAATGTAAGCTTTATGAACAGGTCAGAGTAACTAATTTATATTTAACCAATGTCAACTCATCTATAAATTACACCCAAAATATCTTGCCTTAGCTGACCAGCCGCAAATGAATCCGTACTAAGTCCTGAGAAAAAGGAATTGCGAGTGTCACGCAAGTTCTCTCGAAGCTTCTTATCCAGTCGTTCCCCCACACTCTCTGCTGCATTGCCCCTCTGGCAACGAATAATAGGAACCTGACCTGCAATGGCCATTTTATGGTTAAACTATAGTTTTATTCAAAACAAGGTCTTTAATAATTTTAAGATAATGTGCATCTTTTTTAATGAAGGAAAAAGTATCTACTATTGTAAGTTACAGCATTTATGAAAATTCCTGAAGTGTTTTAATACATTAATATATATTTTTGTTTACAAGCAACATCATAGAAAGTACAACTCTCTCTCTTACCAAGGTTGACAAAAACAGAAAAAAGGCTGTCGACAATGGAGTCCATAAGAAGATCAATGTCCGAATCCTTTACATCACCACGATTTATAGCTGAAATGCATCATAACTCTGTTACACAGTACTGTAGCATGAAATACATAAATGAATGATTCAAGAGAAACATTATTTTCCCATAGAAATGCTTTTAGCAACTCATGAATGTACAATAACAAATAGTACAGCGAGCTTCATTCTTGACTCACAAACAGGGATCACGGGGTTTGATTCCTGGAAGGGACAGAAATGGTAGGGCACATTTCCTTTCGTCTAATGCCTCTGTTCACCTAACAGTAAATATGTACCCCAGGAAATAGGCAACTGTTGAGGGGCTGCAGCCTGGGAAAGGTCAGTAGTTTGACTTTGGGAACACCTTGGTACAAGCCTAAAACAAATAACTGTATATACTTCCTATCACCGACAAAATAAAGTATTATTAAAATAAGGTACATTAGTGTTTATATACCATATAAAATATGGTTCACCTTATGGTTCCCAAAACTAGATATAGTTAGCCTGTTATGCTTATCATAGTTCCCCGTAGGCCAACAGCTGACCTTGCTCAAGATGCAGTCCACAACAGACATAAAACATTAAACTATTAAAAATCATCAGGAAAGAAGATTGTTGAAAATTTGGGGAAAGTAAATATTATAACAAAGGCACAACAACCTTCCGAGGGAAATCCTGCTTAACAAACTTGTTTAAATTCTATGAAAGAGTCACCAAAATAAGACAAAAGGTAGATAGGATGGGTAGACTGCATCTTCCTAGACAGGCTGAGAGGAGTGGAAGGTGGTGTTCCACAGGGCTCTGTCCTAGGACCAGTGCTCTTTCAAATTTGTGTAAATGACCCCCCAGACGGAGTGAGCTGGAATTCAATCCAAGTAATCAACATGGTTAAAAGGAGGGTAGGCAACCTGTATTTAACTACACCTCATGGGGGAAGGCAATTACAAGAAACAATAAGAGAAAAGGACCTGGAAGTAGACATATTCCAAACACTAACACCAGAAACTCACGTTAACAGAAAATCTTTAGCAGCATATGGGAAGTTAGCAAACATGTGAATATCATTTAAGAATCTAGTTAAGGGGGTTTCAAGTTCATACACACGGCCTATTTATATTAAAAGCAGGTAAAACAAGGAACATCAGTGGAAGCTGGACAAACAAATAAGTCGAAGAGATGTAAGGAAGTTTTTCTTCCCAGTACGAGTCGTCAGCAAGTGAAATGAATTGAAGGAAGAGGTTGTTGAAGCCAATTCCAACCACAATTTCCAGAAAAAATATGATGAAAACATTTATGTTGAGAAATTATTTTGCACATCAGGCATAAACAACTAGGTGTGGTTTAAAGAACTAGATCTCATTCCCCCATAGTCACTGGCAGGTAAGCACTGATAGATGAACAGACCCATCAGGTGAAAGGAAACATTACCCAAACACTTGTATCTTACTTGAGGGAACTAAACCAAGACCTTTTTAGTTGTGACCCAACTGCATTAACTACTGCACCACAGGACCCCCTACATAGACCTGTATTATGCCAGCACACAATTTTGGTTTACTCTTATAATTAGCTCACCATAATAAGACAGTGAATCGGATCCTTGATGTTTTAAGGTAAACATGTCATCTTCTAAGCTGATGAAATTTACATATTGGTCATATACCTGAAAGAAGAAAACTTATTTGTCATACACAATTATGCTAAAGCAGTGCCACTAATGATTCTACCTACAAATAGACTTTAATGCATTGCAAAAAGTTGTCTTATTAATTTGTGTTGCTCAAATTTTTAACATAATTAAACATACTCAGCTCAGAATTCAGACACACTTTTTCTGACCAAACTAAGAGATGGAGAGGGAGGAAAATGGGAAGGGAAGAAAAAGAAAGGAGATGGTACCGTACCGCACATACTTCCACATGGCACCATTTTCTAATTTTAGTATTTCTGGATGCAATATTTTGTGTTGAACTTTTGACATAAGTCTTAGTAATTTGTGATTTTGCTTTTCACCAATGACAAGAAAAATAAAGATTATTATTAATATTAATTAGTTTTCAGATTGCAATAATATTCTAGTTACATGATTCTTTTATAACGCTCTTTCTTCGTACATTAACTTTGATTCTTTGTTATAAACTATATTTTGTTCAATAAGGTATTTGTCCATCTTCACAAAAACCATAAAATTTGGAAATACAGTATTTGGAAATATGAAGATGAAAACCTTGAGTACACCTTTATTTCTCAAAAAGACTAAAAATCAAATCTCACAATGTGTTTGAAAATTCTGCCGAAGCGTACAAGAAGCCATGCCAGCTCAGATTACACTTCTCTAATGTTCATCCAAAGCACAGCATGGAGGATGGTGTGTATTGTACTTTGAGTTGACAGCTACTGCTCTGAAGTTAGCCGAGCTGAATTCCAATGGAACACTCTTGAAAGAAACAAAACAATTGTTCACACACCCCTACATAGTTTTGCTGCAAGTTTCTAGGATGATAGCTTCACACCACTGGAAAAGTATATCATTAAACCATGTCTTCTTGAATATGCCTGAATTCTACTAAAAAATACAGTAAATTTAATCAAGTACAGTACATTATTGTTGCTGAATGATACAACCGATATGAAAATTGGTGACATGACTGGTAATGTTAAATGCCACTCCATTTTAATTGTAAAGCAGTTGGGTAAATCCACTGATGTGATCAATCTCTCCCAGCTTGCAGTTCTCTCTTGCTTAGCCAATGGCTTTTGGATAAGAGGAGTTCCGCTTTAACAGGTCCCTGGAAATAACAATGAAATCTCATTTGGTATGTATCCAAACTGACATATATTACCTTCTTAATATTTCCTTGGCATCCAGCTTGTAATGCTGCTAGGGCTAAATCTTCCATTTTCTGTCGGCTGATTGGAGAAATGAAATTGAGATAGTAGGATGAATATAGGCCATCATTAAAATCTTGCCCTATTCTTATCAAGTTTTCTTCCGTTGGTTGACAAAAATATATGGCAGGGACATCAGGAACCTCACCTCGTTCAGCATGGAGCAGCCTGAATAATACAAGTGATAACACATTACAGTACTGTCTTACTACACAATACAGTAATAGATATTTTTTATTTTCCATTCAATATGAAGCTATACAGTATCTAACTTTTTCTGCAAATTTCCTAGAGGCTAACACACTTTAGTCATAAACATAAACCTTGAATGTGTGTGTCACTTGATAAACTATAACACTTAAAACAGCTGATGACTCCTTTGATTATATTTTGAGAAGCTGGTATATTTAACTGAACCTACCAAGTGAAGAAAGGGAATAAAGATCACAGACTCCCTGTTCTTATACCTAGTTAGGAAAAACATCGTGGGAATAGACGCAGGCAAAGGTCTGCATGAAGTAGTAGTACAGTAGTTCCTACTCTCATGTATGATTGCGAGACGATGGTGAGGTGTCAATGTGAAAAATCAAGAGTTAAAGCAGTAGAAATGGATAATCTGAGAAGTGTGTGGTTTTACAATAGATATACTGTACTGTATACAGGAAGTATGGAAAATATCATGTAAAGATGTAGAATACAAAAGTCAATAAACCATAAGACTGATGCCTGAAAAAGGCATAAGAAATGCTCTTCTCCAAACCAAAGCCAAACTCTGAACTCTAAGAAAGGAAATTGGCAAAGAGGCATCCCAGTAAGTATTTCTTATTATCATTAAAACCAGGCATAAATTTTATGACATTAGAAAGTTTTGTTACTACCAGTGTACATCATTCAAATTATACTTATACTATACCAGCATGACCTTGCTGAGCAATTCCTTACATGTGGAGTGTGATGCCCATGTCTCGTAGCTCTTTGACTGAGAGGAGGGGCGAGATAATATCCTGTCCATGTTTGTCATAGATCAACACGGAGAATGTTGTTTCACTTCCCACGGTAGTATTTCCTACACCAGTGTTCAGATTAATTACGCGCCGCAGCGATGCTGTTAAATATAATAACACTATTAATATCACTCAATACAATAGTGAATATTTGAGTCCATAAAACAAATTTACTACACTGTTTTTATGGTACCTGATAATGTGTGTACTTTGTAGTAAAAAATCATCTGTTATTCTATAATTTCAATGTTTACAAAATTTAACTAGGGAAACAAACATTATTCAAAGCTATTTTGATGAAAATAAATAAAATTAAAAACTAAATCACATAAAAGATTAGTGAATGTAATGATGAGGAGTGAGGAATTATTTCAAATGCCTTCACGGGTACCTTGCTGTATTACAATTAAATACTTTTTAAAGAACATCATAATGGAAAACATGGTCTGAAAGGCAAAGAGTAAGGGAGGCATTGGGGAAATTAATAAGGTGCTAAATATAAACTCAAAATGGAACAAGAAACAGTGGATACAAATTGGGTAAATTTAGAATCAGAAAAAACTTAGTAAATACTGGTTTGAAAAGAGAGTTGCTGTTTTATGGAACTGAATACCAGGTAACATTGTATATGTGGGATCAATCACTACATTGTTTTAAGCATAGCTTTGGTTAGGTATAAATGGGAACTTCTCCACATGGGCCAATAGGCCTTCAGTACTTTCTTCATTTCTTATATTCTAATACACTAATTTCTAATGAACCATGACCTAACTTAAGGATTGTGGATATTTGCCTGAATTTACCTTAGGACCAGGAAGCTGGCAGCTTGTCAAAGGTTCTATCATTGTTCCTGATATTTTTTTCCAACTGCACTTTTAAAATAAAGTAATATCTTGGCATTTGTGGCTTTGGCAGGTGAGAAGAACATAAGAACAAAGCTAATGGCAGAAGGCTTATTGGCCCATACGAGGCAGCTCCTATTTATAACCACCCAATCCCACTCATATACATGTCCAACCCACGCTTGAAACAATCGAGGGACCCCACCTCCACCACATTACACTGTAAAATATGAAAAAGCATTTCATATTTTCTGCCCAACAGTGTGGCTTGTTGAGCTTGCAGCTGTTACCCCTTGTATTATTATTACATTTGAGCTAAACAAGTGATCTGGATTAATACCCTCAATATGGTTCAGTATTTTAAAGATCTGAATGAGATCAGCCCTGTCAAGTCTGGTTTGTGGTTTTGTTAGTCCTATGACCCTAAACATTCCTGGTACAGTATGAGAATTGACTTAGTTCTGGAATGATTTTTGTGACACTCTGTTGAACTTCCTCCAAAGCAGTACAGTATATTAGATATGCCCGAAACGCTGTGCGTGTTAGTGGCTTTACAAGAATGTAAAAACATGTATGGTATGAACTCTCATAAACCCAATGTACCTTCTTGTATATAATACATGAATAAATACAAGAATGTAACAACTCTTGTATATATCAATAATAATACAAAATATGTGCAGTTGAATAACCACTTTCTTTTCCTTCAAGTAAAAAATTCTTTTGACAAAAAAAAAAAAAATCCTAGGAATCTAAGGTTTGGCTGGCTAGTTTTTTGTTTTGCAGTACCCACTTGTTGTGCAACTTTCATTCACTGTGGATCCTAACTTCTAGTTCCTTTTTTTCATCAAAATGCTGCACCATTGTAGTGTTGTTGATATGATATTAGTGAGGTGCACTGATTTACCCAACTTGCAAGATCTTGCATCTCAGTCTTCTGACCATTTGTGGAGTTTATGTAGGTTTCTTTGTAAGGCCTCAGTACCATTTATGCTTGCTACTTTACCACAGATTTTTGTATCATCTGAAAGTTTGATGATGTGGTTAGTAATATTTCATCTATGTCATTGATATATATGATAGAAGGGACTGGCACCAAGATGAAACCTTGCAGACTGTGCTACATCAGAACTGACTCCGGCAGAAGCATGTAACAAGCATCCTCGTCTCAACCCGTCACGACAAGGTCGTACCATTTTTAACATCGAACTGCTGTAACCAAACTATATTAAATAAACATAAAAAAGCCACCATACTCTTTGAATAGACCCATAAAATCATGTACGTTACAGTCCCATACAGTATTTGGGACAGTAACATACAAATTCTAAACCAGTATTAGATCTCGCTCATAAATCGTGAAATGTCGAAGACTTTATTTATTCAATAATTTAAAATAGGTACAATGTGAGACACCGTTGTTATTGATGTTGTTTAAATTCAGCTACTTAGAATTAAAGTGCCAAAGAAGCACGGGCTATGGTGAGCCCGTAGTGGACTTACCTGGCACAGGAGCGGGGCAAGTATCACGGGCTATGGTGAGCCCGTAGTGGACTTACCTGGCACAGGAGCGGGGCAAGTAGCACGGGCTATGGTGAGCCCGTAGTGGACTTACCTGCACAGGAGCGGGGCTGTAACTGCAAGAGGTGTGAGACACCGCCGAGTGGTTGCTTTATACCCAAGGGGCCAGAAATGGGGCGACTTGTCCCTGATCCCTAACCACAAAAGTCTGGAATACATATCATGTACATATCATGCCTTTATCCCCCTGACACTACACGTATACCTAAGACAAAATTATTACAGTTAAATGTAGTGTGGGGGTTGAAGTAGTGTTCCCAAGGGGCTGTGGCGCACCTCCAGTAAACTGTCTTACCAATCTGCCTGTCGCGGAGAGTGGTCGCCATGACTTGTTTACGTGGAGGGAGCAGGGAGCCTAAATGTTATTGCTCTCTTCACTTATAGGTCTAATTACATTTTTGCTCAGTTACTCTTTATAACTGAAATTACGCTTACTTCCTTTAAAATATAATATTTCCTCCATTCAAATCAGTAATAGTGATCAGTGGTGGAATATAATATTACATACACCGACTCAGTAATTAATGTAATGAGACTGTAATTATTACACATAAAACATTATTCTTAGTCACATTTTTCTTCTTCTTCTTCTGTTACTTCTTTTTCTTATTATTATATATATGAAGTCAAAAGTGGCCCATCTTCAATTCGTTATAACACGTTGATAGGCTTTTCATAACACTCTCTGGCCTCGTATTTAGAGACAATTAAAGAATTCCCTTACTGTTGACCTCGTCTATTAAACATAATTTAAATATTATCTATAAATAAACAATTATAGTTCATGACCTTGTTTGTTAGATATTCCTATGCCTCAAATGGAGATCACGGGATTGCGTCATACTACAATATAGTGATTAACTTATTTTTAGTAATAACAAACATATTTATTTTCTATTATCAAGAATACGTTGGGTAAACCTTTAAAAGTAACGGAAAAATCTGTTAAAATTTTAAAATCATTCCTACAATCCAATTAAGATGCATATATGCAAGTACAGTATAAATGTATTAATGTTATAATTTATATCATATTGTACGTAATAATATAATTAATATACAAAGTGACATAAAAAAATCTGCCTTTGTTTTGTTATAATTAATGAGACATCAATGACCACTGATGACCCAATATTATTAAATGTCCCGCTGTGGCTCAGGAAAACGTGAGAACTCTCCCGTTGACGGCGCCAGGTAGGACATGTAGAATGTTTAACATTCACAATGTTCACTAATATGTTGAGTGAGCCTCATATGTGTCTATATATGTATGTAGATGAACACGTTGTAGTGAACGGCGGTGAGAATAGCTTGAGCTACCTTATCATTTTGTGTATTTATACCTCAATAAACTTATTTCAATTCATGTGAGTTCCTGAGATTTCATAAATATAGACTTTATATTTCTTGTAGTGTCTGTGTATAGAGATAATTCATAATGATGTGCATATTACATCATCCATATTACATTATATGTATTACCATCACATTACAGTATATTACATTATAAAATACCAAACTACATTATATCAAACTCTGGCCCCAGACAGCACTCGGTATCCTTAATTAAATCTTTGAATATGTTAGATATTAAGTCGCTGTACATTCTCTCATGTGTATTCTGTATATTTAAAACTCAGAACTGCGTTGTCAATCCTGACCTTAAAAGCTTCCTAGAAGGTTGTAACAGAACCCATGGGCACCACACCAGGAACTAATACCTTTTAGATATCCCAAGAGTGCGACTTATCCTAACTAGAAATGCTCAGACAAATCAAGGGACCCAGAATGTGGAATGACCTTCCCAATCATGTCAAAGGCTGTACCTCTCTCAATCAGTTTAAGATAAAAACTAAGTACTACCTAATAAACTCCATGTAACCTACCTTACCCCGAAATGTCAACCATGTCTTGCTATTTTCAAACAATACTGTTTGTTGACCGAGTTGTATGATTGCTGATTTCTGCCATGTCCGCTCCCCTCTTTTTTTTCCTTTTTCAACACAATTTATACCTTAATATTAATTAGTATTAAGTTTTAGTCTAAGTTCCCCCCCCCCCTCACACCTTGCCCGAAACGCTGTGCGTACTAGTGGCTTTAGGTTTTGTATGTACTAGCTCTGTCTATAAATCCAACATTATGTTTGTAACTCATATATGTATATACTTTTACCTGAATAAACATTTGATTTGATTTGATTATATGTATTATCAATAATATATTACAATCATCAAATTATTGTGTGTCGCTGAGAGAAAGAGTTTCATTAGTGTGACAGTCAGTTATGTGTACAGATAGTTCTTAACTTATATGGTAGAGTAGCAAACCTGCTGCACTTTGAAATTCTATTTTTATTTTTTTTTTATAAAGTTCATTTTTGTTCTCGGTGTAAAGGAACGTTAGGATGAGAATTAAATATAATTAGTCTACCTCACTTTTAATTTGCAAAATGTGTATCATTTAGCTTCATAGGGTCCCGGTAGTACAGTTGGGTTTGTTCTTGATGCACAATCGATAATTCCGGGTTCAAATCCCAGGCGGAACAGAAATGGTTGGGCACATTTTCTATCACTTAATGCCTCTGTTCACCTAGCAGTAAATAGGTACCCAGGAGTTTGCTTGTTATAAATAATAAATAAATGTTTATTCAGGTAAGGTACATACATACAAGAGGTTTTACAAAAATTGATAGATTTATAGATAGAGCTAGTACATACAGTGCCTAAAGCCACTGTTACGCAAAGCGTTTCGGGCAGAAAACGCCCAAAACGCCCCTGTTGTAGGGTTGGATCCTGTGGAGGGTCAGTAATTTGATCCTGGGGGGAGGGAACCTCGATATAAGCTTAACATGTACTGCATAATTCATAATAACATTTTGAGAGGAGAAAAGCTCATGTGGCAGATATTTTTTAATATTTGTCTTGCAAGTGTCTACTGATCTAGGATTATAGCATTTAAAAATTGAAAATATAATTTTAATTTATGAATACATTACATTAACATATTACGCCTGAGTTTATCGGATGGCCACTTAAACACTAGTGGCCTCGTTGAAGATAGGAAGCTGGCAGCTTGTCAAAGGTCCCCCCATTTGTCCTGATTATTTTTTTAGCTGCATTTTCAAATTCAAGAGAGTTTTGGCATTTACAGATTCTGCAGGTAGGCAGGTCCATGGTTCCATAACCCTGTGGTGGTAAAAAGCATCTGTTTTTGGTCCTACATTGTTTTCCTTGAGCTTGAAACCGTTGTTTCTTGTTTGTGTACATCTAAGCTTTAGAAAAAGTTATCTGCATCAACATCCTTCAAATTGTTCAGTATTTTGAAAGTTTGACGAGATCCCGCTTCTCGTGCCTGGTTTGAAGTTGTTGCCCTAACAACACTGTATTGTAATCTCTGGAGTGCCCCTTGGGTGCTCAGAGATTTTATATAGTTGAATAACTACATTCTTTTCCCTAAAGTCAAAGGGTACTTTGATTTGCAATTTAAGTTGAATTTAAGTAAAAGAATAGAAAACTTAACAGGCAGCAACAAGCTAACAAAACTAAATGTATCTTCTGTTTTACGTACATACTAGTATACAATATATTGTTTGTCATTTTGTTGCTGTGGGCCACCAGTACAGTATAATGATTCTTTGATTACATCAATTAATTTCTCTCTCTCTCTCTTTCAGTGCAGTATAGTATTACCATGACGGTGCTCTCGCGGATATTCAATGGCATGCAATATAGAAGACACTTACCATTACAACCGTCTCTCTTCACGTGTTTTGGGAAAGGATATGGCTCTCCAACCACTGTTATGACACGTGGACTTCGGCAGCCACGACGAAGGATACGACAAGGTGGAATGAATCTGGCACCGAATGATCTTCTAGATGCTCCTAATGTAAATAATATGAGTCGTGGCTTAGCCAAAAGTCTGTTATTTGCTGGAGGCTTTTGCAGCACTACATTTCTTGCTGCAACAATATGGAAATATGAATCACTACGATCCCAGCTACAACACAATTCATGGATGAACTGGGCAAATAAGCAATTGAATAATTTAGAAGGATGGGATCACAAACAAGGTGAATTTCGAAAAGCAATAAATAAGTGGTGGAATGGGCTTAGTGAAGGTCAGAAGGTGTTTTGGCCAATTTGCTTCATTAATGCTGTTGTGTTTGCATGTTGGAACAAACCGTCTTTTCAGCAGACTATGCTACGCTACTTCTGTTCCAATCCAGCAGCCCGTGCTGTATGTTGGCCAATGTTCCTCAGCACTTTTAGTCATTTTGCATTTTTACATTTTGGTATGAATATGTATGTATTACATAGTTTTAGTTCTGGTGTGTGTGGATCATTAGGTAGAGAGCAATTTGTTGCCATGTATCTGAGTGGTGGAGTGATATCATCTCTTGCTAGTCACATATTTAAAGTAGTTATGCGATGCCCAGGGCCATCATTAGGTGCCTCTGGGGCCATTATGGCCTGCTTGGTTACTTTTGTACTCAGTATCCAAATGCACAACTTGGAATCGTCTTCATTCCTGGCCTTAATTTTTCTGCCGACACTGCTCTTAAGGGAGTAATGTGCCTGGATGCAGTGGGAATGGCCCTTGGGTGGCGTGTTTTTGACCATGCTGCTCACTTAGGAGGAGCTCTCTTTGGACTTATCATGCCTGTTATGGACCGAAATATATTTGGGGGTAACAGCCAACCTCTGATGAAAAAGTGGCATGAGTTTAGAAATGAAATTAATAACAGAGGGAAGGAAGCAAAAAAAGGAGAGGAATAGAATTCTCAATGAGTTTGTAAGACCAACACTCTAATTAGTATGAGGCAGTGATGATAGGCACTAATATGCAAAATTCATTAGTGTTGCAAGCACTGCTACTGTATGCACTTTGAGATATTGGAAATGGTTTGCATCTAACAAGTCTGGAATGGAAGATCCCTTCCCTAAATCCATAGCTTTGAAATGCAAATGGGCACAAAAATTAGTGATAATGACAAGGATGATGATTGTGATGATGATGATGAATTAATGACAATGGTGTAGGTGATGGCAGCAGTATGTGTTGATCATCCTGACCTTTGAACCTGCTTCATTATGAAGTATGTATAGATAAAATAAATCACATTTAGGAGATATTATTTATCAGTTATAATCCACAGCAGTCTATCATATAATAGTTCCGAGCAGATTCCCTGGAAACTGTTTTAATATTTTCAACAGGAAGCTACAAGACATTACTTGTACAAGACAGAAATAAAATCCTTAAAAAAAAAGGAAAAACAAAAAAGTCTTGTT
This sequence comes from Procambarus virginalis, assembly GCA_020271785.1. Lineage (NCBI taxonomy): Eukaryota > Metazoa > Arthropoda > Malacostraca > Decapoda > Cambaridae > Procambarus > Procambarus virginalis. The sequence goes on along the minus strand of WNGS01163947.1, from coordinate 22,319,407 downwards.
CACATACTTTAAAATACCAAGAACACCTTTGAGTTTTGGTTTTCATTCTCAACAAAACATATAAAACCCAACAGCTCAAACCACGAGCTTTTTAATAAGTGCAAATACATTGTAATGTTTTATTGCTACAGACTGACTTGTTACTGTATATAAAATTTTTAAATACACTTTAATGAGAATTGGTATGATGATAACATGTACAGTACTCACGACAAAAAAAAAGTGGGAAAACCTATACCCAGATACTGTACTTCATGAGATATTTGTTCAGTTGAGGTCTTTCTCAAATAATTTAACAAATCTCACGATTGATAAAATTCCATGCACAACAATGCAATTAATAATTAATGAAATTGAAAATTGCAAAATAAATTCTACTTTTTTATCAGTTGAGGTCTTTCTCAAATAATTTAACAAATCTCACAATGGATAAAATTCCATGCACAAACAATGCAATTAATAATTAATGAAATTAAAAATTGCAAGATAAATTCTACTTCTTTTATAAGTAATATTTATTCCCCCCCCCCTTTTTTTGGCCCAAGTACAGCACACCCTGTGTTAGGCCAAGTTACAAATGTCAAAAACTTTGTTATAAATTTGGAAAGATAATTTTTAAACCATAGTTTATACAAAACATAATTTTGCAAAACATTCCTTAACATAACAAAATGAAAGCAAGACTAAAATTATCTTATGGTTGCTTCAATTTACCTGTGAATATCTGCATAAACATGGAAACATGTGCACTGTAACCACATGTAGAT
>WNGS01163947.1:22272914-22292372 GCA_020271785.1 Procambarus virginalis | reverse complement strand
ATGAAGATGACTGATAAATCTGAATCCCACCAGAAATTCAATCCAAAGTCTTGAAGTTACTGGCCGTTGAACTGCGTTTACAACTAAATATCATTTTCTGAAATCTTTGGACCAAAAGAAACTCCCCAAGACTAGAAATGGTGTTCTTACAGTCTTGCAAAGCTACTAACATGCATAGTGCTTCGGACAGAATCCTAAAGTGGTAATCATTCACCATCTCACAGTTCAAAGTCTAGTAAAATCAAAGCAACACTTTTTATTTTGTTAATAAAGTCTGCCTTACCAACCAGACCGCATTTTGGAAATGTTAGTTAAGAAAGCCGTGTTGGCATTGTGTAATCTAATCTATGATAGGCAAGGAATTAACATTGTTTACTTCCATTTTGACAGCATCATTCCTTTTCTCTGGACTATTCCAAATCCTTATCCTTTCCAAGTGCTATATAGTCGTAATGGCTTAGCAAATGTTGCCATTGTGTATTCTACTATAGTAGTTCAGGAAGTGTTACCATTGTGTATTCTCTCCACTATGGTAGTTAAGCAAGTGTTGCCATTGTACTCGCCTAGTTGTGCTTGCGGGGGTTGAGTTTTGGCTCTTTGGTCAAAACCCCCGCAAGCACAACTAGGTGAGTACAATGGCTCAGTACACAATTGTGTACTCTCTCCACTATGGTAGTTAAGGAAGTGTTGCCATTGTGTACTCTCTACCACTACTACGGTAGTTAAGTGTTGCCATTGTGTACTCTCTCCACTACGGTAGTTAAGTGTTGCCATTGTGTACTCTCTCCACTACGGTAGTTAAGTGTTGCCATTGTGTACTCTCTCCACTACGGTAGTTAAGTGTTGCCATTGTGTACTCTCTCCACTACGGTAGTTAAGTGTTGCCATTGTGTACTCTCTCCACTACGGTAGTTAAGTGTTGCCATTGTGTACTCCCTTCACTACGGTAGCTTAGGAAATGTCATTGTGTACTCTCTACTATGGTAAATAGGAAGTGTTGTCTTTGTATGCCCTACTACAGTAGTTCAGGAAGTGTTGCCATTATACTTCTATGGAAGTTTAAGGAAGTGTCATCACTGTGTAGTCCCTCTACTACAATTCCTCATAAGTAATTGACTAGACATGGAATTTTGTTATGATCCACTCGATAGAAGTACAGTAATGAGGCAGACATTTAATTACTGTTCACCTTGATAAAACAATTTAAACAGTACTGTCCATCGAAACATCAAAAAATAAAAATGGAAAGATTAAGTGATCTAGTGTTTCTTCCCCCTCCTGATGATAGAAAATATTAGCATAGAATGTTAACTATCCAAAAGACAATTAATAATAGTCACAATGCTGTTGTGTTTAATGACATGTGTGTATATATACTGTACTCAGTACTGTATATGTAATGTACAGTACTGTAGTTTAAATGGTTTTATTGATGTGAACTGTAATCAAATGTCTGCCTCATTACTGTGCTTCTATGGAGTGGACCATAACAAAATTCCATGTCTAGTCAATTACTTATGGGGGATGGATGGGGATATTAACTAATAACAATATATTTGACCCATTATGTCTAGGAAATGTATGGGGCTAGGCATAACATTATGCCTAGCCCAATGCTTCAAGGAGAGGTATGTAGAAATGGACCATAGCAATATGCCTGACCCATCACAGGATTTTGGGATCCTGGACCCATCAAATGGATTTTGTATCTTTAGACCTCCAGCTAAAGAATTTCTGGATCAACACCCAATATACAGCATATGCAGAGGAAGAATAAAAGCTGCATGATTTTTTAATTTACATTTATGAACACACTAAAAATTAAATTTAAAAGAATTTCCTGATGGTGCATACTTAAAGTTATTCAAAACAGTATTATCCTTGTCATTGTTCATCTTATTTTCATTGCAGTCCTGGGCGCAGCTTTCTTCGGAGTGTTTGTCAAGGGCACTAGAGCAATTTGTTTCCACGCCTACTTGGCTCTGTTGAATATCACCAACAGAGTTATTCGGTAGATACGCCTCTGTAGAACTTACTGATATTTTGTCTTGTGAGTTGTGGTTGCATGTTTGGCAATGAGACTTCTTAAAGAATACAGAGTTGCTTGGCAGAACACACTTGCTTTTCATTTTTGGTTGTTCTGTACATGAAAGAGGAGTTAAGTCGTTTTTATCACACCTTTTCCTTTTCATATAATCCTTGTACAACATTACACTTTATAAATTAATACCTTTGTCTGAAGTGTTATCAAGATGTTAAATAACTATCACAATATAAAAAACTGAAGCAATAATTACCAATCCTAAATTTGTTTTCCTCCTCGGCCATCTTCTTCCGGTAATCCCCAAATAAAGCATTCATTGTTTGCCTCTTCTTAATTAGTGATGCTTTACTGCTGGTCAGAGTACTGTGAGCTTTCTTCATATCATCACCTGGGAGGTGTGTGAGAATAGTAAAACATTATAATTAATTTTTTTGAACCTTGATATAGAAAATAATGTATGCCTAGGGAATACTATATAATTAACAAATTACAGTATTAATTTCAAGACACCATTAGGTCATTAACTGAACTAAATTTCAATGACATGAATATATCTTATTCATATATATACAGTACAGGTGTTTATTTATAAATAGTGTGTAGGAAAAGAATGACAGTTAAAATAGTTACCTTGTTTTGATGATGGTTTATTTTTGGCCATGGAAAGTTCAATTTGCTGTATGCACCATCGTAACTCCAAACTGAATCTCTCTAGTGCAGTATCCTCATTTTCTTCCACTACAGGTGCATTTTTAACCTTTACCTTGGGTTCCAATCCCTTTTTTACCTAAAATATATAAATAAAAAAGGATGAAGGAAATGTAAAATTTGTTGAATGTACATCAATTACAATTAAATTAGTACAACTGACACCTAATTTAATTAATATCTATAAAGTAACAAATTAGGTACATTCTTATAAAGCCACAAATAGGCATAATTTTGTTTGGCAATTTGTAAAAATCTGTTAATTAGGGTTAGAATTAGAATGCGATAATGACCTAAAAAGAGTAATTTTATAAAAAAGTCACCTCGTAGAAAAATTGGTAGCATACCTTAATCAAATGGACAGGTAAAAAAAAAAATACTATTGCTAAACTGCAGGCCACACTTATAACCAAAATTAAACCGACATACAGTATTACTAAATACGGTACTGTGCTGTATGTGAAATACAAGAACAGCTCTCCTGTTAACATCAAGCTCCAATATAAATTTTGTATCTGAAAGAGAGAGGGGCCACAGAAAAGTGTTACCAAGTTTCAAGACTTCCCAAGAGTGATGCCGAGACATATTCTCTTAGAGCTATCAAGGGATAAGATAAGCAATAGGTTAACTGTTGGATTCCTCACTATAAACATATTTACTGTGCAGAATTTTATATTTTTATTTAACCACACCAACACAAAAGCACTTTTCCTAACAGTGTTATCACTGATAATGATTATGCTTGTGTTCTGGGCCATGTTTTAAACCCTACTGGTTGTTTGGTTGTGTTTTAAGTTATGTATTAATATTACTAGTTTTTCTTCTTCTGCATAATACATATAGTTTGAGTGAAGGTTTTCTCCTTCCGATGATGCATGAGTTGTAATGTTGGGAGGTGTGTCACAGTAGCACATCAGTGTTTATTTGTTTGCAAAGCTTGAATGCTGCTGCTGTTGTTACTGTTGCTAGCTTTATCTGAATTTACCTGAGGGCCACCATCTCTTTAGAGGCCTTAACAAGGACAGGAAGCCAGTGACTTGTCAAAGGTTGCCCATTTTCATGATGATTTTATCCAGTTGCGTTTTGAACAGCAATGTTTTGCCATTTACAGCTTTGTCGGGTAGGCAGTTCCATGAGTTTATAACACTATGGGTGAAAAAGCATCATTTGTTTTCTGTTCTACATTGTGGCTTGTCTAGTTTCAAGCCGTTGTTTTTTGTATGTGTTACATTTGACCTTTTTAATGAAGTGGTCTGGATCAATATCTTCAAAACTTTCCAGTATAGTACAGAACTTTAAAAGTTTTGATAAGATCAGCCCTATCATATCTGGTTTCCAGTGTTTACTTGAATTTACCTGAGGGCCACCATTTATCTAGTGAATGCTAGTGAACTTGACAAAGACATAAAGCTGGTGGCTTGTCAAAATCCCCTCATTTTCCTGATAATCTTTTCCAAATGAATTTTGAACTGCCCTCAACCATTCTTGGTATGAGAGTCGACTTAGTTCTGGGATGATTTTTGTCACCCATGTAGAACTTTCTGCAAAGCAGGTATGTCCTTCTGAAGACGGTGTCTTCTAGCTTGGATATTGTAGTCCAAATATATATATATATTTATATATATATTATATATATATATATATATATATATATATATATATATATATTATATTTTTGAAATAGGGCACACTAGTGGTTGAGTTGAATTACTGCCTTCTTTTCCTTTAAGTCAAAGGTTCACTTGACTATCCTAGTGAAGTTATGAGAGCGTTAAGAGAGTATAAGATCGTTATACTCTAAACGTTGTGTGTATTAGTGGCTTTAAGCATTGTACATGCCCTACTCATGATTTTTTATTCTTCTTTTATCCTATGTATGTATGTATGATATGTATATCTTGTATATATACAATAGTGGAAATCATCTTACCTGTCGCTTTGGAGGCATTTTCTTGTAGCTGCCACCTTCAACACCAGAGCTCAGCAGGACACCATCAACACTAGAGCTCAGCTGTACATCATTAACACAAGAGATCAGCTGGACACTATCACATCAATGCTCAGCTGGACAGCACCAACACGAGAGCTCAGCTGGACCCATCAACACGAGAGCTCAGCTGGACAGCACCAACACGAGAGCTCAGCTGGACACCATCAACACGAGAGCTCAGCTGGACAGCACCAACACGAGAGCTCAGCTGGACAGCACCAACACGAGAGCTCAGCTGGACACCATCAACACGAGAGCTCAGCTGGACAGCACCAACACGAGAGCACGGTTGCCAGATCTAAATTGCTGAAAGTAGCGAGCTGACGGCCTAAAAGTAGCGAATTTGTAATAAGAGTAGCCCAATTTTTTTAGTGAATGATATGGGTTTCAAAGTAATAATATATTTTGATATATAGAGTACACTAAACTATGTTAATTGTTTTATTAATATATTTCTGCACATACACACACACACACACACACACATCGTCCCGGAACTGAGAGGATTGAGCTACGAGGAAAGGCTAAAGGAGCTGAACCTCACATCCCTGGAAAACAGAAGAGTAAGGGGAGACATGATAACCACCTACAAAATTCTCAGGGGAATTGACAGGGCGGACAAAGACAAACTCTTCACCATGGGTGGGACACGAACAAGGGGACACAGGTGGAAACTTAGTACCCAGATGAGCCACAGACGTTAGAAAGAATTTTTTCAGTGTCAAGTAGTTAATAAATGGAATGCATTAGGCAGTGATGTGGTGGAGCTGACTCCATACACAGTTTCAAGTGTAGATATGATAGAGCCCAGTAGGCTCAGGAATCTGTACACCTGTGATTGACAGTTGAGAGGCGGGACCAAAGAGCCAAAGCTCAACCCCCGCAAGCACAATTAGGTGAGTACATATTATATATATATATATATATATATATATATATATATTATATATATATATATATATATAATATGTGTGTGTGTGTGTGGTATGTGGCATCACCATATACTCATGGAAGGAGGGTAGACAGTTGGTGTGGGACTACACATGTGTATCCACCCTGGCTGACACCTACGTACACTTCGGAGCTGATCAAGCAGGTGGGGCGGCCAACCACAGGGAAACAGCAAAATCTCTCAAATACAGGCGACTGGCAGGCCAATACCTCTTTGTTCCCATAGCGTCTGAGACACATGGCCCCTGGGGCAAGAGTGCCTTGGGATTTCTCAAGGAATTGGGTTCCAAGCTCATCGACGTCACCAGAGACCCAAGGGCTTGCAGTTTTTTGTTTCAGCGCCTCAGTGTGGCGATCCAGAGGGGAAATGCTTGCTGCGTCCTCGGTTCCTGTCCGGAAGCGGAGGAGCTTCAAGAGATACATAACCTTTAGGCATTTGTCTTGTATGTGTTGTATATATGTATATATATATATATATATATATATATATATATATATATATATATATATATATATATATATATATATATATATATTGATTTTTTGCCGCCAGAGGTGGATAGTTCATTAAGCATCCCCTATTCAATCAGTGAGTGGTAGTTTGTTGTGCACCCCGAATCCCGACCAGTTGTGTAAGCGGACCTCGACCACGTGTGTAACCGCAAGCCTAGCATGTATGAACCGAACAAACAACCTCTGAAACACAACTGTGCACGAACCAAAGCCCGACCATGCACCATCCGAAGCTCAAATGATACCCCTGGACCCCGACCAGTTGTGTAGCCAGAGACCAACCATTTGTGTAACTGGAACCCGACACGTTGTGTACTGTAACTGGAACCCGACCAGTTGTGTAGTTGAAACCCCACCAGTTGTGTAACTGGACCCCGACCAGTTGTGTAACTGGAGCCTGACCAGTTGTGTAACGTCTGGACCCCGACCAGTTGTGTAACTGGACCACGACCAGTTGTGTAACTGGACCGCGACCAGTTGTGTAACCTGGACCGCGACCAGTTGTATAACTGGACCCCGACCAGTTGTGTAACTGGACCCCGACCAGTTGTGTAACTGGATCCCGACCAGTTGTGTAACTGGAGCCTGACCAGCTGTGTAACGTCTGAACCCCGACCAGTTGTGTAACTGGATCACGACCAGTTGTGTAACTGGACCCCGACCAGTTGTGTAACTGGACCACGACCAGTTGTGTAACGACCCCGACCAGTTGTGTAACTGGACCCCGACCAGTTGTGTAACTGGACCACGACCAGTTGTGTAACGACCCCGACCAGTTGTGTAACTGGACCGCGACCAGTTGTGTAACTGGACCCCGACCAGTTGTGTAACTGAACCCCGACCAGTTGTGTAACGACCCCGACCAGTTGTGTAACTGGACCGCGACCAGTTGTGTAACTGGACCCCGACCAGTTGTGTAACTGGACCCCGACCAGTTGTGTAACGACCCCGACCAGTTGTGTAACTGGACCCCGACCAGTTGTGTAACTGAGTGAGGTCCTACACTTGACACTTATATGCTGTGCTTCCTATTTTAACCTGAAATGTTAAATGGGATTTTTGTATTGTGATTTGTGTCTTTGTACTCACTGAATTTGTGCGCCCCTTGAGGACTTGAAGTAGAGGAAGGGGGGGGGGTAATTAATTAAGTCGTTAGACTTAATTACCTCCCCCCTCTACTTCAGGTAGAGGGTAGAAATAGCCTAAGCTACTCTATCCCTTTGAGATGTATGTTTTTATTGTCTCTATCTACATACTTGAACTTGAAATGGACTTTAATGTTTTTTTCGGCAGCTTTATTTCCTTAGTTTCCGAGCTGTTTTCTTTACCGTGTATGTTGTAATAATATATATTTACAGTTGTTTCTCCCTGTGAAGATTATTAAACAATGGTGATTATAAGGGCGCGGAAGTTCAGCCTGGCCAGAGCCGCCAGCAGCCCTTGGGCCCGCCCGGCAGCACCCAGTCTTTAATTGGTACCTTTGTGGCACCTTTGTGGCACCTTGGTATAAGCCTAACATGTATATATACACTGGCTGCCTGTCCCCTACACAATGATTTATCATTACCTATTATTTATCATTTAATTTAAATATTAAATAAAATAATTTATTTAATTATTATAGTAAGTACTGAATAATTTAATAATAAGTAGTAAGTACATAAAAATGATTAAAAAGTACAGTTTAGTCATAGGAGATTCCTAGATTGGAATTCACTACCAAATTTCAATATATCCAAGTATTTTTAGTGTGAAATGCTGTTATTATATGCATAAATTGTTGTTTAATAATATTACGCTTAACCACTTGAACTGGACGGTAGAGCGACGGTCTCGTTTCCTACAGGCCCGCGTTCAATCCCCAACCGCCCAAGAGGTTGGGCACCATTCCTTTCCCCGTTCCATCCCAAATCCGTATCTGATCCCTTCCGAGTGCTGTATAGTCGTAATGGCTTGGCGCTTTCACTTGATAGTTCCCCCCCCCTGAATAATATTACGAGAGCAGTATTTACGGGCTATTCATGCCCGTGCCACCTCTTGGGTGGCTTGATCTTCATCAATCGAGAGCAGTACGTCCTAACCAGACATTATATGGTGATATCCTCAACAGTTGATAAATAAAAGTAGTTGCGGAACTCCAGTTATCTAATACTTATCATAAATGGTATAAAACCTTATCATAAGCCAAGGGATTTGTAGATCAGTATTAAAGGGAATTCGGAAGTAATAGTAACACAGCTGATGCCATCTGTCGGCAGAAGAGAACACTATCAATTGGCTGGTCAATAATGGCCATAAGATACAGCTTACGCCATCTGTTGACATCAAATTACACTTATAACAAATTACCCCACAAAATACAACTAACGCCATCTCGTTTTTTTCCAACGCACTATAAATAGCCAAACAGCAACCCATAAGGTGGGTTGTTGGGCTCGGGTAGGAGGTTCCAAGCTCCGCCCACAGATGGTATGGGGTGCATAATAAATGGCATATCATTGGTAGATATTCTTTGTTGACATTCAGACAACAGCCAATCACAGGAAGGGATCAGCTAAAGGCTCCATCCACTTAATAAATCATCTTTATTCAGCACACCATCCTTGCTTATGACATTCTGCTTCAACTTTAATCTACCTATAAAGTGAAATGTTAAGTATTTAAAAGCATTAATAAGTGATAATTAAATACTACAGGACGTAACGAGTGTTACAGAAACATGGGCTGGCTACCTAACTTGTGACGTCATCAGTGGGTGTTGCCTCACACAAATAATATCGGGGATACAATGCCTCCGTCCTCTTATTGGTCTACATTATTCAGTTAGATGGAAATTTCTGTCTTGTATAAAACAGAAATTGTTGTTCTTTTGTACAACAACAAGGTTATTGAGCAAAAGGACGTATTTCTTATTTTGCATTTTATTCATATAAGCGTTGGCATTCCCAGCAACAGCCAATCACAGGAAGGTATTTGTTGGAAAACTCTCCCTTCAACAAAAAGTTGATTCCTAATGAACTCTAACAATAAATTCGTTTAATAAACGAGTATTTAGGGTCAAGCTACAGATGAACATTATAGGATAACGGTGTTTTAGCTTGTAGCTTCGTTAGACAGAATCCTTGGTCTTAATTTAAAAATAAAGAACTAGAAAGGGTATTTTATTGCTAAGTTTTCGAAAATAAATCCCAGCCTCATATTTTCGAACATTTATGCATGATTTTTGGCTTAAGTTCTTATCATAATCCCTTTTGCAATCTCAACACCATCTGGCTCGTATCTTGTAACTATCTTCGTTANCATATGCTCTTTATATTTTAAACTAACGATTTATCATACAATAAAGTTTTAACTTTAGAATAATGTCTATTTAGGACAAATGATCACTCACCAGTTTACAAGTAGACTATTACTGGAACTATAAAATGCTTTTCAAACCATCACATATATCTAAATAACTATCCAGGTAGTTAATGGGCAGTTTGTTGCTCATAAATGGATTTGTTGAGGATGAGCTTATATAGTACTGAATACTGCCTGCTCAAATATAAAATAGCAATTGATAACGATAGAAATATAAAGGCATCTTGGTGATGTCATGTAAACATTTGTTATTTAACAAATTAAAATATAATGCACAAAAATACACTTACTATTACTTATAAAAATGGCATTTAGGGAAATTTATTGAACAGCATTAAATAACAAATTAAGGGCTTACTGTATACAGAACTGTACTTTAAAATGCAAGCAAAATTGATATCCCTGCAGTATAACCAAGCTTATCAACTGATATCCCTGCAGTATAACTAAGCTTATCAAACTTTAAAAAATTTTGAATCAATCATTTAATGTAGTATGTAAGAGAGTTCACAGTATAGTACCATAGAGAATCTAATAATATCTGCTCACCTAACATTCACAAATTTAACAATAATATAATTTATTCACAAGAAGGTATAATGGTTTGGTGATATTACACAAGATTGTGTTTGTACATTCTTGCAAAGCCACTAATACGCATAGTGTTTCGGGCAGCTACATCCCTGCAGTATTCACTGTTTAAACATCACCATCCAGTGCATTATTTTATAAATACTGTACTGTATATACACCAATAAATATTAAATTCTCAATACTTACATCATATATATAAACATTTATAATTTTTCTAGTTCCTGATAAAATTTCTTAACATCTTGGAAGGCATAAGGTAAAATCATTTAAACAAAAGTACTGTTTCACATCTGTCATAATTAAATAATTACTGCACTCTAAACATTGATACATAAACAACATCGGCAATATGGAGATTGTACTTGAGATAAACATTTGTCAATTCCTTATACAACATTAACAGTATAGGATATTCTGTACCAAGAAATGTAAATTACTGTTATTACATTATAATATTCTTTCATACAGTGGTCATTGCTAGTTCATTAGCCTCTTTATATTATACTGAACTTTATATATGTCTTTAAAATACTATTACTTCCTTTGTGCATAACTTGATTATGATTTAGAAAATATATTACATTACTTTATGCTTGAAGACTTGGAAAAATTCAAAGAATGGATACCAAAATATTTCCCAATCATAATTTGTTATTTTATCAACAATTAAAATTATATTTTTGTATAACCTATGAAGGTAGAGTAATATATGCCTGCATATTAACTCTTTTTAAAAGTTTACTAATATTTGTTACTTCCAAATAGGAATTTCTGAATGCATTTAGTAACTCATTCATAAAGTTAGATACTTTAAGTTATATATATTATATATATATATATATCATTATTCCTTTTAACTCATTAATATTCAATCTGAAATGTATTCTTTAAATACTACATCAACTTTAAGATCATCCCAAAGCACCCGATGCGTGTTAGGGGTTTGCACGAAAGTAATTCAAGTTTGTTATATTATCCACTGTTACTTTTTTCAACTTTGTGCAAATGTATAAGCAAATATGTACAGTACTTGCACCGGCATGTTACGAGTGTTCACTAATAATATTTACTTCCTGTACCATCATAAATATTTCATTTAGGAGTCACATGATGTACTTTGGAAGTTAACTAAGGTGTTAAATTTTAGGGGAAGAGGACTTGAATCACTAATCATTCAGAAATAAACACAGCCACAAAAAAAAAAATATTTCCATATTACAAGCAAAATATTCCAAGCCTTCACGAGAAGCTTACAGCAGCATTAATAAACACAATGCCAGACTATAACCTCTAACAACCTTACAACCAACAACAAGGGGCCCCCAAGGCACCCAAATCACTCAACTGCTCATTTACACTCAACACACACAATTACCATAAAACGAGACAGAAAAAAAAACAGTTTATTCTGGCTATGTATTCCCGAGCACCATTCACGGCGAGAAGGAGCGCTGGCTGCAGGCACCAAGGGCCAGGCGACACAGGTGGGCCCACCAAAACCAAAGGTGAAATCAGCTGATCAGCAAATAACCTTCGTAAACATTCCCAGGTTATGGCCGAGCCGTCTGGCATTGACACTCCCGTCACTTTTACCCCACTTCTCCCCCTTATTCCCGCCCCTACCACCCTCCCCTTACCCGCAAACCCCCTCATATTTACCTGCATTTAATATAGGGTCAGTTTCACTGAAAATCCAAGCTGAAATATCCAACTTTCTATCGAGTTTCTCTGTCCTTCTCTCAAACACTGGAGAAACAAACAAACATGGAGGCTGGCTGAGGGCGGGCCGTGATTGGTCAGCTGCGGCGCCATATTGGCGCGCGCCCTCCCGCCACCACTCTTAACTACGCCCCACACCTCTACTGTCATCCTGGGGTCATCTCACTCCCCTCACCTTCCTTCTCCCTCACTTCTATCTCCACGGCTCTCTCTCGGGCTCCTCTACACCTGTGCTGCTCGGTTGCGGGGTATCTTAACCCCTGTACTGCTCGCCGGGGTCACCTGGTCACCTCTACTGCTCTGTTGGGTCACTGCCTCACCTCTACTGCTCTGTTGGGTTACTTCTACACCTCTACTGCTCTGTTGGGTCACTTCTACACCTCTACTGCTCTGTTGGGTTACTTCTACACCTCTACTGCCCTGTTGGGTCACTTCTACACCTCTACTGCTCTGTTGGGTTACTTCTACACCTCTACTGCCCTGTTGGGTTACTTCTACACCTCTACTGCTCTCTTGGGTCACCTCCACACCTCTACTGCTCTGTTGGGTTACTTCTACACCTCTACTGCTCTCTTGGGTCACCTCCACACCTGTACTGCTCTCCTGGGTCACCTCAACACCTGTACTGGTCTCCTGGGTCACCTCAACACCTGTACTGGTCTTCTGGGTCACCTCCACACCTGTACTGCTCTCCTGGGTCACCTCAACACCTGTACTGCTCTCCTGGGTCACCTCCACACCTGTACTGCTCTCCTGGGTCACCTCAACACCTGTACTGCTCTCCTGGGCTGTTGTTGTTATAGATTCAGCTACTCGAACAAGTTCCAAGTAGCACGGGCTAGCATGGTGAGCCCGTAACTTACCTGACACAGGAGCGGGGCAAGTAGCACGGGCTATGGTGAGCCCGTAACTTACCTGGCACAGGAGCGGGGCAAGTAGCACAGGCTATGGTGAGCCCGTAGTGGACTTACCTGGCACAGGAGCGGTGCTGAATGTGCTGTGTGTCCTCTCCTGGGTCACCTCCACAACTATATAATCATCCTGACCAGGGTCACCTCCACACCTGCACTTCTGTCCTGGGTCATCCCCACACATGTAGGTCACCCTACATCAGCACCACTTTTGAGTCATCCGCCACATCAATTGTAACCTTTACTAAACAGATCACTCCCATACCTACACTTCCCTCTTCCAAAACCTCCACACGTGAACTATTCTTGGACCACTCCCACACCTGCACCATGCTCTCCTAGCTGGGTCACTGCATGGAGTATGTTCTTACAATCAGAAAGTCCCATAGTTTCTTGTTCTACGACAAGGTCGCCTTAAGAGAATGATGGGTGAATTATATCCCAGATTGCTAACAAGGTAGCAATCTTGATAACATTGCCTTGATACTGTCTCCAACAATAGGCTGATGTTTAAGTCAGAAAAAATACTGTGGTAACAAAGAAGATATTTTAGAATGGATAAGAGGGTATCTGATAAACAGGAAATAATAGATTTAAGTTACAAGAATAGTCAGAATATATATATATATATATATATATATATATATATATATATATATATATATATATATATAATATATATATATATATTTTTTTTTGAGATACAGTATATACAAGAGTTGTTACATTCTTGTACAGCCACTAATACGCGTAGCGCTTCGGGCAGGTCCCTGGAATACGATCCCCTGCCGCGAAGAATCATTTTATCATACCTTTATCATAAGTACACATTTTACTGTTGCGTTAAACAGAGGCTACAGTTTAGGAATTGCGCCCAGTAAATCCTCCCGGCCAGGATACGAACCCATGACATAGCGCTCGCGGAACGCCAGGCGAGTGTCTCACCACTACACCACGGAGACTGTGGTATGGGAAGTGCCGGCCTACTTTGACAACTATACTGTTCCTGATTTATGTAAATGACTTTCCAAAGAGGACAGGTGATCGCGATAGTAGATGAAGATCACGAGGTCCTTCATCCGGTGAGACAGACCTAACGCTATATTTATATATATATATATATAATTATATATTGGCACAAAACCAAAAGGACAGTATAAGGAATAAATATACTTTTATAGTTGCTGTAGACAATTTCTTCGATGCTTTTCACCCACAGGGTTATAAACTCATGGAATCGCCTACCCTTCCGAAGCCGTAAATGCCAAAACTGTTAAATATTAAAATCCAACTGGAAAAAATTATCAGGGCAAATAGGGAAAAGCGAGATCAGGGCAAAGCCGGCGGTTTGTCCTGTCCTCGACGAGGACCACTAGTGTTGGTGGCCCTCAGGTAACTTCAAGTAAATAATGTGCTTAATACAGGAACAATCCCTCAGCCTCTTGGGAACAATGCCAGGACTTTAAATTGCTTTTACGCAAATGTCAGAATCCTAGTAAATAAATTTGACGCATTATGTGCATACGCCGAGGCTGAGAATTCCGACATCACTGGAATCAGTAACTTGCTTAGCTAAATGAATTGTGGGGTTCAGTCCCTGAGCCCATTATGTGCCTCTGTAACCCTTTCCACTACCGCCCACAAGATGGGTATGGGTGCATAATAAATGAACTAAAACTAACTGGAATCAGCGAAACACAGACGAGAAGACATAAATGAACGGGTTTTCCATCTTCTAGATACCATCCACTTTCAGAAAAGAACAGAACAACAATAGCAGGTGGCATAATACTATATAAAAGAGGTCTTGATTGCAACCAGTTGCGAGGAATTAAACATCAATGGAAACTCAGAATCGGTATTGCGTAATGTACTAACTCAAAATGGCAGCAAGTGACAGTGGGAGTAGGCTACAATGCAGACACAGCAACAGTAGAGGAAGTTACTGTATAATGTGATTAATGCAGCCATGTGCCTCTGTAACCCTTTCCACTACCGCCCACGGGATGGGTATGGGGTGCATAATAAATGAACTAAACTAAAAACTAACTGCAGCCATTGAAGCTCAAGCTCATATAAAAGGGAATTTTAGCCATGAGATAATAGATGGGGTGAATCTAACCTCACAGATGGAAGGAGAACAATTTCTAGACCTAGTATATGACTGTTTTTTCATACAGAATATGCCAAGAGCCCACTTGAGGTTACAGCATTCTTGATCTTGTGCCCACATCGGAATAGAACATGATCGATCAATTCCAGATAGGGAAGAAGCTTCTCTATTCATGTAATCATTATATCTGAAGAGGGATTACAATTATGGAAATGCAGAAAGAGGTCCAGAGCGATGATTTCCTAGCCTATCTTCAAAGAAAATAGCAGTCCCCGTGGCGTAGTGGTAAAGCATTCGCCCGGCGTTTCGTGAGCGATTTGGCCTGGGTTCGTTTCCTGGCCGGGGAGGATTGACCGGGCGCCAATCCTTAACTAGGATCTGTTCACCCAGCAGGTTGAATAGACGATTTGGCGGATCGTATTCCTGGAAAAATTAGGATTAAGGACCTGACCGAAACACTATGCGTGCTGGTGGCTGTACAAGAATGTAAGAACTCTTGTATATATATACAAATAAATAATACATATAAATAAGGGTAACTATCATGTAGAATGAGAAAAGAATTGCAAAATACATCCTAGACGGAGTTAGTAGATCGCGACACTGAAAAACCATGAACAAATTCAGGGTCACCACTGAACGTGTTGAAAATTACGTGCCAAGGAAAGGGAAATAAAAAAAATTAAATGGATGACAAAGGCAGTGAAATAAAACTGAAAACTGAACGCAACCTCCAGAGATGATCCAATTTTAGAGATTTGCCCAACCACTTGACAGTGAGAGGTCTCGCTTCATGCAGGTCGCCGTTCAATCCCCGACCGTCCAAGTGGTTGGGCACCCATCCTTTCCCTCCTGTCCCATCCCAAATCCTTATCCTGATCCCTTCCAAGTGCTATAGTCGTAATCGCTTGGCGCTTTCTCCTAATAGTTCCCTTCCCCTTTCCAGAGATCTCAGTCCACTAAGAAGCACATAGATCACGAATTATGTGATATACAGAAGTGCATTCAATTCAGGAAAATCAGATCAGACAAAAGAAACTATGAAAACAAACTTGTTCAAAACATTGAGAAAGATCACGCCTTTTTGTGCCTAAGTAAAGAAGTAAAGAAATGTGCATAAGTATAAGAAGTAAAACTAAGAAAAAATACTCGGTAGGAAACTATAAAAGATGAGACCAACCAAGTTATAATTGACGATAAAAAAAAGCAGTCAAAGCTCTAATAAATTAGTGCTCACACTAGAAAGATTAGACAATACCCACACACACGTGTTTGAAGGAGGGGAAAAGAGAATTCATTCATTCATTCATTCTCAAGCGTATTAGTGACTTTAGGCATAGTATATACTAACTCTATCTAGAAGCCCAACATTCCATTTGCAACTCACTTTGTATGTATGTACTTTTACCTGATAAACATTATTGTTACTTATGGGATATTCCCATAATTTTCGAAACAATGAAGATGACTGATAATCTGAATCCACCAGAAATAGTACAAGAAGGCTCCTTTGTCAGTGTGTGTGCGTAAGTGTGTGTGTGGGTGCGCAAGGAACACATTCACTTGTGTGAGCGAGGGCGAGCACGGGGGCCGGCGGCTATCATGCCGCACATCACCTGTGCATGAACCTCTCCTCCCTATATGTTCTATTGTTTTGAGGGCGGAATGGGCTGCTGGCGACGCTTGACCACCAGCACACTCGAAAAGACACAAGAGACTCTTGCTTCGTCTCAATAGTGTTTTGTCTTGCAGGATTGAGGCGCACCACGTGCACTGGTACGTGTTAACTCCAGTTACGGACGAGGAACCTGTGGTAGTAATGTAGAGTTGGCCAAGGCAAACCAGCAGTTCTCACCTGTATAGTTCGAGTAACTGAAGAAGTGTTGGTCTAAGTGTGGTCTTGGTGAGGGCGAATGTCTGGCGTGGTGAGCCACCGCTGGCACCGACCAGTGTCTGGTGCGGCCAGGCACCTCCCGCGCCACACTCCTCACGATGCGAATATCTAAGTCTCGGTGACCGGCGAAGGATTGTGTGATGGAGGAGGAGATGGGAGTGTTTGTTGCTGCTGCGGCTCGCTGAGGACCCGCACCAGCTGGCTGCGGCCCTCCGCCATCCACACCACCGCCGCCACCCCGACCCCCCCGAGGCCTCGTCCTCTGACGACGAGCACGATGACGAAGCCGAAGACATGGTAGAGGGGGCTGAAGAGGAAGGCGAGGGCGGGGGCGTAGGGAAGACATGCGTGGCCACACACTGCCCACACACCAAACGCCCGCGGTCCCTGGCAGCTGCGGTGGGTGGTCTGTCCCTAGGAGGGTTGTAAAGGGCTGTGGAGGCCTCGTAGTTGTAACACATGGGCATGTAGGGCTTGAGTGTGACGATGGGCCGCCGGAGTCGTCGCCGGAGCCCTCCACACCCCACACACCCTCGCCCCCACCTCCCCCTCCCGTTCCCCCCGTCGGTTTGCGGTCCTTTTACGTCGTTTCCGCGGTTTGATTATCCTCGGCAGACAGTTCTCGGCGTGGCCGGTGCTGCCTTCGTCGGAGGTGACGGAGACGGCATCGCTGGCGGCAGGCGGGGAGACGTCGCCGTCAGGAGTATCTCTGGGGGAGGGGGTGTGTTGATGGCTCAGAGAGAAGGTGTGGAGCGCTGAGGGCCGCGGCTGGGCAAGATGAGAGGGGCGCCCTGAGTGTGGAGTGCCAGCCGAGCTAGAGGTAGACGCTCCACTTCGTCACCTTCGTCGACGCCAGCAGGAGCTTCCCGTCGGTGGCGGGGGTCTCGTCCCGCCGGCGATTCGTTCTCTTTTTTGTGGTGGTTAGGCGGGGAGCTTTGCCCCCGCTGTGTTGCTGGTGGGGGCGGCCCCCCTGATGGCTCCTGCCGGGGCCACGTCGCTGAGGCGGAAAGAAAACAACGGCATCCCCGTCAGAGCCGAGCCTCCGTCCATCATGTAGCCCGGAGCGGGGGCCCTCCAGGTGCTGTGGTTGCTGGTGTTGCTGCTGCTGGGTATCTGTCCTGCGGGTTTCGCTGCCCCCTGGTGACCCCGACCCCCTCGGCTTGGACACAATGGACAGGCCTCGGTATCTGTCCACGCGTGCATGGTGCGGGCTTGTCGCACCTCTCCTGATCCCTTCATATCACAGGCGGTGACACTCGCTCACATCCCGCTACTCACATGTGCA
Source organism: Procambarus virginalis (assembly GCA_020271785.1). NCBI lineage: Eukaryota > Metazoa > Arthropoda > Malacostraca > Decapoda > Cambaridae > Procambarus > Procambarus virginalis. The sequence continues at coordinate 22,274,287 of WNGS01163947.1, read as the reverse complement.
CCAATATTATCATCACTAACCCACACCTCTCACATTTACACACACAATCTCCGCACCAAAAGTCTCAATAACGTAGGAAAACGCATAAAAATAGTATGCAACCATATATTATTTGCACTGAGGAAAGGCCAAGCACTGGCTGGTGGGTTGCTATGACACTGTGGCAGAGAGAGACTGCCAGCACTCAGTGGCTGGCATGGCTGGATGTGTTTGGGTGCGAGAGTAGGATCCAAGTGGGCGAGAGAGAGAGGAGGGAGCGATAGACGTCCTACACGACGACCACGCCAAGGCACACTGCCGCGCTCCTTACACTTCCTCTTTCACAACCTACTAAACTCGGCCACCACAGCCGCACCCGGGGGGGGGCCCTGGCTGCCACACGCCGCCACTCACCGCCACACTCCCCGGGTGTGGAACAATCCAAGCTTAAGAATCGCAACAATTACATTAACTCCCATATCTTCTTGGTGCTGGCCCTAAGTGTTGTATTTACATTTCCGTTTATATATGGCATGCAAACATGATTTATTCCGTGTTGTATGAGCGTATCGGTGTCATAAGCGCAGTGTTACACCAGAGAACGAAAACAGTTTTGCAATTCATTCACAACAGTAGTGTAACTCACACAAGACCTCCAATCACACTCGCACCATCGTAAAGTTGATCAATAAAGTCTACAGCAACCGCAGGCTGCGTCTCTCTCTCTCCACATGTCTTCCTTCCGTACATATTATGCCCGCACGATCGTCCTTCAGCTACCGGACCCCGACCCGCGTTGTACATCATATCTAAATTATGGAGTTTGGTCCTTGTCTAGTTCCATATCCTTACTACTCTTACCTTCGAAGAGTATCGTCTATAATAATAATAATAATAATAATAATAATAATAATAATAATAATAATAATAATAATAATAATAGTGTGTTTTGGTGCATAGGAAGCCAAAACCAGGTACTCGCCTAGCTGTGTTTGCTGGGGTTGAGCTTTAGCTCTTTGGTCTCGCCCTCTCAACTGTCAATCCACTGGTGTCAGATTCCGAGCCTACTGGGCTCTATCATTCTACATTTGAAACTGTGTATGGAGTCAGCCTCCACCACATCACCGCACTAGTGCATTCTTGACACTAAAAAAGTTCTTTCTAATGTCTCTGTGGCTCATTGTGGTACCAAATTTCCACCTGTGTCCCCTTGTGCGTGTTCCACCCGTGTAAATAGTTTGTCTTTGTCCACCCTAAGTCCTGAAATAATCTCCTTAAGATAACCTCAAGAAAATAACCCTCTTCATCAAATCACTTCATCATGCTGGGCCGCGTGAGTATCATTTGTATCGCGAGTGTTGTATCAATACACTGCATATATATAATATACTGTA
>WNGS01163947.1:22251665-22266008 GCA_020271785.1 Procambarus virginalis | reverse complement strand
TATATATATAATACAATGCACATATATAATATACTGTATATATACCAAGGTTCCTCCTAGATCGATCAAGCGAACCTCCCCAGGATGTGACCCCACAACAAGTGCCCAACTCCCAGGAACCTTTTTACTGCAAGGTGAACAGACGCGTTAGGTGAAAGGAGCAGAGCCCAACCATTTTGTCCAACCCGGGACCCCAGCTTTTAATTTTTATATAAATGGTAAAATCTGGCACAGTGTTCAACTTCCTCGACTCACAACCGTGGGACCCGAGCTCACTCCCCAGAACGTTTCACTTCACCTGATACCTCTGTTCACCTAGCAGTAAATAGGTACCGGGATTTAATTAAATGTCGTGGGTTGCAGCCTAGAGAAGGTCAGTAGTTGGCGTAAACGAACCTCAATGAACCTAAGAGGCTTCTTGCCCATAATTAAGGGGAAATCGTGCACTGCTCTCCACCCACCTTTCGTCACTCGTCCTGACTGCACACATCCACTCTCTTTCCACGTGTCAAATGTCTCCTCTCAGGTCTCTTATTTCACCTCTTTTATATCGTAAAGGCATTTTAATTCGTGCGTGTTCTTTCTTAGAGGTTGTGATTGGCCTCTTACATCTTCCTCCCACTCCAGGGTACGCTGAAGGCTTAAATAATTCGTCTAATATTAGTAATTGTGAAGGTAAGCACAATGCTTGCTTTCACAAAAATATTACGCCAAATTTTCGGAAGAAACAAACATCCTTTATGAAGGTGCTCTCAGGTGTTTTAACAGGTGTTTGACAGCACCATGATACAGGATGTAGGTTTCATCTGATAATTTAGTTTAATATTACACTTACACATGTATTGGTCTTTCCTTCATGCAATCACTACGAAAGTGTAGTTTCTCCATTAGTAATTGTATTAGTGACGGGGAAAGTGGGGAATTTCTGTGGCACAGAAATGCACAAAACAAAAAAAAACGGGGGCGAAATGCGCACACGCGCGCGCTTGACGCATGAGGACGAGCGGGAATACGACGTAGTGCGTTTAAGGCGTATTTCCTCCCATGCTCTCTCATCTCTTATCTCTAGTACTCACCTTATCGGCAACTAACAAAAAGTTCTCTAACTTCAGAGTGCGCTACTTTCCATCTATAATGCTGTTCCTCACACTGGAAAGCTTGGACATTTGCAATCGTAGTATTTCCAATCAATAACCGAGTTTATATAATTTAGGTGGAAAACCTATATATATTTTTTTAGAGCAGCCAATTTGCATTTTGCCCGTTTCCATATTTGCATAATACCTTAGCAAAATATATATTTTTATAATACGAGGCAATATTATATTTCCTATGTTCCACAGTGAACGTTTGAGCTGTTCCAAGAGTCAAGAGTTCCACTGTGGCATCATTGATCCATGTGAGTATCTAACCCAGTAGTGTTTTTGCTTCATGTCAAGAGATCGGGGAATGAAGACCTGGGAGTGTCATCAAATTTAAAAAGGTTTATACTAGAAAGAAAATGGGGGAATTGTGGGGGTGACTACATTAACAGAAGCAAAATATTCGGATTTTCCAAGTCAGCAAATTTTAAAGCAAGGGTTAGGGAGGAAAGAATGGAGAGTGGAAAGCAGTGTGACTTGAGCAGTGGGGTGGAGAGGAGGTTGGGAAGGTGTGAGATAGGAGTAGAAGGAGCAAGTGAGTGAACCTCACCCCCCCTAGTTGTGGATCTTACAAAGTATCCTCTAAGTAGCCTGTTCTCAGTATTCATATTCATTGACATATTTCAATCATTGCCTTGAGGGTAGGCATAAATGTATAATTAGAATGTCTTAACTTTGATTAATAAATGAACTATCAAGATCTCCGAGTATTAATTTCACCCCAGAACAAATCCACAAGGGCCGTGACGAGGATTCGAACCTACGTCCGAGAGCATCCCAGACGTTGCCTTAATCCCCTGAACTACGACATGGTCGTAGAGTTGAAACCACAAGTTCTACCGAACTTAAAAGGGAACTTCACGGCCCTTGTGGATTTGTTCATTTGATGCATCATGCTATTGTGATTTCTGTGTGTAATTTCACCCCTACTTATAAATACTGTACTAGCATGCTAGCCAATCCTACTGTCTCTCTCTTCGTTAATCTCCTGAATTAATTATTAAACTAGCCTCCCCAGTGCTAATGCTCCAAAACACACAAGTGAATAGTGACAATTGCTACAAGAGGGTCCAGTTACTAGTGGTGAGGATGTGATCTAGTGTGTTAGTGTGTAAATTGAAAAACGAGACAGGTGTCAACAAGCATCAATCTCGGCACCAGTTAACACTAATAACATCAAAATTTCTAGAAAAAGTGTAAAGCTCCAACACATACACACAAAGTAGGGCTAGTCACAAATGCAACACAAGCACATATTCAATAGACTTCGGTGTATATTATACACAGAGCACAGTAATAGCACACAAGTAATAGACTCCACATGTACTCCCTCGAAAGGAGACTAGAGATATATGAAATAATATACAGGGAAAATACTGGAGGGCCAGGTCCCAAATCTACACAGTAAAATAACAACATATTGGAGTGAACGATATGGAAGAAAAGGCAGAACAGAACCAGTGAGGAGCTGGGGTGCCATAGGCACAAGCAAAGAACACTTTATAAGCATCAGAGGTCCACAGTTGTTCAACATACTCCCCAGCAAGTATAAGAAATACAGGTATTGCCGGAAGTAACGTGGACACCTTCAAGAGAAAACTAAATACAGTGCAGTAGTTTTTTCAAGAAGTGCTGGACCAACCGGGCAGTGATGGATATGTGGGCATGTGGGCTGCTGCAAGCAACAGCCTGTTGGACCAAGCTTTCACAAGTCAAGCCTGGCCCCAGGGTGGGCTTGGGGGAGAAGAACTACTCTCAGGACCCCATCCAGCAGGTATACAGCAGGTGTGAAGAACAAGACCTGTAAGCTACTGTAGCAAACACAAGGGCCATAATATACTTTCTCCATATTCTCATTAGCTTAAATGAAGATAATGAGATGGTTCTATTGATTCTGTATAACCTTTCTCTAAGTGTTCCAGATTCCTAGAAGCTCTACACTAATTCTTGGTCCAATAATTATAATTTAGAAGTGTACAATTAATTACAGTTAGTATCGCTTCCCAACCTGCTAGATGATGGTCAGTTTGGCAAGGTGAGGTGGAGACTTGTAATGTAAGCTGTTGACAGCACATCATTAGTGAGTCTAAACTTGTATAGTGATTCAGTACAGACACTTGAGATACACCACACATCTTCAACATTCACCAGCAACAACGTAACACACGACAAGTCCAGTTCCTACCCTCACAAGATGCTTTAGCCTCAATACAGAACAGACAGCCAGATTCCAGCCACATCGAGCTTCAACTCTCTCTCCCTACATTCGAGCTCTTCGACTGCGCCCACATTCAGAGCTCCACGCTCTACACACCCACCCAACATCTGAGCTCTTTACCCCCAGTCTCACTCAAGCTCTCTGCCCTGCTCCAGGCTTCATCTCAGCTTCTAAAACACTCATTACATTGCCAACAAGCCAACTGCTGTAACCAAGACTATACAAAATAAATATATAAAAAAAACACTAAACTCGTTTTCTAATCACCCAAATATATACACATAAGTGCAGAGACTCAAGAAGAACCCACTTGGAGCAGGTATCTCTGGTGGAAAGTTTTGAAAGTCTTAAGACAGGTTCAATATGCTACAGTCATATTGATAGAGTAGCATTGCTATACAATTTATGCTCAATATTCATCCACCCTCTTCCCCCCCCCCTTCCTTCTTCCACCACCAAAATCATTAATGTCACAGCTTTCAAAGCAGGATTTATATTTATTTCAAATCTGCAATATTCTTCTTGAGACATCTTTCCCTCTACTCCAGGGGTGTCGAAGTCATTTGCTATGGAGATCCAGATTTCAGCATGATGCATGCCATGGCAATGAATACCACACCCCACTACCAGGGGCAAGAATGAAAGTACTGTACACTACTACTACTACTAATAATAATAATAATAAATATCATCTACAGGAACCTTGACGAGGGTTTGAACCTATGCGCCGAGTGTTTCCAGACGCACTTTAGTCAACTGTACCATGACATGGTCAAAAGAATTGCAACCTCAAGTGCTCCTGTACCCACGAGAGTCACGAAGCTTCCACCGAAACCTGACCGGGGTTTCACACAATTCCAGTCAGCCACCTGGTTAGGGTGGCTTCAATTCCATCAAATCAACCCGGTCAGACTTCAGTGGGTGGTGCAGTAGCACTCCAGGTTGCAGTTCTTTTGACCATGTGGGGGTACAGTTAACTAAAGTGCATCTAGGAACACTTAGTAATTACCTAAGTGTAGTTACAGGATGAGAGCTATGCTCGTGGTGTCCCGTCTTCCCAGCACTCTGTCATATGACGCTTTGAAACTACTGACGGTCTTGGCCTCCACCACCTTCTCCCCCCAACTTCTTCCAACCGTCTACCTACTTAGTGCATAAGTTTGAACCCTCAAAGGCTCCTGTGGATTTGTTTTTGATACATCACATTAATAGGATTTCTCTGTGTAATAATAATCATCATAATACACACAGAAATCACACTAATTTGATATATATATCAATGAGAAAATCCACTGGGGCTGTGAGGTGACGCAAACCTGCAACCAAGGCATTGCCAGCCGCATACTCTACCACTGTATCACCGGGACTTGTAGATCATACAACCGGATTTCTACCGAAATCACAAGAAATGCTGAAACCAGTTCAAGTATTTACATATTACCCACAAGCACACAAGTAGAAGGGCAAAGTGGTCTTGCATCCTACGCCCCAACTTCAGATACTGTACACACAAAAAATCATTCTAATGCGATGCATATCAATGAGAAAAGTGACTGGCACAGCCTTGGTTGCAGGTTCACGTCACTTGAGTCCATATCTTGCAGACGACGAGTTATAATGTGGCTGAAGTACTGTATTGACACTCAACCCACATGTCATTTTCAGATATGTGGGTTGGGTGAGAAAACCATACCCTGTTAAACACTAAACAATGCTTGATAAAATCCAGAGGTATGCCACCAGACTAGTCCCAGATAAGAGAGATGTAGACATGAATAATGACTAAAGAAACAATCTTACAGCACATGAAAAAACATGATCGTAACACGCACAAAACATTGAAGAAAAGTTGATTGGGTAGACAAGGAGAGATTATTTGTAATGCAGTAGCAGACACATGAACAAGGAGACAGGTGGAAACAAAGTACTGTACCAGAATGAGCCTCAAGGATGATAAATACAGACTTACTGTTATTACTATATGTGACAATGCTCTACAGCTGCACCAGTGTCTTTCAATTACGTACTGGTCACCACACACTGCCTTGCAAGGAAAACTAGCAAGACAACCTGGATTTTGGCAATGCCCTCACTCCTCACTTCTGATGTAAAATGAAGCAAGGCCAGCTTTTGAAACTATGTAAGAAGAATGTAAGAAAGTTCTTACAAGAATTTTAGAACTCTTGTACATATAAATAAATAAATAAAAAATAAATAAAAACTATTCAGTGCCAACCTCTTCCGGGACATTTGCTTCATCTGCCAGCACAAGACTTCCACTGCCACATTGCCTTTTCAATCATCCTCTAACTTATTCTAACATCTTTGTAACATTCTAAATTATATCAGTATATGTTATTGTCCATTTGTTGTGTGGTTTACTTACCTTATTGTCTGGGTGTCATCATAAACAGACTCCATACACAGATTTAAATGTAGATTTCACTGAACCCAAATGTTCAGTAAACATGTACAGTACACCATATTTATGGTTGAGAGGTGGGAACAAAGAACTGTAGCTCAGCTCCTGCAAGCCTAGCTAGGCCAGTATATGCTCCAAAATTATAGTGTACAAATACCATCTGGTGACCTTTATATCACTAATCAAAAGAACTGCATCACCCAATTACTCAGAACACGGCATATTTAATAGCTCATGGATTACTTTATTCTCATTTCAAGTTTTATTACATTTGCTTAACCACTGCACTGTGCCAAATGACAAATGCCATTCGCCGATTAATGTGCCAACTGACAAAAGTATTAAGTTTTTTGTACAAGGTCGAAACGCACTCGCGGTAGGTTGGGTACGAAATGAACTCTTGGGATCTCTAGTGAGAGGCAGACATCTTGGAAAAAAATCACAGAATGTCCTGGGGCTGCTGGCTGGATTAGTACCGAGTGAGCAACCATGGGTGAAGCATGCACTTCTGGCTCCCAAACACCTGTCCAACGCGGTGTTGAATGATCGCTCTCTATCGGTGAAATTCAGACCTTAATGCTTGAAGAATATAAGGGTCATAATATTGATGAAGCTAGGTGCAATAAGGACCTAACACAAAGGTTAAATGCAAGTGATACAGCACCTAGTAGGACGATACAGCGAGCGTATCCAGTTGTAGCTCAGAAGGAAAGGAACTATCGGAGGAAAGTGCCAAGCCATTACAACTATATAGCACTGGGAAGGGATCAGGATAAGGATTTGGGATGGGGCGGGAGGAAGGAATGATGCCCAACCACTTGGACAGTCGGGAATTGAACACCGACCTGCATGAAGCGAGACCGTCGTTCTACCATCCAGCCCAAGTGGTGTTCTAGCTCAGAGCACCACCCTTGCCCACATATGCCATCTCCAATTTATATAGTTGATACATAGATGAACAGTGTTAGCAGCTTCCATGGTGGTGGTGTTTTCCATAGATATTTTCAAGAATAGCCGAATCTCTTCCAGAATGCCTGAATCCCTTCGAGACTGATTGACACTCTTCGAGAATGACAATCTCTTCCAGTGTGGGATCTTACAAAGCAATCTTATCAAGACTACCTTATGCTTTACAAGCTTGGCTACATACCACCTACAAGTACTAAAGCCAAGGGTGTACGTGAGTGCGTTATTTGCAAACACATAGAACGAAGAAACATGAAGTGAACATCTACCTGTACCTGATGCAACAAGAGCGAAGTTGCGCTGTGTACCATGGACTACTTCATTGATTATTACTCACTCCCGAAGTACTGAGTGTGTAAAACTGTGTGTTACTGTGTAGTGTGAAACTGTACATATTGTAATTTTAGTGAATTTTTAACAAGTAATATTGCGACAATAAACATTAATTGTGGACACATTACTGACACATGTATCACAGTTCCATAGTTCCATAGAACAGTATGAACGTTCTATTGTATACATATTGTAAAAGACACAAATATGCATCATATATGATAAAAACTAATAAATCCTCATTGGAAATACATAGAACAAATAATTGAAAATATATTTGTGGCAACTCGCTGTGCCTGAATGGCCCGCGCGACCGTGTCTGGGAGCTTCACGCACGGGCGACCAGCCCGAGATGACGTCACAGCGCACCTTGTCCATGTCCCCACAGCCAAAGCAAGCAGAATTTGGTATTTATTTTTACATAGACATGTTCAGGGAAGTGAATTTATCATTTTACAAACAAAAAAAAGAATTTTGGCGGAACACTTGATCTCATGCGCACAGGGGGGAATGTCACAATAAACTCGGCGCATCACAGTGGTTAAAGTATTCTTACCTGCTAAGTTGTCGAGCATGTAAGATAGGAGCTTCAGTGTACCATTGGACTCTGAATAGACGGCTTGGATCTCCAATGTAAGAGGGTTGCCTTTTAGGCCAATATTTTGAAGATTGAAAAGCTTGCCTATTTCATAAGGCAAAACACGCAACTGGTTATTGTTGAGCAGCAGTTCCCTGAAAAGAAAAACATTTACTTATGAATTAAACTGTAAATAATGCACTAATACTAATTTTATAGAGCAATTAGAAGAAAATGTCAAGCTTTGAATGAAATGAAATGAATGCAAGAAATTAATTTCATACACCCATAATTTCACATAAAGTGACCCACAAAAGGCAGTACCAGCTCACTATAGTATAATCATAATTACAACACTAATATAGATTCCCAAATAGAATGTATTAATACATAATATCATCATTAAGTAGATCCAATCTTGAAGAGAAAGGTAAATGACTCAAGCTGCGTTAATGTCAAAACTCACCTGAGACGTGTTAATTCGCCTATTTCAGCTGGGAGGCTGCGTATTTTGTTGCAAGATAAATCAAGATACATAAGATGTTCCAGTCGGGCAATTTCAGCAGGAATGCGAGACAGACAGTTGTCATTCAGGTACAGAGATGTTAAGTGCTGCAAGGACCACACAGCTGGACTTATGTTTCGGATATTTCCTGAGAAGAAAAATGGTACACCGAGATATTTCAAAAAGGTCAAATATTCTAGTTCAAAGAATTCAATTAATGGAGGTATAAATTTAATCAGATCAAACAAATTATGGAAATTGACTAATGAAAGTGTGTGAATGTGGGTAGACTGTGTGACACACTGCTATAGTGTAACCTCAATAAACTAGCCCTTAAATACAAGAAATATTTTGCAACTGGAGCAATTCACAGAAATCAGGAATAGAGTGGAGAATCCTAATGCCAAAAACATCACCAAAATTTAGAAACAACTCGGCATATTAATTTCTAGCCAACAGTATCTGTTCGTTCAGAATTTGTACTGTTTTTTGCACTTTTAGTCATATTAGTCAATAAGTATTCTATTTAGAAATATTTTACTGTATTTGAATTATATTATGAGCTGTAAAATATAGAGTGAATATGGGATATTTGTGCGTGTAGATGCCATCAACACATCCAAAGTGGAATCCTCCTGACCGTGTGCTAGCACGTGACATAGTTTAAGAATTTTTGCCTAGTTCCCCTAAAATTTCATAATTGTCAGTAGAATACAAGACTAATAGTGAAAGTTCCTTAGAGGCAATAATTGGACAAAGAAAAAAGTTACCTGGCCTTCCAGACATGATTAGTTAGAAGAGGCCATTCATCATTGCTTCATGCAGCAGCATGAAGGGTGTATGGGTGCCAGTTGGTAGTGAATAAATGAAGTCATTAGCTGATAACTGGATAGTTAGCTGCTCAACAATGACTTTCAAGATAGTTCTCTCTTTCTTCATAATTTTAATATTATACAATATACTACATGGTAGAAAGAAAATTGATGGTAAAATAAAGCTAAGGAAATGCTGATGTTAAACCATTAAAAAACTAAAAACACTTATTACCAAAAATTTTATTTCTTGTGTACACTACTATTTTTTTTTTTTTAAAGTTTGAGATATCTGTCAAGTAGATTCGATTAGAGGAAAATGTCCCCACTCGTAAGGTTAGCAAAGGAAGTTTTCAGCTGTTTGAGAATGTAGATGGGGCCCACAAACTAAAGACATCCATTATAGGGAAGACTGCAAAGTTAAGTTCATTACAAAAGGCTGCCTGGACAGTTAACCCTCTACTCTACTTCCACTGAAGAAATGCCCAATTCACAAATGCTATCTTTCTAAAGTGGTTTCATGATAATGTTTGCAAAGATGATGTAGCAACTATCCAAACATCACACCTGCTTCAATGCTGCCGTTCTTTCTGCTACAAATATGCCAGGAAGTGCATAAATACGTTCAGGCTACACTAGATTTACCCAGCCTTGGACTCCTACTTGGAGAAACTCGTCTATTTGCCTTCAGTCCCCTTTTGCTATTGGGAAACTACTCCCCATGCAGCCTCTACCATTAATTCTACCAAGGCAGATAATCCTGCTGCTATGTTGCCTAACCTCTCAATGCAGTGTCAACTGCCTGGCTAGAAATGTTCCTAATGCACTGAGTATCATAAATACAAGAAATGAGCACACTTGCCAAGAAAATTTATGAATACCCGGTAAGTAAAAAAAATTGTGACCTCTTTTCCCTTACATTGATATGATATCTTGTCATTGATTTGTGTTGCTTTTTGCTTTTTTATAACATTTCAAATGAGAATATACTTTTCTTTTTATTATGTACTATTCTTTTTTGTAACAATGGTGACCAAATCTTTACCAGTGACTTTCTGACCTTGTTAAATCTACAACATCAAGTAACGTTTTCTTACGTTATCGTCACCTGGCTGCAGCGACCAAGGTGTTCTGTTCCGATGCCCAATGTCTTGATGAATATAACATAATACTGAAATTATTGTCTATGAATTTATTAAAACTGCCCCATCACACAGAATAAGTACAAGAATAATGTACAAGAATGTAACAACTCTTGTATATATCTCAATAACTTTTATCATGAAGCTCTCTCACTTCTCACAGCAAACGGTTAACTGTTGTGGGGACAAAAAACAATTTGGAATGGTTTGGCAATGGTATCGCTGGAATATTTGTAAATGCTGGTGATGTGGCAAGAAGATGTGGCCATGTGTAGAGGTTACAGGAAGAGCCTGATGACCCTGTGTATGGTCTTCTTAGAGGATGAAACTGCTGATTAAGTTAGTAGTATTCAGATGGAAGATAAAGATGATGAAATCCCATAAAGGTATGAAAATGGACAGGCATGAGTTATGGACACCAATTTCCATGCCAATAGAGATAGACTCATCGGCAGGAGACACTAGTTAAGACCCTAGTGTCAGTCAAAATTACCCAATGTACAGCATGGTTAAATTTTAGTTTACTCTGCAAACCATATTTCCTATTTGAATACATTAATTTTTGCACCAGAACTACTGAACTGAAAGTTAATTAATTATTAAATGTACAGTTGCACCACATTAAAATAACCGTCACTTCTACAATGTATGTACAGTACAGTCGGTAACCAGATCACACCAATCTTCAAATACGTATATACTGTACTGCATACAAATTATTTTGTGGTACTGTGCTGTACATATTACAGTGTGTATATTACTTACATATAAACTATATCATTATTACTTATTTCTAAATGCTGTATATCATTTTCAATAAGACTGCTAACAATTAATGATAAAAAGCCAAAAATGGCAAAAAGCCTTAAAAATTGGGAATACTGTACACCTAAATTCAGAATGGGTTCAACACGAATTAGTAGAAATTTCCAAGGACACAATGTAAGTGAACAAAGCAATTTGAGAAAATAAAACACATCAGAACTGTAAATGAAAAAGTACATATTTTTTTGTAAATAGATGCATCAAAGGTATGTTATACTGTACATAGCACATTTCCCATCGTGTCAGGAGGCATCAGCCAGGAGACAAAAATGAACACAGTATAAGGAGAGAACATTACAAATATTAAAAAATTAAAAATACAATATCCATTTACTTATACAATTCCCACTACTGGAAATATTATTATGGATACGCATATTCCAAGGGTTAATGGAATGAATAATGGGGGATCAATTCTCATTAACTGGGAAGTCTAGGAGGGGAAAAAATCAATACTGTACTGCATATCCTTGCCTAATCTAATCAAATGTTTATTAATGTGAGCATCCGTAAATGATACAATAAACTGCTGTTGTTGTTAAAGATTCGCTTCCTGGAACAAGAAGTTCCAAGTAGCACGGGCTATGATGAGCCCATAGTGGATGTTATACAATAAACTATCTGCAAGAGTGTATCGCTAAAAATGGTAGACGTGTATCAATGGTGTCTGCCAGTCATCAGCGATATCTGCTGCTTATTTACATCTGTTTCTGGCAATATTAGTGATATGTCTTCCTAAATACTGTAATGTGAAAGATGCTAGAAATTTAACGTTATTAACAAGAGAATCATAAATGACATTTGTTAGGTGTATATCAAATTTCTGACAAATATTCTTACAGAGTAGGTAAGGAAAGTGGAGTGACTGTCGAGTAACAAGGGATGTGGGGATATGACTGTCGACCACTCAACAGTCCCTTACTCACAGCTAGCTGCAACATCTATCCACACTACTTTATTATAAATCCACGATTTTCTAATGCCAGCAGCATCAAATAGCAAAAAATTTGCATCATACACAATAATCGAAGGAGTGTGCTGGTGGCTGCTGTATGCACAATAGCAAAATGTCTTTGGTTAGATAATGTTTTCCTTATTTTCTTGGCTAAATAAACCTATCCATGCTATCTCACCTTTACTTTCAATAATATTAATGATTTGAGAAATAGAAAACTTATTAACACAAGATTTGATAAAGAAAACCTGAGAAGAGTTACAAATTAAGCAGAATTGATGAGAGGATATGCCTGAAACTCCCTTACAGCCAGAATGATTTAACTCCAAAACATTATGCAATCTTTTCTTCACTTACCCACATTTTTAATTAGCCAGATATCCAGGGGTACCAACTGGTCCTGGGGCCAGATTTACGAAGCAGTTACGCAAGTACTTACGAACATGTACATCTTTCCTCAATCTTTGACGACTTTTTTACAATTATTAAACGGTTAATGAGCTCCAAAGCACCAGGAGGCTGTTTATAACAATAACAACAGTTGAGTGGGAAGATTTCATGCTTGTAATCTGTTTAATAAATGTAACCAAAGCCGTCAAAGATTGAGGAAAGATGTACACGTTCAAAAGTACTTGTGTAACTGCTTTGTGAACCTGGCCCCAAATAACTGGGGGGTGACACTGTACAGTACTTACATAAAAATGCAAAGATAAAAAGAAAAACTAAATTTCTCTAATCCAAGAGTAGTGGGTAATGAATTTATGAGCCAGAAAATGAGGAGGGAGGATAAGAATAATAATGTAAGATGTGTTTAATTTGAAAAAAAGTGGATAATTCCCTCACCTGTATCTCAAGTTCTGGCCAGTAAGACTTCTTTCCAGACCCAAACTCTTCTTGACCCATAATAGTGTGNGCTGTTTGTTTACTTATCCCTTTAGTATACAATTCGTATGTTGTTGTCATGCCCATGTTTCTTCTTTCTCAGTGTGGCGAGACCAGTTACTTCAACATTTCCTCACAGCTCAAGAACGGGACTTTGCTGCACATCTTTTTGAACCCTTTCTTTTGTTTGGGACTTTATTGGGTAAAGGTTCCGCGCCAACCAGGGCTGCAATTTGAAGAGTGAGTTGATCTTAAAGTTGTACACGGCACAAGAAGGCTCCTTTGTCAGTGTGTGTGTGTAAGTGTGTGTGGGTGTGTAAGTGTGTGTGGGTGCGTAAGTGTGTGTGTGGGTGCGCAGGAACACATTCACTTGTGTGAGCGAGGGCGAGCACGTGGCCGGCCGGCTAGCATGCAGCACATCACCTGTGGCATGAACCTCTCCCTCCTATTATGTTCTTTGTTTTGAGGCGAGGCTGCTGGCGACGCTTGACCACCAGCACACTCGAAAAGACACAAGAGACTCTTGCTTCGTCTCAATAGTGTTTTGTCTTGCAGGATTGAGGCGCACCACGTGCACTGATACGTGTTAACTCCAGTTACGGACGAGGAACCTGTGGTAGTAATGAAGAGTTGGCCAAGGCAAACCAGCAGTTCTCACCTGTATAGTTCGAGTAACTGAAGAAGTGTTGGTCTAAGTGTGGTCTTGGTGAGGGCGAATGTCTGGCGTGGTGAGCCACCGCTGGCACCGACCAGTGTCTGGTGCGGCCAGGCACCTCCCGCGCCACACTCCTCACGATGCGAATATCTAAGTCTCGGTGACCGGCGAAGGATTGTGTGATGGAGGAGGAGATGTGGAGTGTTTGTTGCTGCTGCGGCTCGCTGAGGGACCGCACCAGCTGGCTGCGGCCCTCCGCCTCCACACCACTCGTCGCCAACGACAGAGGCTCGTCCTCTGACGACGAGCACGATGACGAAGCCGAAGACATGGTAGAGGGGGCTGAAGAGGAGGGCGAGGGCGGGGGCGTAGGGAAGACATGCGTGGCCACACACTGCCCACACCCACACGCCCGCGGTCCCTGGCAGCTGCGGTGGGTGGTGTCCCAGGGGGGTAAAGGGGCTGTGGAGGCCTCGTAGTTGTAACACATGGGCATGTAGGGCTTGAGTGTGACGATGGTGCCGCCGGAGTCGTCGCCGGAGCCCTCACACCCCACCACACCCTCGCCCCCACCTCCCCCTCCCGTTCCCCCCGTCGGTTTGCGGTCCTTTTTACGTCGTTTCCGCGGTTTGATTATCCTCGGCAGACAGTTCTCGGCGTGGCCGGTGCTGCCTTCGTCGGAGGTGACGGAGACGGCATCGCTGGCGGCAGGCGGGGAGACGTCGCCGTCAGGAGTATCTCTGGGGGAGGGGGTGTTGAGGCCGCGAGAAGGTGTGGAGCGCTGAGGGCCGCGGCTGGGCAAGATGAGAGGGGCGCCCTGAGTGTGGAGTGCCAGCCGAGCTAGAGGTAGACGCTCCACTTCGTCACCTTCGTCGACGCCAGCAGGAGCTTCCCGTCGGTGGCGGGGGG
>WNGS01163947.1:22215893-22246681 GCA_020271785.1 Procambarus virginalis | reverse complement strand
TCTCGTCCCGCCGGCGATTCGTTCTCTTTTTTGTGGTGGTTAGGCGGGGAGCTTTGCCCCCGCTGTTGTTGGTGGCGGGCGGCCCCCCTGGTGGCTCCTGCCGGGGCCACGTCGCTGAGGCAGAAAGAAAACAACGGCATCCCCGTCAGAGCCGAGCCTCCGTCCATCATGTAGCCCGGAGCGGGGGCCCTCCAGGTGCTGTTGTTGCTGCTGTTGCTGCTGCTGGGTACTGTCCTGCAGGGGTTCTGGACCCCCGTGGGTGACCCCGACCCCCCGCGGGGCTTCTGGACACAATGAGACAGGAGGCCTCGGTATCTGTCCACGTCGTGCATGGTGGCGGCGCTTGTCGCACCTCTCCTGAGATCCTTCAATATCATCAGTCGGTGACACTCGCTCACAATCTCCCGCTACTCACATGTGCACCAATATTATCATCACTAACCCACACCTCTCACATTGTTACACACACAATCTCCTACACCAAAAGTCTCAATAACGTAGGAAAACGCATTAAAAATAGTATGCAACCATATATATATTTGCACTGAGGAAAGGCCAAGCACTGGCTGGTGGGTTGCTATGACACTGTGCGTAGAGAGAGAGAGACGCCAGCACTCAAGTGGCTGGCATGGCTAGGATTGTGTTGGGTGCGAGTAGGATCACGTGGGGCGAGGAGAGAGGGAGGGAGCGAGTAGACGTCCTACACGACGACCAGCCCAAGGCACACTGCCGCGCTCCTTACACTTCCTCTTTCACAACCTACTAAACTCGGCCACCACAGCCGCGCCTGGCTGCCACACGCCGCCACTCACCGCCACACTCCCATAACAATCCAAAGCATTAAGAATCGTCAACAATTACATTAACTCCCATATCTTCTGTCGCCCACATTGTATTTACAACATTTCCGTTTATATATGGCATGCAAACATGATTTATTCCGTGTTGTATGAGCGTATCGGTGTCATAAGCGCAGTGTTACACCAGAGAACGAAAACAGTTTGCAATTCATTCACAACAGTAGTGTAACTCAACAACACAAGACCTCCAATCATCCACTCGCACCATCGGTAAAGTTGATCAAAGTAAGTCTACAGCAACCGCAGGCTGCGTCTCACTCTTCTCCACAATGTCTTCCTTCCGTAATCATTTATGCCCGCACGATCGTGCTTCAGCTACCGGACCCCGACCGCGTTGTACATCATATTCTAAAATTATGGAGTTTGGTCCTTGTCTAGTTCCATATCCTTACTACTCTTACCTTCCAAGAGTATAATAATAATAATAATAATAATATAATAATAATTGCGGAGTTGCAGAATCTGTGATGAGAGTGACAGACACCGCCTTGACCACTCCCTGAGAGAATGTGAACACCTGAGAGACATTAGAAATGTATACAATAATAACCCCACATTGTTTGAGTTAGGAAAACACTATTTGTCAAATATTGACCTGTTCTTAAAATATTCCCCATTTTGCTCCCGCAAGATGACGTAAGATTTTAAGGGTTGCCGAATGTTAATCTTCTTGTTTGAGAAGCTGTTCACTTGAGACAGTTAAGCAAGTCCCAGCTGTATCTGGGTACAAGTGACAGGATGAACAACCCAGCGGGGTTTCTTCCAATTGGGGAGTGTTGTACATGCTGCTATGGCGGTGTGTCCACTCACAGGATGAGTGGCGCTGCCCAATAAACTCGCCCCTCGGGGCAAAATTAAAAATTTAAAATTTAAGTGTACTTCACCAATACTAGCATACTAACTGATCTCTTATACACCGCACTAAATGTGGGAGAGGTGGCCGAGGGATGGGAAGGCCGAGCCCAAGAGCTGAGGCGTAACAATCACACGCATAAAACGGCGAGTACACTCACCATAACAATTGCAAGGTAGTGCCAATGGTTGGTGTGGAAAGCAAGTCATGTCACCACCATTAGTACCACCACCACCACCACCTGCCACCACCACCACCTGCCACCACCACCACCTGCCACTACCACCACCTGCAACTTTCAGAGTGTGACAACTCCCCTAAGGATACCTGCTACACACAACACACGTGCATGTTTTAATGAGACTGGTGTGTGTAGACGACACCCACACCTGTCACCATGGTAAAACTTGAGGTAAAACAAACGCCTCCATAACAAACCAAGTGGCTGACCTTGCTTATATGAGGCTTCCACCTTTTTGTTGTGTACGCCAGAGTCGTAAATTTACAACCATTCGTGTCACCTGATCCACCTCGGCTCACGCTCCACCGCTTAAACATGAAATACTCGTGCTTACCAACCACCTGGGGGGGATGCCCATGCTGGGTTCATTTCAATCCCCACATGCCCCTCACAGCTTACTGCCCACACACAAGGCATGTACACCTGGGGGCGTCTTGTCAGGTTCCAGTCAGCCTCAATATTGTTGCTACTGCTACCAGGGCCTCGAACCTTTAGCTGCCCCACACTTTATCTTGAGGTGCTTCCGGGGCTTAGCGTCCCCGCGGCCCGGTCGTCGACCAGGCCTCCTGGTTGCTGGACTGATCAACCAGGCTGTTGACCAGTCCAGCACACTTGGGGTAAATATTTATAATTCGTATATATTCATAACACCGTACCTGGCGCTTTACAATAGTTATATATGAACTCCGTGTTGCTTTAATCTAAAACATCTTTCGCAACATGGGTTATATCGCTAATGAGCTCGTTCGGCAATTAAGGCATGTTTTGTGCGCTCGCGCACGTGCGTCATATCCAATTGGCCCGTTACGTGCATCATCAGACACAATAAAGAGGAGGTGCTGTGACGCCAGTGTCTCAGTGTCAGAGAGAGAATTAATGAGGAACCCAAGTGTGACTCTGTGCCCCCCGCTCCTCAAGCCTGTCCCAGTCATACCTGTTAGTAAACATTGTTATCTTACTATTGTGCCACTCTCACACCCAGATAAAGCCTCCAAGCAGGTTACAAGGCGATAACGGCGTGTGCGCGCTATCTTTAACTTGTTCTATATTACGGGGGATATGACTCGAGTGATGGTGCGTCGCCTGTGTGAGGTGGAGGTAGATAATGCAGCCAGTAGATAGCACGACTCACGGCATACTAGAGCATACTAGAGCTTCGGCATACTAGAGCTTACATGCCGGCTGCTGCTCTACATAACCATACACAACGCAATACACACTCACAGGTTCTCCCACTTACCAGGCATTCAAAAGCTCTACTTGAACTGAAGTTTCAATATCAGGTTTGCATTCAAACATTGCAAATTATGACAGAAAATAGAACACTAATATGGGCGGGCATTGTTGTATGTACGAGTTTAGGCTACTTGTGTGTTTCTAGGGAGTGAGCTTCAGCTCCTGAGTCCTGCCTCTCAATCTTCAATCAACTAGCATAGTGATTTCATATCTTGGGTTCAATACCTGGTTCATTCCACTCCACTAGCACCACAGTTCTTTCTAATAGGCCTGTGGCTTGTTCCTATACTCAGTTGACCTTGGCTGACAGCCTAACAATGTTCGTCTGACTGTGTCCAAAGTTATACGCCACATGTGTAGAGTTACTCTCAAAATTTTGCAGGTTGAACAGTCTGACATACGGCACAGACATAGGCTGCTTGGGGTCGGTCCTATTAATAGGAGGTAATACTCCAGCCTGTCCTCTTAAGGTTTTCCAAAACCTCTTCAGGGTGCCACAAAACTGTCTTACTGGTAGGTTAGAAGTGTCCCCTCTCCTAACCTACCAGAGGACCTAAAACAGAAAACGGGTCAGTATGTCAATTTCGCGAGACGCTTCCATTTCTAGTACGACGTTGTTTGGCCTTGGGTAAAGTATGTTTGAAAATGCAACACTGTGTTAGGAGGAGAGGCTGGACACCCCCGGGACGCCTCACAGCTGGGTGGACAGCGCTTCGGACTCGTAGTCCTGAGGTTCCGGGTTCGATCCCTGGTGGGGGCGGAGACAAATGGGCAAAATGTTTCTTTCATCCTGATGCCCCTGTTACCTAGTAGTAAATAGGTACCCGAGAGTTAGACAGCTGCTACGGGCTGCTTCCTGGGGGTGTGTAACAAAAAGCAAGCCTGATCGAGGACCGGGCCGCGGGGACGCTAAGCCCCGAAATCATCTCAAGATAACCTCAAAATGACCCCCACCCATCCTCACACTTAGTTGAAATATGGCTGGTAGAGTCCCTAGACTTCCTCGTCCAAAAGTGGTAAACGCGAATTCAACAATTCAATTTCTTTCTTTATTATGCACCCCATACCCATCCCGTGGGCGGTGGTGTAAAGGATACAGAGGCACATAATCGACAGTAGACGGAAATGTCTGTTCGGGGGGGGGGGGAGGGGGTGAAGGGGCTGTGGGGAAATGGAAGATATGGGAGGATAGAATCAGGTAAGACGGGGGGGGGGGTAACAGGGGATCAGGGTGAAGGAAAATCTGCCCCATTTGTTTTTCCGGCGGTGCCGGAGGATCGAACCCCGGTCCCTAGGTCTAAGAGTCTACAGCGCTGTCCACTTAGCCACCACCCACCCAGAGTGCGCGCGCGCTCGAGGTTGGGGCCAGGTGCCAGATTCTCGAAAGCACTTAAGCAAAAAACTTACGGACCTGTACATCTTTTCTTAATCTTTGGCGGCTTTGTTTCCAATTATTAAACAGTTAATGAGCTCCGAAGCACCAGGAGGCTGTTTATAACAATAACAACAGTTGATTGGCAAGTTTTCATGCTTGTAAACTGTTGAATAAATGTAACCAAAGCCGCCAAAGATTGAGGAAAGATGTACACGTTCGTAAGTGCTTGCGTAAGTGCTTTCGTGAATCTGGCCCCAGATGCTTAGGGGCAGATATTCATAAAATTACCCAGAGTGAGTGGTCTGTTGTAGGGGGGATGGTTATAGGCGGGTCGGGGGTCTGGCCCCATGTCCCCCCCCCAACCCCCTCCCTTTGATTCAAATGGGCAAATGATATTAATTTCCCTTCTTGCTAAATACCAAGACCCCATCCTCACTAATATTCATCTGGGTATTATCTTCTGCATAATTCAATGTTATGTAGTTTATTTAATTGATGACCGTATTTAGCGACAATGATGACAGGGAGGAGAGGAAGGTAGAGCAAGGTAGGGAGGTGCTTATGGCTGTACCTAGCGCTCAAAATGGCTATAGTGATGCACACAGTATATGGTTGTGAGAGTCCTAGGATTGTGGCAAACTAGGCCGATATTGGCCTTATCTAGAGCGGGACGATATTGGCCTTATCTAGAGGGGACGATATTGGCCTTATCTAGAAGGGACGATATTGGCCTTATCTAGAGGGGAACGATATTGGCCTTATCTAGAGCGGGACGATATTGGCCTTATCTAGAGGGGACGATATTGGCCTTATCTAGAGCGGGACGATATTGGCCTTATCTAGAGGGGACGATATTGGCCTTATCTAGAGGGGAACGATATTGGCCTTATCTAGAAGGGACGATATTGGCCTTATCTAGAGGGGGACGATAATGGCCTTATCTAGAAGGGCCTCAGATGAGCCGAGGTAGGATAACAGCTCTTGCTTGCAGTTTCACTAGCTATTTCACTCGACAGCGCTAATGAACCTGTGTCTTAGTTTAAACAATAAATAAATAAAACGAGGGGGGGGGGGAAGAGGTGGGGGCTGTCATCCTGACAGCACACGTCTCATCTTCACTAACAGGTGACGAATTTCTACGCCTTGACCACACTAACCTACAATGACCAAATTCTGAAAAGGTTATATAGTTCCAATAATTTTGTTTCAAATAACGCCATTCCCGTCTTATACTTCTCCCTCTACAATACAAAAATAACAATTAACTTTGCAGGATGGGTTGTTACAAGCCAAACTAGTAGTAGGCATCTATCAGTCTCAGGAGACTATGGANACAACAGTCGACCCATACAGGGCCACACAACAGTCACACATACAGGTCCACACAACATCGACCCATACAGGTCCTCACAACAGTCGACCCATACAGGTCCACACAACAGTCGACCCATACAGGGCCACACAACAGTCGACCCATACAGGGCCACACAACAGTCGACCCATACAGGTCCTCACACACAGTCGACCCATACAGGTCCACACAACAGTCGACCCATACAGGGCCACACAACAGTCGACCCCATACAGGTACACACAACAGTCGACCCATACAGGTACACACACAGTCGACCCATACAGGTACACACAACAGTCGACACATACAGTTCCACACAACAGTCGACCCATACAGGTCCTCACAACAGTCGACCATACAGGTCCACACAACAGTCGACCCATACAGGGCCACACAACAGTCGACCCATACAGGGCCACACAACAGTCGACCCATACAGGTCCTCACAACAGTCGACACATACAGGTCCACACAACAGTCGACCCATACAGGTCCACACAACAGTCGACCCATACAGGTCCACACAACAGTCGACCCATGCAGGTTCACACATCAGTCGACCCATACAGGGCCCCACAACAGTCGACACATACAGGTCCACACAACAGTCGACCCATACAGGTCCACACAACAGTCGACCCATACAGGTCCACACAACAGTCGACCCATGCAGGTTCACACATCAGTCGACCCATACAGGGCCACACAACAGTCGACACATACAGGTCCACACAACAGTCGACACATACAGGTACAGAGTACAAAACTTGTAAACCAGTAACAGCTTTCCAAATTACTATTAACAAAAAAATCTGCTACTGACGTCTACAGTTGTAAAAGTAAAACCCAAATCTGGCGGGATGTCAAGGCCACTGAGAGCAAAGAAAGATTTCACACTGTGTATACAAGAGCCAGATCCAGCATGGAACCTTTCACAGCTGTCTCTCTCTGTGTTGACACACGCACGCCCTGTACAGTAACCGCACCCCCACCCCACGACACCCACCCCACCCACGGACACCCAAACCTACCCCCGCCCCCCAACCCACGATCACTCAACCTCCACCCACGGGCACCCAAACCTACCCCCGCCGCCCACCCACGGGCACCCAAACCATCACCCGCCGCCCACCCACGATCACCCAGCCCCCTCTACACTATCACCCAAACTATATTTACAATATACAAGATGCTACACCATAGAGGAGTAGCTACGGTACCGGACATTCACAATATACGAGGCGCCACCGAGCTCTACCAATACTGAGGCAGCCTCAATACTGGCGTGTGTATAGGGTAGAGTAACTGCTTCACATTACTGATTCAGCGGAGGCAGTGTACTCGGGGGATGGGGAGGCCAGGGGGAGAAAGGGGGGAGAGGCGCAAACACTGGCTGTCTGCCCCGCTTGCACTCTGCTTCTTGCTTGCCTTGTTTTTTCCCAGCCCCGTCGCTCTGGGGAAAGTTGGTGTGCGTGACTCGAGCGGCAGGGGGGGGGGGTTCGTTAAGGCTTTGAATGCGTTCGTGTGCACTTACGCTCGTGTGCGGTGAATACGCACGCAAGGGAAGTGAATGAGCACACAGGTGCATGTACAGGCATGCGCGTTGCGTCCTAGCTCGCCTGCTTGCGTCAGTGCTTGAGAAGCGCAGTGTGCGTGCTGCTACTCCGCTACGAAGAGCCCGAGAGGAGGATGGAGTCGAACTGACACGGAACTTTCAATACCCATGGCAGCCAATGCCACCGCCGCGACCTTTAACAACTGTACTGTGTGGCTGCTGACGTGATAGTTCACCTCGACTAATACATATATATATATACACACACACGCACATTAAAACAAGGAGATGTTCCCGAGATAAGAGAGGGAATATCTAACCAGGCACCACTGGAGGACCCTGAGATTACCAGTGGGGAGGTAAGGAAGCACTTGATAGAGTTGGATGTGACAAAGTACATAGCCCCCGGACGGAATATCACCATGGGTACTAAACGAAGCAGCAGAAGCACTGTGCATGCCACTCTCAATGGTGTATAACAAGTTACTGGTAACAGGAGAACTGCCAACAAATTTGGAAGACGGCTAATGTAGTCTCGATATACAAGAAGGGAGGCACAGAGGAGGCACTAACTACAGGCTAGTGTCCCGAACTTGCATATCAGGCAAGGCGATGGAGAAGATTGTCCTAAAACTACACCATCTGCAATGGAATGGAATTATCAGGTGAAAGCGCCAAATTCTTACCACTATATAGCACTTGCAAGGGGTCAAGATAAGGATTTGGGATGGGACGGGTTGAAGAAATGGTGCCCAACCACTTGGACGGTCGGGGATTGTATGCCGACCTGCATGAAGCGAGACCGTCTCTCTACCGTCTAGCCCAAGTGGTTGGGCACCATTTCCTTCCCCGTCCCATCCCAAACCATTATCCTTATGGAGCGAAAGAACATTGTAACACATCACTAGCTAGGGTTCAGGGATAGCAAATCTTGCCTCATGGGATTAACTGAATTCTATGACTACCTCGAGGTTACCTTGAGATGATTTAGGAGCTTAGCTACCCCCGCGGCCCGGTCGTCGACCAGGCCTCCTCGTTGCTGAACTGTCAACCAGGCTGACTGAATCTGGGCAACCAGGAAAGGCGACAAAAATTAGGTAAAATAGAGAAGGGTAGGGAGACTGCATAATTTTTGGATTACAAGAAAGCCTTTGACACAGTTCCCCATTGGAGACTAATGCATATGCTGGAGATGCAGGCAGAAGCAAAAGAGCACTCCAATCTGTTTTATAAGAGAGTACCTAAGCAAGAGAGTTTATAAGAGAGTACCTAAGCAACAGAAGACAGCGAGTCACTGTGAGGGGTGAGGTCTCAGAGTGGTGAGACGTCACCAGTGGAGTCCCACAGGGTTCAGTCCTCGGACCATCCTGTTTCTGATATATGTAAATGATCTCCAAGAATAGACTCGTTCCTCTCAATGTTTGCTGATGGTGTACAAATTAGGAGGACGATTAAGACCAAGGAAGGTAGCAAGAGGCTACAAAATGACCTAGACAATGAATGGTACAACAAATGGCTATTAAAGTTCGACCCAAGTAATTGTAAGGTAATGAAACTAAGTATTTGGAACAGGAGGCCAGACCCAGGATATCGAATGTAAGACGAAGTCCTCCACAAAACGGACAGAGAGAAAGATTTAGGAGTTGATACCATGCCAAACCTGCCTCCTGACGCCCACTTCAAAACATACCAGCGGCGTATGCGAGGCTGAGTAACATCAGAACAGCCTTTAAAAACTTGTGAAAGGAATCGTTTAGAATCTTGTATACCACATATTTAAGACTAATCCTGGGGTATGCGCCTCCAGCATAGAGTCAAGCATAAGACGAAGTTAGAGAAGCTTCAAAGATATGCCACTAGACGAGTCCCAGAACTAAGAGGTATGAGCATTTCAGATACTTTGCAAATCAAGAAGTACTATTCAAGAGCCTGGGCTTGGTTCCCTGGAGCAGAGGTAGGCAAGTACCTGTGACTAGGTGGTGCTGGCGCCAGGTCCAGGTACTGTATAATGAGACGGCGGTCAGCGAGGTCACCACCCACCAACATTTGCTGTGTCTGGCAATCTCTGCGACCTTCTTTATTCCTGTTTGTGGGAACTGAACTCTACCTCTTGAGACACGAACGAGATGTGGTCTTAGAAGTGAACGAGATGTGGTCTGGAGTTAGCTTCCGCTAGCTAGCACATGAACATTACATTTTCAGTAGTGTACACACACTCAAACATGGCTTCCATGTTTACCAAGACTCAGTTGAGTCACCACAACAATGCCTCCACATGTTCCATGACTCATTTGAGTCACCACAACAATGCCTCCACGTGTTCCAAGACTCATTTGAGTCGCCACAACAATGCCTCCACATGTTCCATGACTCATTTGAGTCGCCACAACAATGCCTCCACGTGTCCCAAGACTCATTTGAGTCACCACAACAATGCCTCCACGTGCCCCAAGACTCATTTGAGTCACCACAACAATGCCTCCACGTGCCCCAAGACTCATTTGAGTCACCACAACAATGCCTCCACGTGCCCCAAGACTCATTTGAGTCACCACAACAATGCCTCCACGTGTTCCAAGACTCATTTGAGTCACCACAACAATGCCTCCACGTGTCCCAAGACTCATTTGAGTCACCACAACAATGCCTCCACGTGTTCCATGACTCATTTGAGTCACCACAACAATGCCTCCGCGTGCCCCAAGACTCATTTGAGTCACCACAACAATGCCTCCACGTGTTCCATGACTCATTTGAGTCACCACAACAATGCCTCCGCGTGCCCCAAGACTCATTTGAGTCACCACAACAATGCCTCCACGTGCCCCAAGACTCATTTGAGTCACCGCTTATTTCGTAACAAATCCTCGCCCCTAAATGTTGTGTTTTAGGTCAGTACCTCACGAGCTTATACAGCATGACTGCCTGATGAAGATTAAGCCCGCCAAGAGGTGGCATGGTGCGTGAACAGCCTGTAAAGTACAGCAGGGTACAGTACCCTGTCGCCTTCGTTACCGTCGGTAAATGGAGCTGATGATGGTAAATTTGATGAATAGTTGATTCACAAACCATTTTCTTTACCCCTTGTGTGTACTATACGTACTTAAAATTATCTGTTAGATTAAGGACCTGCCCGAAACGCTGCGCGTACTAGTGGCTTTACAAGATTGTAAATACCATGCTATGTATTCTCACAAAACCAATGAACCTTCTTGTATAAATAAATAAATAAATAAATAAATAAATAAATAAATAATAAATAAAATAAATACTGTGTCTCAGTTCAAGTTGCACCCCCCCCCCCAGCCTCTTCTCTCCTGGCCCTGTACTCATTATCTCGTGTTTAATTAGACTGTTTTCCAGTTACCACTTATGTTTGACCAGTCTTAGAACTTGTTATAGTTCACATGCAGGACTGTGAAATCATCTGACCGGTTTCGTATTATTTGTTTCCAAGTTATTTCCTTGCGTCGCGGACTTGTTGGAGTCTGTGGTAAAGAACTTGAAGGTGGTTAAACACAAGACGAAACAGTCCAATGTATGCTCCTTGTCAAACTCTAGTTCTTATTGGTCTCCATTCCATTCTACCTCCCACACTGCTGCTTCTCAGTGTTCTGGAAAGTAGTTTAGCACAGTTACCTCCAGCTTGGTATTCCATGTTGGCAACTAATTTCTGGTGGGCAACTGTGCCTCTAATGTTGACCAGGCCACACACTAGAAAATGAAGGGACGACGACGTTTCGGTCCGTCCTGGACCATTCTCAAGTCGTTCGTGTGGTCTGGTCAACATATTTCAGCCACGTTATTGTGACTCGTCGCCTGCATGTGCCTCTAATGCACATTTCTAGAGCGCTAGAGAGGGATACAGCCATGCTAGGAGCAGCTGCGTCTATAACAGCTTGCTTGACCGTGCTATCAACCAGGAGACGGGGACATTGATCCCCTGAACCACCTCCAGCTAACCTCAAGGTAGGTTAACACTTCCTGTCTGTTGCTCGCCATAAATATTGGCGCAACATCTGACAGCATTACGGGCTCTTTATAGCCCGTGCAACATGGAAATTGTGTTCAGAGTAGCCGAGACTTGCAACACCAACACCTGACAACTTGCAGAGGGCAGTAGTCACCTCTCTTGCGATGCCTCGTTAATCTCTCTTAATTAATGACTTGCATTTACGTAAGTGGTAAGGTAAGAATCAGGAGAAAGCCCTTTAGCCATCACGACTGTACGACGTACCAAAGAGAGATCATCCACTGCTTGAGTGACCCATCTCCCACGTCAAAGGTAAACTGCAAAACATGAATTATATACAAAAAGAGCACATGAAAAGTATACTTATCGCTCTACTATAAGCCTACTACAAATCCGGGGGAGCGGGATTATACCGAGGGAGAGGGGGGCGTTATACCAGAAGGGGGGGCGTTATACCAGGAGAAGGGGGGGGCGTTATACCAGGAGAAGGGGGGGGCGTTATACCAGGATACCAGGAGAAGGGGGGGCGTTATACCAGGAGAAGGGGGGGGCGTTATACCAGGGGTAGGAGACTATAGTCTTCAGGGTAGGGGGGGGGAGGAAGGAATAACCCACACTGGCTTAATGGCAGCAAAATCCACTCAGTAAATAGTCACAAAATAATGAAGCTACGTGAGGAGGAACAAGTAATAAAGGGAGGGAACCAGAAGTAGGCGAGGCAGGAAAGACAGCATCACAGAGAGAGAGAGAGAAAGGAGGACTGATGGTCAACTACTGCCTCCGATACAATGACAACCAACTGATTGTAGTGGCATAAACAAAAGAGCAGCAGGAAGCGACGCCGGCATGACACAGGCAGGAATGAGACATGACACAGGCAGGAATGAGGCATGACACAAGCAGGAATGAGAGACGACACAGTCTCCACCGCAGCAACATCATACCTTCAAATCTTACGTTATCTTGCGGGTACAAAATGGGGTTGAAATCTTTTAACAACAGCATCTCTATTTAACAAATAGTATTTTTCCTAACTCAAACAATGTGGGGGGGTTTATTAGTCTACACATATTTCTAATGACTTAGATGTTCACATTCTCTCAGGGAGTGGTCAAGGCGGTGTCCGTCACTCTCACCACAGATTCTGCAACTCCGCCGTTCAGCTGTTGTTGTCATTCAGAATCTCCGTGGATATTTGCATCCAAATATCCACACTGTTGTGGCTTTGGGTAATTAGATGGACCCAATTTCGCTATGAAACTTTATTATTTCAGAGTAAAAGTATGTTTTTTTTTCCATATTGTACATTCAGCACCAACATTTATAGTGAGTAAATATAGTATAATTCTTTACGTATTGCTAAGAAGCTTTGGGGTAATTAGACTGACCTAGTCGCCGGAGGCCGTTTAGTTTATTGTGCACCCCATACTCCTCCTGCGAGCTGTAGCGGATTAATGGATTACAGAGAGGCACAAAAGGTCTTTATCACACCTCAACGGAGATTATTACATTAACAATTACGTCTATCCTGCACACCTTGTATTGCGACGTCAGCTAGTTACAAAGACTGTACCAGTTCAATAACTTTGTATTTACAGTTAATCATTATACATTAATGGTTAGGTCTTTTCACTAATACATAATTGTTGGAGCTATGGAGATATTCATGGCCCGTAAGTGGTGGCCCTTTGGAGCCATTGCCAGTATCATTAGCTGATACTGGAGAACTGTGGAGGTGCGACTGCACCCTGCGTGACGGGAGATGTCTCCCGTGTTTACAGAGACTATACACAGCCCATATATACTGCGGCATGCCAGGTGATGCTTGGCCTGAGGAGTACAACCCTCCTCCTCCTCCACTGTGACCCGGAGCCTTGGCCAGTGGTGTGTGGTTCATCCCAAGGCACTGCCCTGGTACTCTCTGCCCCTCACACACCCTCTTCACCTTTCACTATACCTCTAGTCATGGCTCTCTTTAATGTCGAGGCTGCCGCTACCGCTGGCCGCGTTGGGACCCCCTCTGGCAGCGATATACTCCCAGGCATGCTTCAAAGTCCCCCCCCCCTCGTCTGAAGGGGTTTTAATGGCAGGTAGTTAGTATCGCAATGTGTCAAATTGTCATGGTGTTTCTCCGGTGTAACTGCGGGGCACGAGAAGACGACTTGTGGGCATCATAAGCAGACCTTTCCGGCACCTGGTGTAGGGTGCAAACGGGCAGAGCAACCCGGAGCAACAGGGGGATGGTGGGGGATTGAGTGGATGGGTGGCGGGGTGAAGGAGAGAGAGTGGCCAGTCAACCTGCACCAACACACTTTCTACTCCACCACCCACCCACGCCCACGCCACCCACAGCAACATCCTCCTCCTCCTCCACCATTCCACAAAAGAACAACTCAGTTTCTATCGCTTTAGGAAAATATCCAACTCATTTCAAGCCCCTGACCCCGACTCATGATAGTGTCACTGCATGTTGAACATAAAGGGCGCCTCCTCCTCAATAGTTTCTCACTCCGTGTTTTGCACATGGTGATTTGAGGTTTCAGTGGTTGTTATGGCCCAGTGTATGTCTTGCAACCGTTGTATACTTCATCTCCATAACTGCCTTCCTTGCTACCTCAATGACCTTTAACTACCTTCATACAGTTAATTTTCAGTATGAAAAGTTGTTGTTATTCCTAAGAACATCCATGAAGCAGCCAACAGGCTGTTGGCTCATACTAGGAGGGTCGTCTAAATCCACAACAACCCCCGTTGCCCCGTTTAAATCCTCCCTTGCCCCCTCTCTGTTGACTCCCGTTTAAATCCTCCCCCCCCCCCCCAATCTATTCTTTGAAGCCCAGTGTTGATATAAATTACTGGGAACTCATTCCACTCCTCCACAACCCTTGGCAAACCGGTACTTCCCCGCTCCTTCCCAACTGGAAATGCTCCAGCTTGTACCGTCATTGTTACCGGTCGTGTTGGATGGGGACGCCGCCGCCGCCGCTACGACAACCATG
The DNA here is from genome assembly GCA_020271785.1 of Procambarus virginalis. NCBI lineage: Eukaryota > Metazoa > Arthropoda > Malacostraca > Decapoda > Cambaridae > Procambarus > Procambarus virginalis. The sequence continues at coordinate 22,232,235 of WNGS01163947.1, read as the reverse complement.
TCGTCCCACCATACCTGTGGCAGCGTTGACGTAGCCGTGCACGCTTGCTGGGGGAGGAGATCACCGTCTTCTGGTAGGCTGAGGTGGCTAGGCCTACAGGGGGGCCACACCTCCGTCTCTGCGGTGTTGGCGATCACTGTCAATGATAGGAGCAGTGACTGTTTGCTTACAGCACGAGCGTCGACGTGTATCACGACAGTGCATGTTGCCTAACATCGGCTGCAACACCAGCAGCGTTGAACGACGATGACGACACAGTGTTGTGAGAGGAGGGCGGGGAGCGGCGCCCCTCTACACTACCCCCCACACCCCCCTCCCGCCAGCCCGTGACTGTTGCCATGCACTTGTCACGGCTCTACTCTGCACACACCCGCACATTAACTCTTGTAAAACACCTTCACGGCTCCTGCAACACTGCCCCCCCCCCCTGTCCCAGAGTCCCAGCTCCACCACACGCCAACCACTCCCCCAAAGACGTGTTCCAGGGGTGTGTGGGGGGGGGGAGGAGGCAGTTGTCTCTCACTCTCGCTCACCGAGGATAATTTTTGTCAATATAACAGTTAAAAGAAAAGTGGGTCAGAGTTTCAGTTCATAATCAAATGTTACGCAGCCTTTCCTGGCGGAGGTCGCACCAGGGACGGAGGGAGGTTATCTGGAGAGGATTTCGGGGCTTAGCGTCTCCGCGGCCCGGTCCTCGACCAGGCCTCCTTTTTATTACCCCCCCCCACCACCCCCAGGAAGCAGCCCATAGCAGCTAACTCCCAGGTACCTGTTTACTACTAGATGAACAGGACCATCAGGGTGAAATAAACTCTGCCTATTTGTTTCCGCCTCCGCCAGGATCGAACCCGAACTTTGACTATGACTCCCGAGCGCTATCCACTCAGCCGTCAGACCGTGTGTGTAGTTAGCTCACAGTCAACCCTCAGAGCATGCTGACCTACCTCTCCTCCCTCTCACTATGACACCCACGGCCTTCCCTCGCCAGGTAAAAAAAATACCAACAAAATATAATTACAATAAGACTGCAGAATTCCAGAGAGGGCGCGCCCATCTGCACCTGGCCAGGTTATGGCTGGTGTCCCAGCTTCCTCATCCAGCCCCCCGACCCTACACACTGGACAACTGAACCTGACCACGCTACAGGTAAAAGGAGGGAAAGGGGACATATGATAGAAACATATAAAATACTTAGGGGGGGGGGGGGATTGACAGTGGAAATAGATTAAATGTTCACATGAATACTAACAGAACAAGGTGACGGGTTAGAAGCTGGAAACTCAAGACGAGTCAGAGATGTTAGAAAAGTTTTATTTTAGCGCGAGAGTTGTGGGGAAAATGGATTGAACTAAAGGAGTAGCTGTGGAAGCAAACATTCTTAATTGTTGAAACTAGATACAATAGGGAAGCAAGACAGGCGTCATTGCTTACATAACCGGCGGCCTGGAAGCGGGATCCAAGAGCCAATGCTCGATCCTGCAGGCACAATAGGTGAGCGCGCGCGCGCGCACACATCCCTAGGCAACTTAGCAACTGTCTAACTCCCAGCCGCCAAACTACCAAACAACGACGTTGCCACACAACGCCGAACAAGGTTTAACATCTAACAAGTCGTAACAACGTTCTAATACGTCAAAAAACGGTATACCAAGATGTAACAACTTTAGTACAAGTTGTAACAAGCGGAAAATGTGGATAGTTACGTTTTGTGTTTGCAAGAGGTACCTGTTCCACTGCTAGGTGAACAGGGGGATCAGGTGAAAGAACTTGCCCATTTGTTCCCGCCTCAGCCGGGAATAAAACCTAGGCCCTTAGGACTACACCCCCCCCCCGAGCGCTGTCCACTCAGCCGCGTCCGTCCGTCATAGACAGGGTACAACAATTACATGAGTATTGATCACTGGACTCATATTGGCGAATGTTGTGATTGTATTTTCAACTAGCACCCCCCCNTCACGGAGACTGAGCACAGGACTCTGGTGAAAGACTGGTGCAACAGGAAGCAGACACGCGCACAAGAGCAGAGTGGCCTAGTTGCGCACCAGTCCAAGTGTTGCAGACGACAGCCTGGTTGGTGTCGGGTGGAGAACGGGGGGTGTTGCAAGTGGCACAACACGCACACACAAGTGTCTGGAGGACGGGGTGTAGGGTGGAGAACAATCTACACCCCTCGTCCTCCACTCCACACACCACTACCCTCCACTTTACACCTTGTCTCACCACACACACACACACACACCCACACACACACACACCACACACACACACACACACCGGGAGGGCGTGACCAAAGCTGGGAACAAGAGAAGAGAAAGCTGGCAGAGTGAAGCCCGCTCGCCTGACACACTCCACCAATCATTCATCTCACTCACACACACACACACCCTCACACATTGACAGGGTAGATAAAGACAGTCTATATTTAACACAAGGGGCACACGCACTAGGGGACACAGGTGGAAACTGAGTGCTCAAATGAGCCACAGGGATATTAGAAAGAATTTGTTTAGTGTCAAGAGTGTTGACAAATGGAATGCATTAGGGAGTGATGTGGTGGAGGCTGACTCCATACACAGTTTCAGTGAAGATATGATAGAGCCCAATAGGCTTAGGAACCTGTACACCTGTTGATTGACGGTTCAGAGGCGGGACCAAAGAGCTAAAGCTCACCCCCGCAAGCACAACTAGGTGAGTACACACGCACGCACGCACCGCACGCACGCACGCACGCACGCACGCACACACACCACACACACACACCACGAGCCTAGCGACACGCACGCACACAAGCATATCTGACACAGAGGTGATATGACCACAACAAACAAAGACTTTCACAACAATTAACACAGCGATATTAATACAATAATCAGCGATAACACAAACAAGGCGAGAGGTCACGCCGCCGCAAAACAAAACTCAGATCAGCCAAAGGATTCAAGGAAACACTTCTTCAGCGTAAAAGTAATGAAGATAATGAGGAATGACTTAAAATGGGAAACAGCTTGCGTTACCTACTTCAGAAATGGGTAAGATAAACAGCAAGAAAGTGTGCAAGGACTTGAGTCAGGTCTAAGAGACAGAGAGAGACTGCTACCTGGTTAAAAAGGACATGTGTGTGTTAAAATATTTGACAACGTCAGATATGTCACACGTAAAAAAAATTGTACATTTCGCTAATATCAGCGTGGTAAATGGTGATGCAAACCTCAGGTGACTGCAGACTGTGTTTAGTGGCGTAGTGGCGTCTGATGACTGCAGACTGTATACCCTTCCATGTAAGGGCGTTTTCTGCCTCCGCGTCAGCATGGTTAGTGTCAACCAGACCTCTACCAGGAGGCCTGGTCAACGGACCCGCCCACGGAAACCATCGTCCCCGGAACCAGCATCAGGCAGGGCGGTTGATAAGTAGGTAGATTGATAGATACATAGGCGCGTCAACCCCTTACCACGAGGTGATTTCGGGGCTTAGCGACCTCGCGACCCCCGTTGCTGGATTGGTCAACCAGGCTGTTGGTCGTACGTCTTGCATGCAAGTGTTCAGATGCTTCTCCTACAGTTACAGGGTGGTGATCACCACAAGGTATTATGTGCCTGCCGGGATTGTGATCGGGTTGCTGGTTGGTTCTGCTGCTGACCAGGTTACATTGAGGTGGTTACTAGGATCAATATTCCGTCGCCACCGCCGCTCGCTGTCTGACGTATCAATCACAGCCCGATTGATCACGTATCCTCTGGAGATGTTCATCAAGCTCCCCTTTCCACGCAGGGAGAAGTCGAATACTTGTGCCCCTTGTGTACTGAAGGAGGGAATTGAAAGTCTGGTTTCTTAAGTCAATAAAATTGTCTTCTTGCCCCCTATTAAACTCCCATCACCTTGCATTTATCTCAGATCAAGTCTAATAGCTAATTCTCAAACCATATTTTATATGTATGAAAGTATACTATTATTACACACACACTTCTATATATAAATATATTTTAGAAGGGGTACGCAGCCAGCCATCTTTCACTGATTATGTAGGGAGGGGGAGTTACCATTATGGCCGACTTTCTCTTAACAAGACCAATAGGAACGACCCAACCATCCTATGTCCGCCCTGTACCACAGACCTCTCCCCCTACAAGGTTGGGTGAGGCTAGCCCCAAGTGCGTGGTGCCCAGCCTCGTACAGAGAGGAAACACACAGCGTGTACTAGTGTTAGCGAGTAACTAAGATGAAGCAGGCAGCCAAGCACAGTTGCTCACCTCTAACACCGGTGAAATCTACATTTTCTCCAGTCACCCGCTCTCCCTCCTCAATGCCCATGCCACCATTGATTGATTGACTGATGATCGAGCCACCCAAGAGGTGGCACGGGCATGAATAGCCCCGTAAGTGGTAGTTTTTCTTGGAGTGATTGTGATCTTTGGTCAGGAACACCACAACCGTAGTTTAAAAACTCACCAGCTACCACCTTACGTGGAATACAACGGTGGTGTCCAAGTTGCCGGCCAAGAGCAAGTCCAGGTGTTGTAGGAGCAGCTCTCTCTACCTCCCCCCCCCCTCACCCCCCACCCCCCGTGTTCTGCTCACAACACACTCTTAAAGTTCAGATGGTTTAGCAGTACACACTGAGTGACCTGGTGTGTGCTGCTGCTCCTCCACCTTGGCCCCTAGGCCTCAGTGAGAGAGAGAGAGAGAGAGTAAGAGTGAGAGTAAAAGAGTGAGAGTAAGAGAGAGAGAGTGAGTGTGAGATTGAGAGAGTCCAATTTGCGAATGACAATACTTGGTAACTTGTTGTTCAAATATGTATCATATTAATAATACAAGTAGTTAATACACTGTAATAGATGTAACAGTTAACTGTGATAGAGCGCGCGAGGCCTATTTCAGACAGATGTCAGGCTCATGCCTACAGCCACAGTCAAAATGTACACTTGTTGTTCACAGAGGAAGGGGGGGGGGAGGGAGCAAGTCTAAGGAGGTCTCACAAGTGCAGCAGAGCGCGTCCACTGAAGGACACCACCACCACCACTACAACCACCACCACTACCACCACATCAACGCCTAGTATCCACACCAACTACCACAATTTCTTCCCCTCCGTCCCATCCCAAATCCCCATCCTGAACTAAGTGCTATATAGTTGTAATGGCTTGGTGCGTTCTCCTGATAGTTCCTTTCCCCTCCCACCACAACCACAATCACCACCACCACAACTCCACTACCACCATCGGCCAGCCACCACCCACAACAAGCTCTCCTCCATACATGGACACAACAACAAAACACTAATCCCGCCAGACAATTCTATATCAGGACTCCAATAAATATTTAAACCCAAGTCCTCACATGGAATTCATTATGCAAGCTCTTCCTTGTGCGGGAAAGGACGAATATAAAAATAGCGATGATAAGGGATACAAGAATGACTATGATGATGATGATGATGATGATGATGATGATGATGATATGAACGCAGCTTCAGCTAAGGGCGTGGAGACGGGGACATCATTACTGAGCCTGGGAACACGAACCCACTCACCATTCCAGCAAGCACCAGTCAACTACAGGCAGCTACAGAAACGGAATGAGAGAGGCAATGATTGCGGGAACGGTCAGGCCTGCCGTAGGGGACATCATCAAGTGCCAGGTACAGACACACACACCCGCTGACAGCCCCTGTAACCTCTACCACTCACAGGAAGGGTATGGGGTCCTCTACCACTCACAGGAAGGGTATGGGGTCCTCTACCACTCACAGGAAGGGTATGGGGTCCTCTACCACTCACAGGAAGGGTATAGGGTCCTCTACCACTCACAGGAAGGGTATGGGGTCCACTACCACTCACAGGAAGGGTATGGGGTCCTCTACCACTCACAGGAAGGGTATAGGGTCCTCTACCACTCACAGGATGGGTATGGGGTCCTCTACCACTCACAGGAAGGGTATGGGGTCCTCTACCACTCACAGGATGGGTATGGGGTCCTCTACCACTCACAGGAAGGGTATGGGGTCCTCTACCACTCACAGGATGGGTATGGGGTCCTCTACCACTCACAGGATGGGTATGGGGTCCTCTACCACTCACAGGATGGGTATGGGGTCCTCTACCACTCACAGGATGGGTATGGGGTCCTCTACCACTCACAGGATGGGTATGGGGTCCTCTACCACTCACAGGAAGGGTATGGGGTCCACTACCATTCACAGGAAGAGTTTGGGGTCATCTACATCTCCCACCTCAAACACTTTGTTCCTCCACTGTGTTTAGTTCAGACAGTTAAGCAACCACAAACCAACATTAATCAATCACTTGGAGACTCAAAATCCTGTTCAGCCATTACTGTAGTCATCTGTAAATGCTGTAACGAATTCGGATTCTTTAAACATTGTTCAAATCCTGAGGAACTAATGCCCCTGAAATTGAAAACAGGTGTCGGGAAAATAAGAATAGTGAATGTTGGTGTTATTGTGAAGTACAACCACCCCCCACACACACCACCACAACCACCCCCCACACCACCACAACCACCCCAACACACACCACCACAACCACCCCCCACACACACCACCACAACCACCCCCCCCCACACACCACCACAACCACCCCCCCCCACACACACCACAACCACCACTACCACAAACGTAGCACAATCAACGACAAATATTAATAGATGTGACCTAAAAAAAATCCAGGGCAGCCATCCTCGCTAACCTACCCAAAGCAACAGACGCAGAATGGTCAACACGTGAATGAACAACATGAACAGAATGAACAACAAGTGAATGGTCAAGTGACAACAAAATATTTGTTTAAACAGTAAATTGTCAGTGAATGATGAATGATTTAGTGGTTCCAAAGCCCAACACTGTGCCCCACCAACGGTAACACCAGGCCTATCAAGGGTAACACCTAGCCTATCAAGTCCAACAACCAACAGAATGGCTGTCTGAAGACAGTATTACAGTTAATGATGAAGCTACTGTATGTCTTGTTCTGTCGTCTGGGCTGGCTGACTCATGGTGTTAAGAGACTGTGACCAAAGCTTTGTTAATGTCAGCCACAACCCCTCAACCACACCAACATATTCAGGGTTGTGGCTGACATTCCTACAGGAACCTTGGCTACTGTCTTCAGCGTCTGAGTCACTCAGGCCAGCTGCGGCAGCAACACAAGCCTCGCAGCTAGTCGGACTGAAAACTCCCATATCTGGTTGATACCTGGTTCTGGGAGTCTACTCCCCAAGCCCGGCCATAGGCCAGACTTGACTTGTGAGAGTTTGGTCCACTAGACCAAGCAGCAGCTGTTCCATACATCAGTAAGGTCAGCCCTTATCATTTGGTCTTGAGAATAAGGTGTGATCCGTCAGGAGGAGACACCAAGCCAGCACACAACTCACTTGCTCACTGTCCACTCATCCAGCGTTGAAATTGGTGGCTACTGCACTTTGGGTTCTCTTTGTCAGAAATTTTCATCTTCCAATGCAGGCGATGAGTCACAATAACGTGGCTAAAGTATGTTCACCAGACCACACACTAGAAGGTGAAGGGACGACGACGTTTCGGTCCGTCCTGGACCGTTCTCAATCGACTTGAGAATAGTCCAGGACGGACCGAAACGTCGTCGTCGTCCTTTCACCTTCTAGTGTGTAGTCTGGTCTTCCAATTTTTGTCAATTATTCCTTTTTTTAGACATAATGTTCTATTACACCAACCCATCCTCCTATTTAGTCAGTAACGATGTCGACCATCGTATAATGACGTAATGGACAATTAGAAAATAGAACTTGGTACTATTGAATTCGGACACACTGGAAAAGGTTTTGTATTTATGTTTTCCTACAAAATCTAACCTAACCATCCTAAGCCTAATACACGCTCTCCAAGGCCTAATATAGTTCATATATGTGCTATACTAAGCTTAGGAATATTAAAGTTTGGTTTTTAACTTTTTCCGAACTCCTATAAAGTGAATAGTACCAAATTCTACAGTCTAATTATCCATTACGTCAATATATGTACAGTTAGGAAAATTCCTATCTGAACGGGAGGATGGGATGAATATACAATGATCAGACTAAGTCACAAGCACTCGTGAAGCCTGTGTATCTTATATCGGTTGTTTGTACTCACCTAGTTGTACTCACCTAGTTGTGTTTGCGGGCGTTGATCTCTGGCTCTTTGGTCCCGCCTCTCAACCGTCAATCAACAGGTGTACAGGTTCCTGAGCCTATTGGGCTCTATCATATCTACACTTGAAACGGTGTATGGAGTCAGCCTCCACCACATCACTTCCTAATGCATTCCATTTGTCAACCACTCTGACACTAAAAAAGTTCTTTCTAATATCTCTGTGGCTCATTTGAGCACTCAGTTTCCACCTGTGTCCCCTAGTGCGTGTGCCCTTGTGTTAAATAGCCTGTCTTTATCTACCCTATCAATTCCCTTCAGAATCTGAATGTGGTGATCATGTCCCCCCCTAACTCTTCTGTCTTCCAGCGAAGTGAGGTTTAATTCCCGTAGACTCTCCTCGTAGCTCATACCTCTCAGCTCGGGCACTAGTCTGGTGGCAAACCTTTGAGCCTTTTCCAGTTTAGTCTTATCCCAAGTGTGCTCACGCACGCACGCACGGACGGACACACACACAATTAGGTGAGTACACACACACACACACACAGTGTGTGCCAGTGGCCAAGTTAAGGCCAGTGTCCTTAACTTGTATACCATGCAAGNAAGCCAAGACATAATAATTAAGGCTCCCAGAAAGGAGAGGCGGACCACGCCATATTAGTAACGCATTCACAAAAACCCGACCAGATATACTCGTCCACACGAGCTCTTGCTTATGGAGACACGACCCGGGACACATACCTTACCTTCCCCTCCCTTCCCCTTCCCTTCCCTCCCCTCCATTCCATTCCCTTCCCCCCCCCTTCCCTCCCCTCCCCTCCCCTCCCTTCCACAGACGCGCGGCCAACCAGTGGAATGCACACAATTAGCAGTTGTGAAAGCTTTCTCCATTCACAACTTTAATCCAGATTCGCCATAGAATTGTAATGTCTTTTTCAGGTGTGTCAGAGAGTACTACGGATGGAATGCATTAGGCAGTGATGTGGTGGAGGCTGACTCTATACACAGTTTCAAGTGTAGATATGATAGAGCCCAGTAGGCTCAGGAACCTGTACACCAGTTAATTGACGACTGAGAGGCGGGACCAAAGAGCCAGAGCTCAACCCCCGCAAGCACAACTAGCTGAACACACACACACAGGGGCCTCACGACTAAATGAATAGCGATTGGGGGGGAGGGGGGGGTCGTAGTCCTCAGGGCCCGGGTTCGATTCCCGACGGAGGAAACAAATGGGTAGAGATTCTTATCTCTGGACACACACCTACACTGCCCACAATTACTGCATGGCACCATACCAGTGGCACCATACTACAGCATCTCCCCCACCCCCTCGCCGTCACACATTTCTGGAAAGATTTAATACCACAAAAACAAAAAAACAGCAACAGTGGGAAAACATCGCAATTCCCCCCCCCCCCCCCCACTGCTGCATATACCACTCTTGCTCCTGACGTCACCTATCAAACTGGAGCTATTGTCACCAGACACGAGGCGGGGGGAGTAGGAGGAGGGGGGGGGGAGATGGTGATCCTTCACCAGCATCACCAACAACCACACAACACCACCACCCTCACCTACACCACACAATACCACCACCACCACCCTCACCACACATCTTCCACGGGGGAATCAGTGGCTTGTGCTCACTTGGTAAACATAACTGCTGCCTTTAGATGTCAAGTCATGACATGAGCCGACATGGTCCAGGATGGACCGAAACCTCTTAACTTAATTATATATTTTAAGATTTGTGGGTTGAATGTCTAAGTACCATTACAAACTAGTGTAAGGAATCATTCAGCATAGCTGGAGAGAGTTTCAGGAGTTCTTCTACTTCACCAGCCCGGCCTGGGGCCAGGTATTCATAATTCTCTGATTGGCACCTCTACTCCTCACCGAGTTCTAGTTTGCAATTCCTTTCGTATCTCTCACTCCAGAATGTTGTTATTCTACTGCGCAATTTTGGGACCTGGCCATCCAATATCTTCCATCAAAAGTATATCAGAATCTTGTATAAAACATTTCAGACCAATCCTGTAGTATGCGGCTCAAGCGTGGGTTTATATTTAGCCAAACACAAGACGGAAGTTAGAGAAAGTTCAAAGGTATGCCACCAGACTGGTCCCCGGCCTGAGAGGCATGAGCTACGAGGTATGGCTACAGGAACTAAATCTCACGTTAATGGAGAACAGAGGAGTTAAAGGACACAAACATGATTACTACTTACAAAATTAGCAGAGGAATTGACAGCTTATTTACCACAAGTGGTACACGGACAGGGGCACACAGGTGGAAACCTAGTACGAAAAATGAGCCACTAAATGAGACATCAAAAATAATTTTCAGTGTCATAGTAAACAAATGGAGTGCACTCGGAAGTGATGTAGTGGAGGCAGACTCCATATACAGTGTCAAATGTAGATATAATAGTGCTCAATAACCTGCAGGAACCTGTACACCCGTTGACTGACAGTGCAGAGGCGGGACCAAAAAGCGAAGCTCGACCCCTGCAATCACAAGTAGGTTAAGTACACGCCCACGAGTACACCACTCTTTGAAGTGGCAATTAGGCGAGTACCAGCATCACCGACAGTGTCGACCTAGACTTGCAACATGAGAATAGTAAGTTGACCAGACCACACACTAGAAGGTGAAGGGACGACGACGTTTCGGTCCGTCCTGGACCATTCTCGAATCGACTTGAGAATGGTCCAGGACGGACCGAAACGTCGTCGTCCCTTCACCTTCTAGTGTGTGGTCTGGTCAACATACTTTAGCCACGTTATTGTGACTCATCGCCTGCATGAGAATAATAACATTATAACACACCGTACACAGGGAGGGGGGGGGGAGTCTGGGCTAAACCCAACACCCGCTGAGACTCACAGTGATGTGGTGGAGGCTGACTCCATACACAGTTTCAAGTGTAGATATGATAGAGCCCAGTAGGCTCAGGAATCTGTACACCTGTTGATTGACAGTTGAGAGGCGGGACCAAAGAGCCAAAGCTCAACCCCGCAAGCACAATTAGGTGAGTACAATTAGGTGAGTACAGTTACAGCAACACGTCTACCCTAGCAGCAGTCGAGTACACCAACACGTGCAACAATGCAAGAAAGAGTGCAAGAGAGCTGTACACATGAGGCATGTGAGCAGAGTACCAGGAGAGGAGGAGGAGGGAGGTAGGTTGGTAGGTAAGTAGGGCAGCAGTGGGGAGGAGAGAGACAGTCACACCACAACACCCCGTGCGGAACTTGCTCATCTCACCCAACCGTTACCCACATCCACACCTATTGCCTCCACACCACCAATAACCACACCCACATTCACACCACAACCCAACTATGCCCCCCCCCACACACACCCGCCCCAGGACCACAACCAGGCGAGGGAACTTCCCACAACACGGCTTCAAAAGCAGATATAATACAAGGTATATTAGCATCATTTAAATATAGATGGTGGTATATAAGGCAGCCAGCTGTGCGCACAGCTCTGCGCTCCCTGATACAACACTCCCTCCTGGTCACGTGGAACACATCCTGGAAATTCTTCTGGACGTAGGTTTTGCTTTCTCCAGTGCGCTCTCGCGCGCGCGCTCGTTGTAGTGAGACTTTTCCCAGGAGTGAGACGCCGGCGTCATTGTCGTGGGTCAGTGGGCCAGGAAATTCTCGGCCTCATCCTCGTGGTCGTCTGGCGGTGCGAGGCCGCTCTTTATACCCAACCTCACGCATTCCTCTATCACAAATTCACCTGAAGCAATACAGCGCCCTCACGTCTAGTACCTTCCTTACCTTGCAAGGTACTGTACCTTGCAAGGTACTGTACCTTGCAAGGTAACTGCAATGATTTCAGGGCTCAGCTTAACCCACCACCAGAGGGCCACACCACCACAGTAATTTTTCTCTCTTTTTAGGCATAAATCTGGTCCGAGATGGTGCATTCATCTAGGTCGTCTGTCAGACAGACCACTTAGTATTTGGTCTCTCGGGAAGGCCTGGTCATGGAGGTGTCTTGATCACTATGTTGTAGTGATTCTTCTGGTTGTGTGAGGTGGTTCCTGGCTCTCGGTCACTGGTGGTGTCCAACAAGGGAGCCGGTCGGCCGAGCGGACAGCACACTGGACTTGTGATCCTGTGGTCCTGGGTTCGATCCCGGCCGCCGGCGAGAAACAATGGGCAGAGTTTCTTTCACCCTATGCCCCTGTTACCTTGCAGTAAAATAGGTACCTGGGTGTTAGTCAGCTGTCACGGGCTGCTTCCTGGGGGTGGAGCCCTGGTCAAGGACCGGGCCGCGGGGACACTAAAAATAAAAAAAAAGCCCCGAAATCATGTCAAGAGAAGATAACCGCTTCCTGGGGGTTTCATGGATCTGGGACATAGATGTGCTTCATGCGGTACAGCTGTTGCCTTCTGGCCAGGTAGCCGGGCCTGGTGTCCATTGGCATCATGTCGAGAGTCTCGTGGATCTGGTCTGCTCTTACCCTGTCCGCCAGCGACAGGCCCACCAGCGAAGCGAAGTGTTAGGTTTTCGACCCGTTGGATTTTCAACATGCTGGTTTTGGCAGTGAGGTTGAGGGGGGGGGGGGGACGCAAGGATAATCAAGGCTAGGTCTTATGATCATTCTGTACAGGCGGAGCTTGACGTGGGATGGGGCTTGCCTGAAGCGGAACAGCCTGGACAGGGAACGTCCCAGCAACCACGAAACGTTTGTTGACGTTTTTATTTGGTTTCAGAAAGGTGACACTAGCTATTGATATATAGACATCATTTTAACGTGGAAAAAAACGTTATTTTTGTCAATAAAATGTGTACTCACCTAGTTACTCACCTAGTGTGTGTGTGTGTGTGTGGGTGTGTGTGTGTGTGTGTGTGTGTGTGTGTGTGTGTGTGTTGTGTGTGTGTGTGTGTGTGTGTGTACTCGCCTAATTGTTCTCACCTAATTGTGCTTGCGGGGGTTGAGCTCTGGCTCTTTGTCCCGCCCCTCAACCGTCAATCAACAGTGTACAGGTTCCTCTGTGTGTGTGTGTGTGTGTGTTGTGTTGTGTGTGTGTGGTGTGTGTGTGTGTGTGTGTGTGTGGTGTGTGTGTGTGTGTGTGTGTGTGTGTGTGTGTGCGCGCGCGCGCGCGCGCGGCGCCCAATGCCCACAAATAAGTGGGCTATTGTTGTGAGGTAGGAGTGATATTAAAAGTCCTCATCTGCAGGACGGTAAGTCGTACGTGGTCGTACAGTGACGGAAAGCCAAGACCCCAGAAAACAAACTAACTGTTCGTAAAGAGCCAACGCGGGGAACACAGACCCATCGATCACCTGGAGTCATGCCAATAACCAAAAGCTGTTGACAATATCTGAGCCGAGAAGCAAAGCTCTCAGAAGCCCCCCTTATCTAATTATACATTATTAACATCTTTATTGACAAAATTAATTACAATTTTGCCTAATCTGAGGATTTTGATAGTCTTATTAAGTGAGGATATGCTGGTATTCACTCACGCAGGACAGAGGGTCATACATAAGACAATAGGTCTAAACTGTAGGCTGAAGCACAATATATCATGGTTCAATCAATGTTTTAATGTATGGATATGTGTACAGCGGAAGATATAAAAGAAAGCAAGCGTGTTGTTGACCAGACCACACACTAGAAGGTGAAGGGACGACGACGTTCCGGTCCGTCCTGGACCATTCTCAAGTCGATTCACCTTCCAGTGTGTGGTTTGGTCAACATAATTTAGCCACGTTATTGTGACTCACCGCCTGCAAGCGTGCTGTTGTTATGTTACGTCAGCTCGTGTTTCTTGGGAGAGGGGGGGGAGGGGAGGAGCGTGGGCACGAGGGGGAGAGAGAGAGAGTGGGAGACATTTTAGCATGGGGGTGAGGTGGGAGTGGATAGGGTGTCTCCCGCCCCGGGACAGTTATGCAGCGGTTATGGTCCTAAAGGGTTACTGGGTCAGCGCTCTCCCTCACCTCCCCGCGCGCGCACGCCCTCCCTCCTGCCAGGAGGGATCCACATCGCCCCCTCAACACACGTTTAGGTCACACACACACACACACACACACACACACACACACACACACACACACACACACACACACACACACAATCTATCCATGTGGAGTCCATATCTAGTCAAGCATAAGACTAAACTGGAAAAGGTGCAAAGGTTTGCCACCAGACTAGTGCCCGAGCTGAGAGGTATGAGCTACGAGGAGCGACTGCAGGAATTAAACCTCACTTCGTTGGAAGACAGAAGAGTTAGGGGGGACATGATCACCACATTCAAGATTCTCAAGGAATCGACAGGGTTGATAAAGACAGGCAATTTAACACAAGGGGCACACGCACTAGGGCACACAGGTGGAAACTGAGCGCCCAAAAGAGCCACAGAGATATTAGAAAGAACTTTTTTAGTGTCAGAGTGGTTGAAAATGGAATGCATTAGGAAGTAATGTGGTGGAGGCTGACTCCATACACCGTTTCAAGTGTAGATATGATAGAGCCCAATAGGCTCAGGAACCTGTACACCTGTTGATTGACGGTTGAGAGGCGGGACCAAAGAGCCAGAGCTCGACCCCCGCAAGCACAACTAGACGAGTACAACTAGGCGAGTACACACGAGCCCAAAAAGGCAAGGTAAACAAGTGAAGTACAACAACCGTGCTGACTGTAGAAAGAGATTGCATAGAGTAAATCCCCGTAGAGCCGAGGCCAGGTGACTATGTATGTTGTTACCAGGCTGGCAGGGGCGAGGTGGCGGCACGTAGCGAAGGCCACACACTGACGCCAGAGCCAGACCACGACGTGGCCAGGACGGGCTCCACAAGAACCCAGTCTGGGCATGACGGGTGCCCGCGAGGGACGGGACGGAGGGCATAGACAGGACACACTAGCCAGGACGGACGTAGGTATGCCCAGCAGGTGAAGGGGTCACACCATGGAGGAAGGGGGGGAAGGGGCAGGGAGGGATAGACAAGGGTGAGGGCTAGAGGGAGGTCAGAGACGTGAAGGCGGGGGGGGGGGGGGGTAACCTGGTAACCAAACAGTTAAGTGTAGCACTGAGCGCCTTGCGTCATTCAACCTCTCAGCCGGAACCAGTACGCACACACTACGCTAGTCGCCCCCCCCCCCCCCCGTGCAACGGGGGGGGGGGTGTCCAGCAGGCTGTTGCATGGCCCACATATCCACTACAGCCTGGTTGGTCCGGCACTTCTTGCACAAGAGCTTATCTAAGTGCATCTTGAAGATGTCTACCTTTGTTCCGGCAATATTTCTAATGCTTGCTGGGAGAGTAATGAACCGCCGTGGACCTCTGATGTTCAGACTGTGCTCTGTGCCTATGGCACCTCTACTCTTCACTGGTTTTATTCTGCATTTCCTTCCCTATCTTTCGGTCCAGTAAGTTGTTAGTCTACTGGACAAATTTAGAACCTGAACTTCCAGTATCTTCCATGTATATATTATTTGATACCTCTCTTGTCTCCTTTCCAGTGAGCACATTTTGAAAACTTGAGACGGTTCCAATAATTTAGGTGTTTCATCGTCTCTATGCGTGCCGTAAATGTTCTCTGTATTCGCCTCTGTATAGGGGCGCCTGACAGCTGAGTGGACAGCGCTTCGGATTCGTAGTCCTGAGGTTCCGGGTTCGATCCCCGGTGGAGGCGGAGACAAATGGGCAAAAAGTTTCTTTCACCCTAATGCCCCTGTTACCTAGCAGTAAATAGGTACCTGGGAGTTAAACAGCTGCTACGGGCTGCTTCCTGGGGGGGGGGGGGGAGGGTGTAACAAAAAGGAGGCCTGGCCGAGAACAGGGCCGCGGGGACGCAAGGCCCCGAAATAATCTCAAGATAACTTCAAGATAAACTCCCTCAATTCAAAATTCACACCTGCTCTGAATGGGGAAGTGAGTACCTAACAGCACTCAAGACGGGACAGCACCAGTAATTAAATAGATTTAACATTGCTGTAGGATCTCTGGATTTGAACGTTCTCATAATCCATCCTATCATTGTCCTGGCCGCCGCTATATTTCCTCGGTTGAACAAGAGGATTTTGATGTCAGGACGTCAGACATCATAATTCCCAGATCCTTTACATGTTGCTTTCCTTCTAGGAGTAGGTCTGATTGTGTCCTGTACCCTGTGTGTCGTTAAATTCCTCATTTACACCATACCTCAGTACCTGGAACTTTGGTCTAAACAA
Organism: Procambarus virginalis; assembly: GCA_020271785.1. Taxonomy (NCBI): domain Eukaryota; kingdom Metazoa; phylum Arthropoda; class Malacostraca; order Decapoda; family Cambaridae; genus Procambarus; species Procambarus virginalis. Next base: position 22,215,918 of record WNGS01163947.1, on the reverse strand, counting down.
AATGCATTCACTCAAGGAGACAAGT
>WNGS01163947.1:22163285-22173837 GCA_020271785.1 Procambarus virginalis | reverse complement strand
CAGGTGTGTGTGTGTGTTCGTGAGGTAGGTGGTCCAGGTGGGGGTGTGTGTGTCCGCGAGGCAGGGGTCCAGGGTGTGTGTGTTCGCGAGCAGGTGGGCCGGGGTGTGTGTTTCGCGAGGCAGGTGGATCCAGGTGTGTGTGTGTCGCGAGGCAGAGGTTTTCCAGGTGTGTGTGGTCGCCAAGGCAGGTGGTCCCAGGTGTGTGTGTGTCGCGAGGCAGGTGGCCAGGTGTGTGGCATGTGTCGCGAGGCAGGTGTCCAGGTGTGTGTGTGTGTCGCGAGGCAAGTGGTCCAGGTGTGTGTGTGTCGCGAGGCAGGTGGTCCAGGGGTGTGTGTGGTGTCGCGAGGTCGGTTGGCCAGGTGTGTGTGTTGCGTCGACCGAGAGGAGTAGGTGCCAGGATGTGTGTGGATGTCGCGAGGCAGGGTGGTCCAGGTTGTGTTTGTGTGTGTCGCGAGGCAGGGTGTCCAGGTAACCCGTCCTCGCAAATTTCGTATAGTCCAGTATTGACTTATTAAATAAGTGCATAGGTGGACATACTAACATAATAGTTTCCCTTGAAAAGTTTCATGGAAAACACACCGACCGACCTTAACCTACTTAGTATGTTACAGTAAGCTACTTGGACTTGAACTCTCAGTAACTGACAATTATATTACTAACCCCAGTCATACCTATAATAGGGTAAGTAACAATTGTATTTACGAAGCTATAAAATGCTTATGTTAACATACTAAGTAGGTTAGTGTAAAGGTCGGTGTTTCTATGAAACTTTTCAGGGAAACTAGTATGTTTAGCATGTCACCTATGCAGGTAACTATTAAGTGTCAAATATTGACTATACGAAGTTTCGAGGACGGGTTGTCCCCCCCCAGGTGTGTGTGTGTGTGTGTCGCGAGGCAAGTGGTCCAGGTGTGTGTGTGTGTCGCGAGGCAGAGGTGATCCAGGTGTGTGTCGGTCGCAGAGGGCAGGTGTGGCCAGTTGTGTGTGTGTCCGCTATAAATAAATTCAATAATTCCTCCCAAAGAGCGCTACTTTAAGTCTTAACATTCTCAAGAGTGTTCATCACCTTCTCCCTGGCTATAAGCGGCATAACTTTCTTTTAACCTCTGCCCTGCAATAAGGAATTTGATAACACCTCCAATGGGTACATTGATCGACCGGGCTGTGATTGCTTCTTCAAAGTGCGTGCAGCGGCCTGCAGCAGGAAGCTGCGTGAGATAAGAGGCTGCAGGGACTGATGTTAGAGGTACATCCCAGGGTGGGAATAGGACTATAGAGCAACTGTATCCCTTTTGAGATGTTATTTTATTGTCTCAATGAACGTACGTGGAAGTTGAGGTAGTATCCCCCGTGGCTCAGTTCTTTGTATTTTATTGCCGTGCCTCTTGAGCCGTGTTCCTTCATAAATTGCGTGCGCGAGGTAGCTCGCACTTTCGTGCGTAGGGGGGCGTGGGCGGGAACATAGTGGAGGGGGTTGGTGGAGGGTGCAAGCACTGGAAAGCATTATGCGTGATATAGGCACCCCCGCCCTCCTCCTGGCTGTCCATGTGGGTCCCCCCCCCCCTCACCCCACTTGCACCCTGTTGCTACTGCACCATAGTAGAGGCAAAGTGGTGTTAGTGTGAGTTGCTTGCGAGGCTACACACTTGCTGGCTTCCCCGTCCTCTGCGTGAGTCAGCTCACAGGGAAGAATGACTAGAGATTGTGAGTGTGAAGGTGGTGTTATCCGTTCTCGGGGTTGGCGGTGGTGGGGGGAACTAGCCGTGTAGGAGGCGCAACTGGCGCAGTGCCACCAGGGGTGACCTCTGGCGGTGCGGCGGCGCACTTGGGTCCCTTCCTCCCAAACCAAGGGCGGCGCCACATCCGCTATTGCTGCTCCTCTGCTGTTTCCGTGTGGTTTTGCTGTTCGCTCCGCTGTCGTGGCCCTGCACCGTCGTGGCCACCACCGTCGTGGCCACCACCGTCGTCACTGACCAACAGTCACCATATATGATGGTGGTCACCAGTCTGACCACCAACGCTGGCCAGGGTCAACATGTTGACAAACACAACATATTCTGACAGGACAGTTAAGGCAGGAGAGAGACAGACACACCGGCCCAGATTGTTACTTTTAGTAGATGGTCTGTTGGGTGATCAAGGACGCCCAGTTCAATCCCGCCGTCATGCTCCAAAGATGTTCTCATAGATAGGTGGATCACGTTGTGGTAATTGCATAGTGTGTAAAGATAGACACTGCAAAGGAGAGTTAAAGTTGTTCTCATCTTCGTGTCCGGAGTTGGGGGCAAGGCAACTATCAGGAGAAAACGCCAAGCCATCACCACTTGGAAGGGATATGATAAGGATTTGGGATGGGACGGAAGGAAGGAATGGTGCCCAACCATTTAGACGGGTAGGGGATTGAACGCCGACCTGCATGAAGCGAGACTGTCGCTCTACCATCAAGCCCAAGTGGTTGGGGCAGTTAATGGCCTTTCTGCCCATCTGAAGTAGGCAGAAAGAACTTAAGTAACTTAAAATGGGAGGAGGTGCACATGAGCCCATTGTAAAGTAGAAGTGCAGTAAGTACACTAAAACCATTCTATACACGTGTGGGCCTGGAGCTTTGTCCCAACTCGCCTCTTTTTAAGATTTAGCTACTCGGAATGAAGTGTCCATGTAGCACGGGCTATGGTGAGCCGTAACTAACTCTCCCTCTAGCCGGTCCTTGCCGGCGCTCACGGGGCAACTTGATCAACATCTTCAAACTGTTCTGGGACGTGATTTGAACGTCGGACTGCGTGCAGCGGCGTCCAACAGTCTGGATGGATACACCGTGAATCCGGGAGTCCTAATTGAGAGTACTTACTTGTACCCGGAACAACTTTAAGAGATTGGGATGCGGGGGGGGGGGAGGACTCTGGAAACTTAAGTGCAGTTAAGGTAGTTACGCCTAGGCTGGTAAGTAGGTGGGGTTGAGTAGTATTATAGTGGTGAAGATATGGTGAGTGTGGAGGTTGTGGTGATGGTGAGTGGGGGAGTGTGGAGGTTGTGGTGATGGTGAGTGGGGGAGTGTGGAGGTTGTGGTGATGGTGAGTGGGGGAGTGTGGAGGTTGTGGTGATGGTGAGGTGAGGAGGAGTGTGGAGGTTGTGGTGATGGTGAGTGGGGGAGTGTGGAGGTTGTGGTGGTGATGGTGAGTGGGGGAGTGTGGAGGTTGTGGAGAGGGCAGCATGGTGGTGGTGGTGACGGAGGGTGGAGAGGGAGCCTCCAGTGTGTCAGTGGGCCACGCGGCCACTCCACTCCCGCCTCCAACGGCTCCCCCCCCCCACCTCTCATCTCCTCCTCCTCTCCTCCTCACATTTGCTCTTGCTCTTATCACTCCTGCTGCTGCTCCTCCTGCTCCTGCTGGCGTCGTCGCTCTCCTCCTTGTTGTGACTATAGTTGTTGCTGCTCCAGGAGTGAAGGGCTGATGGGGGGGGGGGGCCTCTCCTTGTCAGTACAGTGATGTCAACGCCTCTCAGATAGTGATCATCAGTAGTGATGGTGGAGCTGTTGGTGAGGGGGGGGGAGCAAGATGCGGTGGCGAGAAACATGGTGATGGGGTGGCAAGGCATATGGTCATGAGGGGGGGGGGGGGGGGTATCTGGATGATTTCGGGGCTTAGCGTCCCCGCGGTCGGTCCTCGACCAGGCCTCCTTTTTGTTACACATCCGCAGGAAGCAGCCCGTAGCAGCTGTCTTAACTCCCAGGTACCTATTTACTACTGAATGAACAGGGCATCAAGGGTGAAATAAATCTGCCATGTGTTTCCGCCTCCACTGGGGATCGAACGGAACCTTAGAACTAAGAGTCCCGAGCGCTGTCCACTCAGCTGTCAGGCCCTTTGAGATCAGGTCAAGGGTGGTGAAACATTCAGACACCATTGTGGCCGGCCTGGGGCCAGATCCGGCTTGTCAGAGCTTGGTCCAACAGGCTGTTGCTTGAAGCGGCCCGCAGGCCCATATATCCACTGCAGACTTCTTGATCCGGCACTTCTTACAAGAGCTTATCTAAGTGCATCTTGAAGACGTTCACCTTTGTTCCGGCAATATTTCTAATCTTTGCTGGGAGAGTAATGAACCGCCGTGGACCTCTGATGTTCAGACTGTGCTCTGATTGTGCCTATGGCACCTCTACTCTTCACTGGTTCTGTCCTGCATTTCCTTCCGTATTTTTCGGTCCAGTAAGTTGTTAGTCTACTGTGCAAATTTGGAACCTGGACTTCTAGTACCTTCTATGTATATATTATTTGATACCTCTCTTGTCTCCTTTCCAGTGAGTACATTTTGAAAGGTTTGAGACGGTCTCAATAATTTAGTTGTTTTATTGTGTATTTGCGTAACATATATGTTCTCTGTATTCCCCCTTATTTCAGCGGTCTCTGCTCTCTACTCTGAAAGGGGAAGTGAGAACCTAACAGCACTCAAGACGGGACAGCACCAGTGGCTTAGATAGTATTAGCGTTGCTGTGAGATGTCTGGATTTGAACGTTTTCATAATGCATCCTATGATTGTCCTGGCCGCCGCTATATTTCCTCGGTTATGTTCACTAAATGTCAGGTCGTCAGACATCATAATTCCCAGATCCTTTACAGGTTGCTTTCCTTCTATGAGTAGGTCTGATTGTGTCCTGTACCCTGTGTGTCATTAAATTCCTCATTTACACCATATTTAAGTACCCGGGGCCAGATTCACGAAGCAGTTACGCAAGCACTTACGAACCTGTACATCTTTTCTCAATCTTTGGCGGCTTTGTTTAGAGTTATTAAACAGTTAATAAGCTCCTAAGCACCAGGAGGCTGTTTATAACAATAACAACAGTTGATTGGCAAGTTTTCACGCTTATAAACTGTCTAATAAATGTAACAAAAGGCGTCAAAGATTGAGGAAAGATGTACACGTTCGTAAGTGCTTGCGTAACTGCTTCGAGAATCTGGCCCCTGGAACTTATCAGTGTTAGACATCGTGATATTTCCCGTTACCCAGTCGAACACTATTACTCTCGGCTTATAGTTTTCAGTGTCTTCTACAGACAAAGTTTTGCATGTTGATTGTTATCAGCGAAGGATGACGCGACGCTCTCACCCTCATGACGGTCCTTGTGAATTTGTTCTGTAACTAGGTAGTTTAGTCTATATCAGAGATACGAATGAGAGAGCAGTGATGCAGGGACCTGCATGCAAGGGCAAGCAGTGATACAGGGACCTGCATGCATGGGCAAGCAGTGATGCAAGGACCTGCATGCAAGGGCAAGCAGTGATGCAGGGACCTGCATGCAAGGGCAAGCAGTGATGCAGGGACCTGCGTGCAAGGGCAAGCAGTGATGCAAGGACCTGCGTGCAAGGGCAAGCAGTGATGCAGGGACCTGCATGCAAGGGCAAGCAGTGATGCAGGGACCTGCATGCAAGGGCAAGCAGTGATGCAGGGACCTGCGTGCAAGGGCAAGCAGTGATGCAAGGACCTGCATGCATGGGCAAGCAGTGATGCAAGGACCTGCATGCAAGGGCAAGCAGTGATGCAGGGACCTGCATGCAAGGGCAAGCAGTGATGCAAGGACCTGCGTGCAAGGACAAGCAGTGATGCAAGGACCTGCATGCAAGGGCAAGCAGTGATGCAGGGACCTGCATGCATGGGCAAGCAGTGATGCAGGGACCTGCATGCATGGGCAAGCAGTGATGCAGGGACCTGCATGCATGGGCAAGCAGTGATGCAAGGACCTGCATGCAAGGGCAAGCAGTGATGCAGGGACCTGCATGCAAGGGCAAGCAGTGATGCAGGGACCTGCATGCAAGGGCAAGCAGTGATGCAGGGACCTGCATGCAAGGGCAAGCAGTGATGCAGGCACCTGCGTGCAAGGGCAAGCAGTGATGCAGGGACCTGCATGCAAGGGCAAGCAGTGATGCAGGGACCTGCATGCAAGGGCAAGCAGTGATGCAGGGACCTGCATGCATGGGCAAGCAGTGATGCAGGCACCTGCGTGCAAGGGCAAGCAGTGATGCAGGGACCTGCATGCAAGGGCAAGCAGTGATGCAAGGACCTGCGTGCAAGGACAAGCAGTGATGCAAGGACCTGCATGCAAGGGCAAGCAGTGATGCAGGCACCTGCGTGCAAGGGCAAGCAGTGATGCAAGGACCTGCGTGCAAGGGCAAGCAGTGATGCAAGGACCTGCATGCAAGGGCAAGCAGTGATGCAGGGACCTGCATGCAAGGGCAAGCAGTGATGCAGGGACCTGCATGCAAGGGCAAGCAGTGATGCAGGGACCTGCGTGCAAGGGCAAGCAGTGATGCAAGGACCTGCATGCAAGGGCAAGCAGTGATGCAGGGACCTGCATGCAAGGGCAAGCAGTGATGCAAGGACCTGCATGCAAGGGCAAGCAGTGATGCAGGGACCTGCGTGCAAGGGCAAGCAGTGATGCAAGGACCTGCATGCAAGGCAAGCAGTGATGCAAGGACCTGCATGCAAGGGCAAGCAGTGATGCAGGCACCTGCGTGCAAGGGCAAGCAGTGATGCAGGGACCTGCATGCAAGGCAAGCAGTGATGCAAGGACCTGCATGCAAGGCAAGCAGTGATGCAGGGACCTGCATGCAAGGGCAAGCAGTGATGCAGGGACCTGCATGCAAGGGCAAGCAGTGATGCAAGGACCTGCATGCAAGGGCAAGCAGTGATGCAAGGACCTGCATGCAAGGGCAAGCAGTGATGCAGGCACCTGCGTGCAAGGGCAAGCAGTGATGCAGGGACCTGCATGCAAGGGCAAGCAGTGATGCAGGGACCTGCATGCAAGGGCAAGCAGTGATGCAGGGACCTGCATGCAAGGGCAAGCAGTGATGCAAGGACCTGCATGCAAGGGCAAGCAGTGATGCAAGGACCTGCATGCAAGGGCAAGCAGTGATGCAGGCACCTGCGTGCAAGGGCAAGCAGTGATGCAGGCACCTGCGTGCAAGGACAAGCAGTGATGCAGGGACCTGCGTGCAAGGGCAAGCAGTGATGCAGGGACCTGCGTGCAAGGGCAAGCAGTGATGCAGGCACCTGCATGCAAGGGCAAGCAGTGATGCAGGCACCTGCATGCAAGGGCAAGCAGTGATGTGCCCTGGAAGGGAAGGGGAATTTTTAGGGGAAAGCGCCAAGCCATTACGACTATAGCACCTGAAGGGGGCAGGATAAGGATATGGGATGGGACGGTTGGGAAGAAATGGTGTCCAACCACTTGGACGTCGGGGATTGAACGCCGACCTGCATGAAGCGAGACAATCGCTCTACCGTCCTGCCCAAGTGGACGGTACTGTGCCCTGGAGGCACAGAGCTTTTCACTGCACTTGAACTTTGTTATTGTTTAACTTACTGCATTCTGTTTGACAAAATTGTAAATCAACTCCTACTTTACTGTTATTCATCTCATTTTATCACTCCAATTTCACAGTTACCGAATGCCTTTGCGAAGTCTGTCTATACATTATCTGCATTTTGTTTTTCATGTAATGCTTCTGTGATTTGGTGACGGTGGTTGAGTTGTTGCGAAAGAGAGGGTCTTCCCACTTTAAATTCTTTTAGATTTGTCGTCCTTGTCTATGAACTGGAGATTTGATTCTTAATCACTCCTTCAAAAACTTGAATTATGTGCGAGAGACGTGGTTGATGGTGAGGAGTTGTGTTGTGGGTTGTAAGGTGGCGTTGACCTGTGTGCACAGGGCGCCTTCGTCACCACCACCTGCCTCGCCGCCGCCGCCGCCGCCACCACCACCACCTGCCTCGCCGCCGCCGCCGCCGCCGCCACCACCACCACCACCACCACCTGCCTCGCCGCCACCACCACCTGCCTCGCCGCCGCCACCACCTGCCTCGCCGCCGCCGCCACCACCACCACCACCACCACCTGCCTCGCCGCCGCCACCACCACCACCTGCCTCACCGCCGCAGCTGGAGCAACAGATGCCGTGGTCGTCCACACAGCTGTCACAACCCGACTAACGTGACACGTGTTGTAGTAACTTGCAGTAACCTGAAGCCTTCCAGCTTTGTTGCCGTAATATTCTTAATTTGCTGATAACAGGGTAAAGTCTTGCCTCAGGTTTATGCTGAATATTGTCGTTTTGTTGAAGGTTATGTAAAGGGTTTTGTGGTGGGGCGGTGTGGAGGAGAGAGGTGGCGGCGGGGAGCGCCTAGAGCTCCTAACAGCGCCTAGAGTTCCTAGAGCCTAGAGCGCCTAGTGTATTTCCGTCTCAAAGCGCTCAAAATCTGTTCTCTGGGATGGAGACGAGTTAAAGTTCACACAATATGTACATGGAAGGTACTGGATGGCCTGACCCCAGATATGTACAATGAATAAACTCACTATAGCGAAAGATATCGTAGCAAGAGAGAACTTGTTAAGCACCTCCAAATGATATCTGAACTGCGGGCCGCTCCAAGCAACAGCCTAGTGGACCAAACTCTCACAAGTCAAGCCTGGCCTCGGGCCGGGCTTGGAGAGAAGTACTCCAGAACCCCATCAAGCAGGTATCAACCAGGTATCAACCAGGCTGTGTTTCATGCGTGAGGCTGCGTCTAACAGCCTCGTTGCTGAGACGTTGATCCCAAGCGCCAACGACAGGTAGGTAGATCCTGTGAAGAGTTGAGGTGCCGTAGACAGCATCACAGTACACTGTATGAACATCAAAGGGCCATCAAATATAAGATATATCGCCGGGACACAGGTGGAGGCGTTGGTGAGGTAATTGGACACATTGCTACAGGAAGTGGTGGATGAGCCAGGTTGTAGTGGCTGTGAGCCTGCCAGCCCGCAAGCCTGGTCCCAGGGCGGGCATGAGGCGTACAACACCCTGGGCGGAAGCCAGTTAGAGAGGGTTATCTTGAGGTTATCTTGATTTCTGGGGCTTAGCGTCCCCGCGGCCCGGTCCTCGACCAGGCCTCCTTTTTGTTACCCCCCCCCCCTCAGGAAGCAGCCCGTAGCAGCTGTTTAACTCCCAGGTATTTACTCGTAGGTAACAGGGGTATCAGGGTGAAAGAAACATTTTACCCATTTGTTCTGCCTCCACCGGGGATCGAACCCGGAATCTCAGGACAACGAATGCGAAGCGCTGTCCACCCAGCTGTGAGGCGCCCCAAATTGCGACGACGACAACAAGAAGGGTGTTAGGATATACTGGCTACACTCCTTACCCGGTTGTCCTGACGACCTCGGCTCCACCTCCACACCAGCCCGCCCCTCCTGGGGGTTGACGCACCCTCTCCTCACTCCGCTACCACACAACTTCTCTATTGCCAAAAGGTGGACTTCTACCGCAAATACTCTGCGCCTGATTTGACATAGTATGTCTCAACCTTCCCACTGCCAGTGTCAGCAGTGGATCAACGGCTGCGAGCAGCCGCGTCCAACAGCCTGGTTGACCAGTCCAGCAACCAGGAGGCCTGGGGCCAGATTCACGAAAGCACTTACGTAAGTACTTAGGAAGTGTACATCTTTCCTCAATCTTTAACGGCTTTGTTACATTTATTAAACAGTTTGCAAGCATGAAAACTTGCCAATCAACTGTTGTTATTGTTATAACCTGGTGCTTCGGAGCTCATTAACTGTTTAATGATTGTTAACAAAGCCGCCAAAGATTGAGAAAAAATGTAAAGGTTCGTAAGTGCTTGCGTAAGTGCTTTCGTGAATCTGGCCCGCTGGTCGAAGACCGGGCCGCGGAGACGCTAAAAGCCCCGAAATCATATAAAGATAGTGGCCCTTGGGGCCGACTTCCCCAACAAGTGTGAACTTCACTCTGATACCTTGGCCTAGGACTGTGATTACAGAGGTGACCTTCTGAGGCGGGTGTTCTCCAAGGGCCCTGGTGTTATTACCAGTAGCTGGTGGTCGGCTGTGTAGCGGCGGCGCCTGTCAGTGGTGGGCGGCGCTGGCGGTGTCAGTGGTGCGGCGGCTGTGTCGCTTGGTGGCGGCGGCGGTGCTGGTGCGGGTGTAGCTCGGCTGTGTCGCGGCGCGGCTCAGGCTGATGTTGGTGGCGGCGGCTGGCGGCCGGCTGTGTCAGCTGGTGGTGGCGGCGGCTGTCAGCTGTTGGCAGCGGGGCGGCTGTGTCAGCTGGTGGTGGCGGGCGGCTGTGTCAGCTGGGGCGCGGCGATGCTGTTCAGCTGGTGCGCTGTGGCGGCGGCTGTATCAGCTGGTGGTGGCGGCGGCTGTATCAGCTGGTGGTGGCGGCGGCGGCTGTGTCTGTCAGCTGGTGGTGTGACAGGGACCTGCGATAGTGGAGATGAACATGACGGTGGTGAGGTGGCCTAGCCCGGAGATAGTTTTGATATGTGTGCCAGATGAGAACGCGCGCGCGGGCCCGCAGGCGCGTAGTGGCTCTCCTAGTGGTCTATCGGGTTCTTCCCACCTTTTACCCAGTCAGTAGTTTCACTATTTATAAACTTTAGCGTCTTGTCTGGCTGGACCTGTTTGTCGCAGTTTTATCCCGTTTTAGCCAGAGGAAACTGCATGTTTGGTCTTCTTGTAACGCGGTGTGTTGCAGACGACAATTGTTGACGCATCAACTGCAACAG
>WNGS01163947.1:22084891-22095170 GCA_020271785.1 Procambarus virginalis | reverse complement strand
CTGACCTGACCTGACCTGACCTGACTGACCACTCCTGTGTGCCAGTGTCTCCCAACATGTGTCTCACCTCCCCCTCCCTCCTGTCTCTACTCCCTCAACTGAAAACCCCCTGTAAGTATACACTCAAGTTGGTTCCCCTCAGTACGCTGCCATCATATCGCTCCTCGTCTCTATCTCTTTCACTGGAAGTTAGTTTTGGTGCGTTTAACCCGCCTGTCAGTTTACCTCACACGATCTCCAGCACAACAAGGAGTCACTCCTCACAGACACCAGCCCCTCACCCTACCTCACAGACACCAGCCCATCACCCTACCTCACAGACACCAGCCCCCTCACCCTACCTCACAGACACCAGCCCCCTCACCCTACCTCACAGACACCAGCCCCCTCACCCTACCTCACAGACACCAGCCCCCTCACCCTACCTCACAGACACCAGCCCCCTCACCCTACCTCACAGACACCAGCCCCCTCACCCTACCTCACAGACACCAGCCCCCTCACCCTACCTCACAGACACCAGCCCATCACCCTACCTCACAGACACCAGCCCCCTCACCCTACCTCACAGACACCAGCCCCATCACCCTACCTCACAGACACCATCCCTATCACCCTACCTCACAGACACCAGCCCCCTCACCCTACCTCACAGACACCAGCCCCCTCACCCTACCTCACAGACACCAGCCCCCTCACCCTACCTCACAGACACCAGCCCCCTCACCCTACCTCACAGACACCAGCCCCATCACCCTACCTCACAGACACCAGCCCCCTCACCCTACCTCACAGACACCAGCCCCATCACCCTACCTCACAGACACCAGCCCCATCACCCTACCTCACAGACACCAGCCCCATCACCCTACCTCACAGACACCAGCCCCATCACCCTACCTCACAGACACCAGCCCCATCACCCTACCTCACAGACACCAGCCCCATCACCCTACCTCACAGACACCAGCCCCATCACCCTACCTCACAGACACCAGCCCCATCACCCTACTCACAGACACCAGCCCCCTCACCCTACCTCACAGACACCAGCCCCATCACCCTACCTCACAGACACCAGCCCCCTCACCCTACCTCACAGACACCAGCCCCATCACCCTACCTCACAGACACCAGCCCCATCACCCTACCTCACAGAGTCTCCAACACACCAGTCACAGCTCCGCCCTTACCTGAAAGACAGAACAAGACATTAGCACAATTTTTTTTTACATAATTTTTTTCACACAAAATATATGCAATCCATTCCTGTGTAAAATAAATAATGAGAGTACTTTGCAGATGGCTTTAGTTGAACACACACACACACACACACACACACACACACACACACACACACACACACACACACACACACACACACACACCACCCAGGGTTCTCCATCACCCTCCCTATAAACGTAAGGTGAATTATCAACAGACCTCCAGCTGTGTTTAAAAGAACTTGACAAACATCTCCACCTGGGACTCGTTCAACCGCGGCCAACACTAACTTACCTTACCTAACTTACCTCTACTTGATTCACTCGCTCATAAAGCATTGAATGTGCTCTTGTTGTCTCTTATAATTAAATCCAGAGCTCTTCTGGAGGGGTGTGTATGGGTGGGGGGAAAAATTAGTTTGTAACAGTTGATTGACAGTTGAGAGGCGGGTCGAAAGAGCAAAGCTCAATCCCTGCAAGCACAACTAGGTGAATACACACACACACACACACACACACACACACACACACACACCACACACACACACACACACACACACACACACACACACACACAGAGAGGGGCACTCGCGACTGGGGGTCGTAGTCCTTAGTGCCCGGTTCGGTCCCCGGCAGAGGCAGAAACAAATTCCCAGATTTTCTTTCACCCTGATGCACCTGTTCACCCAGCAGTCAATAGGTACCAAAGAGTTAAACAGCTGCTACGGGCTGCTCCCTGGGGATGTGCGCGCGTGGTGTAAGAGAAATATATGTAGTAGATATAAGAGGAAAAATAAATTGGTTAGAAAGACGGGGTCCAAGAGCTAATAGCTCGATTCTGCAGATACAAATATTAAACACACACACATACATATGTTGTACACGTGTGTGTTGCACCTAATAGGCTAAGTTGCCTAAAAAAACGAATTTTCCTGAAATATTATATTTTTCAAACATTTTTTTCGTATGGAACGATAAAGCTTTAAATTACATTATATACGATTTTTTTTTACTTTGAGTGAAAATATTAATTTCTTGAACCCTAACCCTACCTAATATATCCAAACATAACACAAGTCAATCAGTAATTCATGTTTTTAATATATAATTATAATTAGAAAATAAGCAATTTGGAAAGAAGTATTTGAAAATGGTGAAAATCGTCCGGCTTGTTAGGCAAATCGAATCTTGCATACTAGACCAAGTAGTGTGATTCTGGCTAATATATACACACATGTACCTATGTATGTTATATATATGCGTGTGTATGTGTGTGTGTGTGTGGGGGGGGGAGACACGACAATAGCACTCAGGACCACTACTAGCTCCCACAAACCAAATACAATAATGTCTCAAATGAAAATCCTGATATGGTGTGGTGCTTCTGAATTATACGAGGTAAGATTAGCCAAGAGATTAGCAACAAGTGACATTTACAGTGAACCAGGCGATGATTATAACAGGTTACCAGCCTCGTGCTCGTCTCCTGCACCGTCCCCCACCCAGGTGGTGCACCATCCCTCACCACTATACTACGGTGACCTCTTATCACCACCATCAAGATATCTGCCACTAAACACACACACACTTGTGTATACAATGGCATTATCAAGAAGAGTTTCAGTCAGTGGCGCAGATCTCAATATGGTGTTCCAGTGACGCCATGTAACGCTCGCCCACTCTTTCCGGCAAGAAATATTGCCGGAACAACCGTGGACATCTTCAAGAGAAAACTGGACTGTTTTCTAAGAGAAGTTCCGGACCAGCCAGGCTGTGGTGGGTATGTGGGCCTGCGGGCCGCTCCAAGCAACAGCCTGATGAACCAAGCTCTCAAGTCAAACGTGTCCTCGGGCCGGGCTTGGGGAGTAGAAGAACTCCCAGAACCCCATCAACCAGGTATCAACCAGGTATCTCAATACCAATGGTTTAGTGTAGGTATGGTAAGAGGCGGGAATAGGGATCAGGGAGGAAGGGCGTAGTTTTAGGGCAATGGGAGATTGCGGTCGGTCTTAATTCATCTATCCTTCACACCTTACAATTAGTGTCAGCTGTAACTAGTTGACACTGTAATTATAAGGTGTGAAGGATATATTAATTTAATAATGTAATGATCTCCGTCTGAGGTCTGATAAAATCCTTTTCTGCCCTCTGTAATCCTTTTTGCGCTACCGCTCACAGGATGAGTATGGGGTGCACAATAAACTAGCCGCCGGATCAACTGTGGTGGCACTCAGACGACGGCACTGCCACCAGACGAAGGCAGCTACACAAGCTGATGATATAGGCTAGACAACTAAAGAACATAACACCAATATCATTTGAACAAATCCACAAGGGCCGTGACGAGGATTCGAACCTGTGTCCGGGAGGGAGCATCCCAGACACTGCCTTAGACACTGCATCCCAGACACCAATATCATTTCTAGGGCAAGAGCCTGGAGGCTCACCTCGGCCCGACCAGACCCAGAGCCATGCGTACAACGGTATCACACACACACAGAACCTGCCCGGGGTGAGGAGACGCCTTGTGTGGCACCACAACACACCGTCAACCGCACCAAACATGCCACCAAACATATCATTAACCTCACACAACAGCACGGGCTATGGTGAGCCCTACACACCGGAGCCACCTGGTGGGTGTAGGTGACGTTAACACTCCCTTCAACACTAACCTAAATGACAACCAGAGCCCTAAGAGGAGGACACCATGCGGAGTTATACCGCGCCAGGAGGCGGTGAGCGGCACAAATGAGGACAAGGGGCAATGAAGGTGGCCGAGGGTGAGGATGGGGGCGGCCGAGGTAACGGTGGGTGTGGGCGTGGTGGTGTGGTGCAGGTGTAACGGGGCACCACCATAACGCCTTGCCCCTCCCTGCCCTCACCTACTGCTCTCTCTCCTCCTACACTCCTTCCTAACCTACCCGCGGCTCCCTCACCCAAGGGTCACCAGCACCTCACCTCTAAGGCCTCCTACTTCATCCCTCAACATGACGTTCCATCAATCCACTAATGACAGCCTCGTTCCTGTGCCCGGTAAGTTCACTACGGGCTCACCATAGCCCGTGCTACTTGCCCCGCTCCTGTGCCCGGTAAGTCCACTACGGGCTCACCATAGCCCGTGCTACTTGCCCCGCTCCTGTGCCGGTAAGTCCACTACGGGCTCACCATAGCCCGTGCTACTTGCCCCGCTCCTGTGCCAGGTAAGTCCACTACGGGCTCACCATAGCCCGTGCTACTTGCCCCGCTCCTGTGCCAGGTAAGTCCACTACGGGCTCACCATAGCCCGTGCTACTTGCCCCGCTCTGTGCCAGGTAAGTCCACTACGGGCTCACCATAGCCCGTGCTACTTGCCCCGCTCCTGTGCCAGGTAAGCCCACTACGGGCTCACCATAGCCCGTGCTACTTGCCCCGCTCCTGTGCCAGGTAAGTCCACTACGGGCTCACCATAGCCCGTGCTACTTGCCCGCTCCTGTGCCAGGTAAGTCCACTACGGGCTCACCATAGCCCGTGCTACTTGCCCCGCTCCTGTGCCAGGTAAGTCCACTACGGGCTCACCATAGCCCGTGCTACTTGCCCCGCTCCTGTGCCAGGTAAGCCCACTACGGGCTCACCATAGCCCGTGCTACTCGCAACTGCTTGTTCCTGGTAGCTGAACCTAAAACAACAACAAACTCCACTAATAACACCACAGACACAGTCGTAAAATCATAATAGTAACAAATACGGATTGAAAATAAAATCAGAAGAGACGGGCTACCAACCACAAGTACAGTACTGCAAGAACGGTAGTTTGGTGTTTTGTGGCGGGGGAGGGGAGCGTCTCATTAACCTGTGGGAGGTGTTACCCACTAGGGTGAGCACGTCCGCCGCAGGTGGGTCACCAGTGGCACCAGTACCGCCTCCCACGCTGCCCAAGCAACCCGTCCTCCTAACACAACGTCGCATTATGGCTATCTTCTGCCTAAGGGACAAAACTGTCCTACTAGAAAATGGTAACGGGCTCGCGAAGTTGACATACTGTCCCGTTTTCTGTTTTAGGTCCTCTGATAAGTTAGGATAAGGGCAGTTTAGTACGACAGTTTCTTGACGTTGGGAAATCTTTGGAGGACGAGCTGGCCAAAGGACATTGGCTGCACCTATCTGTGTATGCGCGAGCGAGTATATTTTGGTGGCAGTCTTCCTTGTAGACATTATACAGAACACGACAAAGGGCGAGACCAATGATCTTAGCAAGAATCTCTATATGCTTATGTTCTTTTTCGCCTGGAAAAACAATGTCGAAAAATTATTTTACACATTTATCATGGCCTGACGCTAAGAGAAGCGTTTCACTGGTCTTGTCAACATTGTCAAAAGCGAGGTAGAAGTGAATACAATTTAGCTGGAGCAACAGAGGACCTAGCGAGGTGTGGCGTGGGTCAATAGGTCCACCACAGCTTACCACCTGCTGTGTGGTAAGCTGCGCTGTGTGGTAACCAGTGATGGCTGGGGCAGTGTGCTGGATGGTCCGTCTTGGTCTGGAAGATGGCAGAGTGGAACCCCGTGTCAGCTGCCTGAGTTTACTGGTAGTGAGGGTGTCAGCTGGCTGAGTTTACTGGTAGTGAGGGTGTCAGCTGGCTGAGTTTACTGGTAGTGAGGGTGTCAGCTGGCTGAGTTTACTGGTAGTGAGGGTGTCAGCTGGCTGAGTTTACTGGTAGTGAGGGTGTCAGCTGGCTGTTGGTAGTTGGCTGAGTTTACTGGTAGTGAAGGAGGCTCGCCGATGTCGCATCTTCAATACGTTATTGACATAAAACGACAATGTGTCCCGTCATCCTGGTGACAATGCAACCCGTCCTATTATAATTACGTCGCTTTTCGCTTGTATGCGCACTATGGCTAAAAATGGACGTAATTTGAAATGAAATCGGCTCACGAAAGTGACGTACTGTCCCGTTTTCTGTTTTGAGTCATCTAGCTTACTCGGTCAGATTAGGAGAGGAAACTTTCAATTAACTGTTTTCATGACGTTTTGAAACCTTAGGAGAACTTCCTGCCCTCCTAACCTACCAGCCTACCCTTAACTTACCTGGTTGATATCTGGTTGATGGGGTTCTGGGGGGTTCTTCTACTCTCCAAGCCCGGCCCGAGGCTAAGCTTGACTTGTGAGAGTTTGGTCTATTAGGCTGTTGCTTGGAGCGGCCCGCAGGCCCACATACCCACCACAGCCCTACCCACCATAGTGGCCCTCACGTCATCACAACTCAAGTACGCCACATCCCTCTGCCGTGCTCCCGCAGCCTTCACAATACCGAGTAAACGGTGACACAAGTGAACAATATTAACAATGGCGGGATGACACTGAGGTTTCCTGGGTGTCCGTCCCTGACTAGACTGGTGGAGGAGAGTGAGGCAGGTGGTGACCTTACACTGGCACCACTCTGGCAACGGCACTAAGCCAGTACTGCCTCAAAGGGAGAGCTTCAAGAGTACCTCAAAGAGAGAGCTTCAAGTGTGCCTCAAAGAGAGAGCTTCAAAGAGTATCTCAAAGGGAGAGCTTCAAGAGTACCTCAAAGAGAGTGCGTGAAGGGGAAGGTGGGTGGGTGGTAGCATCAGTACACAGGCAGCAGTAAACACAATGCACATAGGGAGGAAGAGCAACAAAGACAGGAGGCGGGTAATACCTACCCGGGTCAACCAAGAGTGCGCACCTCCGCCACTAAACGTTTACACTCTGCGCACCCCCCTGCCGTGCCAACCATCAACCTTCCTCACCACTTAAGCGCACACAACACGCGCTCAAGTGACAACCTAACCTATTACACTGACGACACACTGTCAGTAAGACATAACAGTGCCGGACCAACCGGGCTGTAGTGGGTATGTGGGCCTGCGGGCCTCTGCAAGCAACAGTCTGTTGGACCAAGCTCTCACAAGTCAAGCCTGGTCTCGGGCCGGGCTTGGAGAGTAGAAGGACTCCCAGAACCCCATCAAGCAGGTATCCAGCGGTCAACTCACTCTCACGACCGTGTGACAAACGTATAATATGTGTTGTGGAACCTTGAAATCTGTGACATACTAAGAACACCCATTATATTTATGAAGTGTTTAACTAAGTTTTGTATAAATATACAGCTGGACTGAGTGTGGAGACGGATGGCTGCTGACCAGAGTGAGAGAGACGAGGATGCTGACCAGAGTGAGAGAGACGAGGATGCTGACCAGTGTGAGAGAGACGAGGATGCTGACCAGAGTGAGAGAGACGAGGATGCTGACCAGAGTGAGAGAGACGAGGATGCTAACCAGAGTGAGAGAGACACGAGGATGCTAACCAGAGTGAGAGAGACACGAGGATGCTAACCAGAGTGAGAGAGACGAGGATGCTGTAAGGGGACTCCCACTTGGTAAACGCCTCCCTCCACACTCCTGCGTGTAAAGCCAACCGATATGGCAATAATTATGTCAACAAACAAGGGAAGGACACCACAAATATATCAGTTAGGGGGGCGAGAAGTTTGACTGACGAACAGTAACGTAACCACTGTACACATACCTGTTGCAGACTGTGTACCTCCTACATACAAAATGTGGGCTCTGCCCCCCCCCCCCGTCTCGGAATTCTTTTTTTTCTGTAAGAAGTGGCGGTCCGTAACAAGCAACAGCCTGTTAGACCCAGTTATCTCAAGACAAGCCCGACCCCTGGCCGGGCTTGAAAAATAAATGAACTCACAAAATCTTTTTGTGTAAGACGAAACTTCCCTTAAATTTGTAATGCATTTTAATTTAGGCCAATGTTATGAATTTATTCCTGGACTGACAAAGCTAAGGATTATAGGCAGGTTAGGCACCTGCTTAATGCCTCACAAAACGGCAGGTGTTGCTAGTGTGTGACCTGTGTCCTGGCCTCTACCACCACCTCCCTCGTCTACCTGTCCCAGCTGACCCACACCCCACTCCCACAAGCAACCACTTACCACCATTACCGTATGTGTCATGAATGACAGCCTTATCAACTGGTACACGGATTGTTCCTCCTCGTTACAATACCAGGACAATCATCCACACAATGTGACCTTCACTCCTACAATAAAGGAACAAAAACTCTAAGAGGCAAAACATCCAACAGGAACTGGCGACGACAATGTGTCTGGGGGCAGACTATCACCTCCCATCATCAGCGTGAAGACTGGTGTCGTACACGCCCCCGGGGAGGACGTGGCCAGAGATGACACTTGCCTTGAAGACTGGTGTCATACACGCCCCCGGGGGAGGACGTGGCCAGAGATGACACTTGTCTTGAAGACTGGTGTCGTACACGCCCCGGGGGAGGACGTGGCCAGAGATGACACTTGCCTTGAAGACTGGTGTCGTACACGCCCCCGGGGGAGGACGTGGCCAGAGATGACACTTGTCTTGAAGACTGGTGTCGTACACGCCCCCGGGGGAGGACGTGGCCAGAGATGACACTTGTCTTGAAGACTGGTGTCGTACACGCCCCGGGGGAGGACGTGGCCAGAGATGACACTTGTCTTGAAGACTGGTGTCGTACACGCCCCGGGGGAGGACGTGGCCAGAGATGACACTTGCCTTGAAGCCTCCCAGATACCCAGGGAGGGCACGTGGTGTCTTGGGCACCGCGAGGAGGGGCCTTACCCACCAACCTCAAAAACTGGACACAATAGGATGAGATGCACTACCCGCAGTCACTCCCTTATACCAGAAGCACTTAAGAGCAGCACGTGCAGCTCTACTCTACGGTTGAGAGGCGGGACCAAGAAGCCGAAGCTCAACCCCTGCAAGAACAACTAGCCGAGTAGAGCCTCGGGTCGAACTATAGACCGGTGCGCACTAACATCACACATATTTAAAGTCTTTGGAAGAGTGACTAGGAGTCAATTTCCCAGTTTATGGAGAACAATGAACTACACAAACCTACCTGGTCAAGTTGGATTTGAAGTTGGAAGATCCTGCCTTTAGCAATTACTTACCCATTCGCGGAAGTAGTGTTCTAAAACAGGGGTCTCCAAACTATGGCCCGCGGGCCACATCCGGCCCGCCAAACAAATCCTTGTGTGGTGGCCTTGAAAAAATAATTATCGTACGAATGTCATCGCAGAATTATTCAAAGCTGGGGCTGCTGACTGGTGGCGCTCAGCCCGAGTCAGTTTTCCTCTCTCTCGATAGTGTGACGCACAGATACTAGTACTGGTAGGTATGTGTTGTGCATTACAACCAATCAGTTGTGTATAACTGTATATTGTGGGGATGGAGGGCGAGTGGGGCTTCGCTGCTTCTGTTTCAGGGAGCACAAACACTGTACAATATTCTTTTCTCTGTACTTTGACAATACCTTTATCTTAGTTACAGAAAATAGCAATAATACTATTGTAGCCAAAAATATTGCATCTTTAAAATAGTTAAAATGGTAACCATTTAGTTTATCAACGAAAGCTGTTGCCATAATATTTACCACTTTATAATAATATGCTATGCTTTATAAATAATATGCTATGAGTTTTATAAATGCCTGCAGCCAGATCAGTTTCCAAATTTGATAAAGTTTGCTTGTAGTTTTGTGTCCATTTTTGGTTCAACATACTTGTGTGAACAAACATTTTCCAAAATGAAGTATGTGAAATCTAACTATCGAGCAAATTTTTCTGATGATCACTTGAAATCAATTCTTACAATTGGCTCATCTAATCTGGAACCTGATTTTAATGAAATTTTGAAGTCAAAACGACAGTATCATTCGTCACACTAATTTGGTTGCATAAAACTAAAGGCAGGAATCTATTTAGTTTACCCTAATTTTTTCCAAAAGATATGTTTTAATTTTTCCATGTTTATACTTTAATATTTGAAGAAATTAAATTACTGGCACTGATTTTTTTTTTCATTTTTTATTCCTTCGGCCCGCATAAATATGGGAAATATATAATGTGGCCCTTACATTGAAAGTTTGGAGACCCCTGTTCTAAAGGAATAACGGGTAAAGTAGGGCGATAGATATTAAATTTTCTGCCGAACAGAATGCAGAGTAACAATCAAGCAAAATCAAGTCGGAGTATAGTGTG
>WNGS01163947.1:22057141-22076850 GCA_020271785.1 Procambarus virginalis | reverse complement strand
GATCTTTTCATTTTGGAAGGAATTGTGTGCTTACCTGGAGAGGGTTTCGGGAGTTCTTTTACTTCCCGAGCCCAGCCTGGGGCCAGGCTCCATTTGTAATAACTTGGTCCAACAGGCTTGGAGCGGCCCGCAGGCCCACATATCCCCCACAGCCCGGTTGGTCCGGCACTTCTTGCAAGAGCTTATCTAAGTGTATCTTGAAGACGTCCACCTTTGTTCCGGCAATATTTCTAATGCTTTCTGGGGAGTATTGAACCGCCGTGGACCTCTGGTGTTCAGACTGTGCTCTGATTGTGCCTATGGCACCTCCACTCTTCACCGATTTTGTTCTGCATTTTATTCTGCTTATTTCACCTCCACTCTTCACTGGCTTTATTCTACAGTTCCTTTCGCACTTTTCGATGTATTAATTTGTGGTGCTTATGGACGTGACCTTAAGAACCGGCCTTTATACCTTCTGTGCTACCTTCTCCGGAGTGTACATTCTTAATTGGTGTGACACGGTTCCAGTTATTTAGGAGCTCTTACCAGGGTTTATCAAGCACACAAGTGTCAACGTACGGAACCTGTGGATCATTCCTCAATCATAGCGGCTTAGTTTACATTATTAAACAGTTCATGAGCTCCGAAGCACTAGGAGACTGTCTATAACAACAGTAGCCTTGAGTTGCATAGTTTGCAAGATTAACCCGGCATGATTGATGGAAGATGTTTATACATGAGTGTGTAGTTGACACGTACATGCTTGGTGAAGCGTGGTCGTGAGGTTACTGTATCTGGTGACACAACACACCAGGTCTTGCCGCTCTTAAGTCTGGGTATGACTGTCACCACCATGACTCTCGCACGTATGACTGCACCACCTTCGTATGGGGCCAGTAGGCCTAATGGTGTTTCTTTATACCTCTATGTGTAGTAACGTATGCAAATGTTGCTGCTGCGTTTTGTGTATGTAGAGGATAGTGAGGTTGTGGGTAGGGGGGCGCCGCTCCCTCGGTACTGGCACCGTTACTCTAAGACAACCCCTCCCCCCTTGATTCCCCTAACCTCGATATGTCACACTTTTCCACCCCCTCCCCCCCCCCACCCCATTCCTCCGAGTGCTTCGTCATGTCCGGTCCCCCCCCCCCTACAGCTCGTGGTCAGACGAGTAAGTCAATGAGCGTGAGGGACGGACAGCACCAGCACACACTGAAGGCAGCCTCAGCCGACCACCAGGGAATGACGGAGAAAGATAATTTACAAATGAAAATCCTTGTGAAGGCAAGCCCAGCCCAGGGTGGCTTATGTAGAGTGATAAACAGCGCAGAGCCTTGCGTGTGTGTGGCCCAGGGCGGGGACTCTCACAGCTCGCACCTTAAAACACTCAATACCACAACTTGTCTACAGCAAACTACATCCTGTATTAAACAAGCCAGATTTTACAGAATTATTTATTCCAGAATTAGTATGACAAACAGTATTCATCGTCCTGGACGAATCTGTTCAAATTAGTAAAGATCGTTGTTTGTGGGCGAGGCTTGCATATGCAGCTGATGATATTGTTGTGTGTGATGTCCTTAAGAAACATTTAGATAGGTTCCTGCAAGACATACCGGACCAACCGGATTGTAGTGGATATGTGGGCCTGTGGGCCGCTCCAAGCAACAGCCTGTTGGACCAAGTTATCACAAGTGGAGCCTGGTCCCGGGCTGGGCTCGGGGAGTAGAAGAACTCCCAGAATCTTCTCCAGACATGCAGAGATGTCAACCATCAGGCCTTAGTTGGATGCTGCGTGGGGTTCCTCTCCCATAAGGTATCTTGTGTCCTGCCGCCTCTTGCTATACCTCATTGTTGTCTCTTTGTGCTTAATACTCGCCTCTTTGTGCCTGCAGGGTAGAGTTTCAGCTCTTGGACCCCGCCAAGCAGTACTGAAGGTGGTTGCTGGGAAGAGGAGGCCGGAGACAAGACATGATGCCGTAGAGGAAACACTTATAAACACACCAAGAAACACTTTGGGTCTGATATTACAGTGAACCTGACTACTCCTGCCACACATATCCTCTCCCCCCTCCCCCCCCCTGCTACCCTTCCATGCCTCATCAACACGGGTGGTGTGACTCACGGTGAGTCTACCTCACCTTGAGGTTACCTTGAGAGGATTTCGGGGCTTAGCGTCCCCGCGGCCCGGTCCTCGACCAGGCCTCCTCGTTGCTGCACTGGTCAACCAGGCTGTTGGACGCGGATGCTCGAAGCCTGACGTATGAGTCACAGCCTGGTTGATCAGGTATCCTTCGGAGGCGCTTATCCAATTCTCTCTTGAACACTGTGAGGGGTCGGCCAGTTATGTCCCTTATGTGTAGTGGAAGCGTGTTGAACAGTCTCGGGCCTCTGATGTTGATAGTTCTCTCTTGAACACTGTGAGGGGTCGGCCAGTTATGTCCCTTATGTGTAGTGGAAGCGTGTTGAACAGTCTAGCGCCTCTGATGTTGATAGTTCTCTCTTGAACACTGTGAGGGGTCGGCCAGTTATGTCCCTTATGTGTAGTGGAAGCGTGTTGAACAGTCTCGGGCCTCTGATGTTGATAGTTCTCTCTTGACCACTGTGAGGGGTCGGCCAGTTATGACCCTTATGTGTAGTGGAAGCGTGTTGAACAGTCTCGGGCCTCTGATGTTGATAGTTCTCTCTTGACCACTGTGAGGGGTCGGCCAGTTATGCCCCTTATGTGTAGTGGAAGCGTGTTGAACAGTCTCGGGCCCCTGATGTTGATAGTTCTCTCTCAGAGTACCTGTTGCACCTATGCTCTTCAACTGGGTTTTCTGCACATCCTGCCATACCTCCTGGTCTCATGTGGTGTTATTTCTGTGTGCAGGTTTGGGACCAGCCCCTCTACTGTTTTCCACGTTACCATACGCCCTCGCTTGATTTACCAGTCTATTCATGCCCATGCCACCTCTTTGGTGGCTTAATCTTTATCAATCGATGAATCCCGCTTGAGGGCACATCTGTGCCAGGTGAGGACGCTATAGCCCGTGCTGCTTGGAACTTGTTGAAACGCTCCACCCATTACACGATTACGTTTAGCATCTGACAGTTTGTTCCTTAAATGTAGAATCCTATTTTCATACTATTATTTACCAAGGTCTTTTCTAAATGTAACCTTATCAGTTTGTATCCTGTGTGTCACGATGTGTTGTAGGCGTGAGGGCGGGGGGCGGGGGTGCTGGCGAGGCCGCCCATCTCCCTCACACCAGCAAGGATTTAGTGTAATAGCAATTTAGAATGGATATACAAAATGGGGGAGACTATTTCACTTCAAACAACAGCCTGGTGGACAAAGCTCTCACAAGTCGAGCCAGGCCTCGGGCCGGACTTGGGGAGTAGAACAACTCCCAGAACCCCATCAACCAGCAGGTGAATATAACTTTAAAATGAAATCCATTCCGGAGATAAAAGTAAAACAGTAGATGTTGTAGTGGTGTGTGTTGGTGAGGGAGCAGCAGAGCACGATGACACAGTGTGCTGCCCTCTGGGGGCGGGGGGCCACCACCGTGTCTCCAACTTTCTCTTACGTTGTCACACTTGCTTTCCATCCTTCTTCCAGCTGGCCCGGAGTTCCGTTACCTTTGTTTCCGTATTCGCGAGTGGCCGCCGCACCCCTCGCCCCAGTAGTGGTGATGTGGTTGGTGGCGTGGTAGTGGTGTGTACCGTCGGGTGGTTGAGGAAAGTGCGAGGAGTGTGGTAGGGGTGAGGGAAAGAGGCGAGGCATGGCGCTCCACAACCAGTTGTGTGCGCACGCGCGAGTGAGTCAGTGTGTCAGGAAGATGGTGCCAGACCCCCACCCCCCTCTCTCAAAACAAACACACACACACACACACACGCACACGCACACGCACACGCACACGCACACGCACACGCACACGCACACGCACACACGCACCGCACCGCACGCACGCACGCACGCACACGGACATGCTTGCTCAAGCTGGTGTTATCAACAAGTGGACTGGTGGTGGGGGCTGGGGATGGTAGACGGTACCCAGCTTCCTGGACCACATTCTTACTGGGGAAGTAAGTCACACCTCCCCACCCCCCTTCCCTGCGACACGTGCACATGGCCAGTTATGAGGATAGGAAAGCAGTAATCACAGGCAGCCGGTTGTTCAATATCCTCCCAGCAAGTACAAGAAATGTTGCCGGAACAAAAGTGGAAATCTTCAAGAAAAAACCGGACGCATGTTTGCAAGAAGTGCCGGACCAATCAGACTGTGGTGAATGTGTGCGGGCCCTTCCAAGCAACAGCCTGTTGGACTAAGCTCTCACAAGTCAAACCTGGCCCCGGCCCGGGCTTGGGAAGTAGAACTATTCTCTGAACCCCATCCAGTAAGAGGACCGGAATACAATATGAAACGACGGTCAGCCTTCTCCCACTTCAGAGATAGATATTAATTTGATAGTAAATAAGCCCCAAATATAAGGGCAAAGACCAAGCAACAGCCTTCTAGATCAAGTCCCAGGCCGGGCTTGGAGTAGAACAAGTCCCAGAACCCACTCCAGGCATACTCGGGTATAACTTCCCAATATCCTTCACAAGCATCGTCAAAAGAACATTTCGAAAACCTGTATACATGCTATGTGAGACGCACTCTTGAGTATGCTGTCCCGGCATGAACCCCAACCTGAAGAAACGCAACACAAAACTGGAAATTATCCAGAGATATACAAGATAAGTTCCCCAAGAACTGGAAGAGCTGGGCCTCGGTACACAGCAAGGACGAAGGAATATAGGATAGACATGCTAACGACATAATAGATCCTAAAGGGAATTGACCAAGCATACAGGGAAGCGATTGAATGGATTACATGAAATTGTCAATAGTAACTCAATACGCTGATGTAGATGTATTTCTGACAAGAAAAGCGAGTGAATTAGTCTTGGAAAACACGCTAATTTTGGCGTGGGTGATGGTAGCAAAGATAAGACTATGATTGAGCTGCCCGTGGACGGGAGAGTACGTAGTGGTCACCGTGTGCCGCCTCACTCTCTAACCTCTCCACAGGAAGCACTAGAGCAAACTTGGAAAGCTATAGTGGTATGCGAGGTAGCTACGACTAGGTAGTAGTAGTAGTTATAGTAGTAATAATACTACTACTTGGGGGAATATTCCGGGGATCCACCAGCTATTATGCCCTGCTGCATGGGACTGGCACACTGGGGAAAGGGGGGGGGGGGAATGTAGTTTCACCCAGACACAACATTTTCACTCGTGGATCAGACAATATATACAATATAAAAGGTAGTTTTACAACTGTGGAAGAGAGAGTGTCGCCCCGTGAAGCTAAAAATGTCTCTTGTCTCTGAAGTAAACCCCCCCCCCCCCCTCCGCAAGATACAAAACACTGTCGTCTGAAGATAAAAACAGCCACGTTAACCCTGGAGGCAGAAAGCGTGTCCTGTGCCCTTTGGTGACAATAAAATGTTACTTCTCATGTTAGACGTGAAAGCAACAGGCAGCGTTGTACTCAGCCACACGCACAAAGGCCAGCCTATTGCCCAAAGGCCGACACATACCAAAAAGAAAGGGTGGGGGGGGGGAGGGGGCATGAAAAAAAAGAGAATTCGGCTATTAAAAAGGGACAAAAAAATGGTCTGGTGTGTGTTATAATGGGGTTGGCCGAGATATGGACAAAGAAGCGTGGTGTTACCCATAGGAAGTGAAAGTAGGCTTGCTATGGGTAAGAGGTATGCTGACCTCTTACCTATAGCTGGTGTAGCGACTAGTGTACCTGTAGGAGGGTGGTAGTGGTGCTCCTCTCCACACCCGGGCACACTCTAACATGCACCACCTCTCGCAGCTGGCCGCCACAACCCCTAGCTGTTGGTGGTAGCAGTAGCCCGCTATTCCACATCTTAATGTGTACACCTTGTGTGGCTGTGACCAGTTGCCTGCTGCACTCGTCTGCCTCTGACACTGTCCTGGAGCTGTGGTGATAATGGTCTCCTTCACTGTCAACGGCTTCCCTTACTTTGTGTGGGGGTCCATGCTGTGCCACCTGTTGATGCTGCTGCTGCTGCTGTTGCTGCTGCTGCTGCTGTTGTTGCTGTTGTTGTTGCTGCTGCTTCTGTTGCTGTTGCTGTTGCTGCTGCTGCTGCGGCTCCAACTCTAGGGCGTACATGCAAGCTTTACCCGCAACACTCGTATATACATAACAAAAGTTACACACTCATCTCATGAGTTAAGAGTTTGGGTGGCAATACTCAAAGAGCTTAGTGATTTTTTTATGTTATTTAATAGTGTTGGTTACACCAGTGGGTTGTTGTAAATGGTTGTAAATGTAATGAGGTGTGGTGACAGGTGAGACGAGGCCTGGAGCAGAGAGCTTCAGCGAGGCCGGGGGGGGGGGGGGGTAGAGAGCTCTAATGCGGGGCGAGAGCTGTCTGGTCGAGTACGGCCAGAATCTGGCTAGCTGCTCTGTGTTGAGGCTGTGGTGTCCAGACTCGTCCAGTGTTCATTTGGTGCTGGTGAATGTTGAAGATCTGATGACGTTCCTCATTGACTGACTGACGATTAAGCCACCGATGAATTGATGGTTTATATAAATATATTTTTTTTTGAGATATATACAAGAGTTGTTACATTCTTGTACAGCCACTAGTACGCGTAGCGTTTCGGGCAGGTCCCTGGAATACGATCCCCTGCCGCGAAGAATCGTTTTTCATCCAAGTACACATTTTACTGTTGCGTTAAACAGAGGCTACAGTTTAGGAATTGCGCCCAGTAAATCCTCCCGGCCAGGATACGAACCCATGACATAGCGCTCGCGGAACGCCAGGCGAGTGTCTTACCACTCTACATTACAAGCTCTATATTACTCTATATTACAAGCTTCTTCTGACTTGCCAAATCGAGGAATATTTAGCACGTTCCCTCTCGGCCGGTCTGATTGATCTTGCACCCTCGGGAAGGTATAGTAGTTGTAATTAGCGCATATAGGATCAGCACCGCTCCTGTGCCAGGTAAGTTACGGGCTCACCATAGCAGGCGCTACTTGCCCCGCTCCTGCACCAGTTAAGTTACGGGCTCACCATAGCCCGTGCTACTTGGAACTTGCTCCGAGTAGCTGAATCTATATCGTCATCATCATCATATAGGATCAGTGTAGAACATCTTGGAATGTGGAATTCCTGAGGGATAGTTTATGTGGAATTAAGGCACATTGTCTACGCTGCAACTAATGAGAATGTTGAGCAAATATTAGTTCTTATTTTAGTTGTTACAAATGTGTGTGAAGCGTTTATGGTGAGTGATGAGAGGTTGGCCCAGTAGTTTGTGGGTCATTGTTGCCTTAGAGTAATATACCAGCGGTGAAAGATGTGAACACACACATCTCAAGAGAGCAGCAGTTTCCTTGAAGACTCGTGGTGGGTGTGGTATTATCCCAAGTACTCAAGGTTCCCATCAACCACCCTTGTCATTGTCATGATCGAGGCTACACTACCTTTGTTGAGGGTAAATGATCTGGGAGATTATTTACGTATATCAGAAACAGGATAGGTCCGAGTACAGAGCCCTGTGGGACTCCACTGGTGACTTCGCGCCAATCTGGGGTCTCACTCCTCACTGTAACTCTGCTTCCTATTGCTTAGGTACTCCCTTATCCACTCATAACCTAGGCTCACGGACCATTATTTGCTCAACTACATCCAGTAAATGTCCCTTCTCTTCTTTGGGAGGAATTGACTGTTGTTCTCTACCTGTGTTGAGGTGTGAGTTTCATAACAGGGAAGAGAGCGAAGGGTTGCCGGGCTGCTGGCTTACATTGTGTGAAGGTTTCGTTAAGAGTTAGGATGGTCGGGCAGTGCTAAGTGGAGCCTGGCCTGAGGCTCCACTTAGCGGGTGTTCGGGGGAGTAGCTCCAGGTAGGCTCCAGGGTCGGCCAGCGCCCCTAGACAACACGACCGGCCGGCCAGCGTCAGGTCACAAGAGCAGCCTCAACACGCATGGTGTTGCGCTGTTGTTGGGAGCGGAACACCTTGTGTGTGTGTTCACATGCCACATCAATTGTAACCGCAACTTGGCTACCATGATTGGGAGTAAAGGGTGAGCGGGCGGGTGGTGGGTGGTAGGGAGGGGGTAATGAACACCAATGGGGAGCGAAAGTGATAATTGTCAGTCACCAAGCCCAGCCGCCGCCTCTCACACCTACACACCTGCAGTCACGTCTCTACGCATCCACTAATGACACACACACACACACACACAGACAGACAGACAGACCGACCGACCAGCGTTCAGGAACCTGTGTAAGGAATCATTCAGAATCTTGTACACCACATATGTAAGACCAATCCTGGAGTATGCGGCCCCAGCATGGAGCCCGTACCTTGTCAAGCACAAGACGAAGCTGGAAAATGTCCAAAGGTATGCCACTAGACTAGTCCCAGAACTAAGAGGCATGAGTTACGAGGAAAGGCTGCGGGAAATGCACTTTACGACACTGGAAGACAGAAGAGTAAGGGGAGACATGATCACAACCTACAAAATCCTCGGAGGAATCAACCGGGTAAACAAGGATAAACTATTCAACACTGGTGGGACGCGAACAAGGGGACACAGGTGGAAACTGAGTACCCACATGAGCCACAGAGACGTTAGAAGGAACTTTTTGTGTCAGAGTAGTTAACGGATGGAATGCATTAGGCAGTGATGTGGTGGAGGCTGACTCCATACACAGTTTCAAATGTAGATATGATAGAGCCCAGTAGGCTCAGGAATCTGTACACCAGTTGATTGACAGTTGAGAGGCGGGACCAAAGAGCCAAAGCTCAACCCCCGCAAGCACAAATAGGTGAGTACAAATAGGTGAGTACACACGCACAAAAAAAACAGGGGGTTTGGTAGCTGAGCGGACAGCGCGCAGGGCTCGTAATTCTATGGCCAGAGTTAAATTCCCAGACCAGGCAGAAACAAATGGGCAAAGTTTCTTTCACCCTGATGCCTCTGTTACCTAGCAGTAAATAGGTACCTGGTAGTTAGACAGCTGCTACGGGCTGCTTCCTGGGGATGTGTAACAAAAAGGAGGCCTGGTTGAGGACCGGGCCGCGGGGACGCTAAGCCCCGAAATGATGTCAAGATAAGCTCAAGATCAGCAGGGAAGTGAGGAAGTGATGTCATGGCTACAAGAGCGAGGTCAGTATTAAAGACTGACTCACGACATGCTCAGTACCAGCGGTGACTCACGACATGCTCAGGTACCAGCGGTGACTCACGACATGCTCAGGTACCAGCGGTGACTCACGACATGCTCAGGTACCAGCGGTGACTCACGACATGCTCAGGTACCAGCGGTGACTCACGACATGCTCAGGTACCAGCGGTGACTCACGACATGCTCAGGTACCAGCGGTGACTCACGACATGCTCAGGTACCAGCGGTGACTCACCTTCCTGTAGTAGCAGCAGTGGAGACGGCGGGTCTCCTGTCATGGTAGCTGTGGGGGTATATTGTAGTGTTAAGGCGGTCTTGTTGTATGTTGTGCTTGTAATGTGCCACGGTTGTGTTGTAGACCAACCTGTATACGCGTCGGTAGAGGCTTAGGGCCCCGCGCCAGGAATATCCCTGCAAAAAAACAAATAATGGAGAAATGGCTACTTAAATTCAACCCAGATAAATGTAATGTAATGCGTTTGAAGCAGTAAAGGAGGTGGGGGGGGGTTAAGTCGATTAATTGGACAATACGAAATGGAAGGCGGAGATTATAATGCCGGGAATGTCCTCAAGGTGGACTTGGAGGCGGACTTGGCGCTCACCGGTTGATTGGGAGCCCTTTTGAGACATTTATCAGGTTTGTGTCGAAGGGCGAAATGAGGGCTGGTGGCGCCCTTCACATTTAGAGGAAGGCTGTTGACAAGTCTGGGGATGTGAGTGGTGACACTACTGTGCTGTAATGTGCCGCCGCTCTCATGCACCCTTAATACTTTCAAGTTCTGCCATCCAAATATTACGGAAATGGTAGTGGTGGTGTTGGTTATGGTGCAGTGGTTAATGTGTAGTGTTGGCTGCTGTGTTGTGGGGCTTAGTCCTGTTGGACCAAGTTGTCGCAAGTGGAGCCTGGCCCCAGACCAGGCTCGGGAGTGGAGCCTGGCCCCAGACCAGGCTCGGGGAGTGGAGCCTGGCCCCAGACCAGGCTCGGGAGTGGAGCCTGGCCCCAGACCAGGCTCGGGGAGTGGTACACCTGNGTGTTAATGGCGCCCGCCGAGGTGTGTGTGTGTGTGTGTATGTATGTATTCACCTAGTTGTGTTTGCGGGATTTGAGCTTTGCTCTTTCGGCCCGCCTCTCAACTGTCAATCAACTGTTTACTAACTACTTTATTTTTTTTTCCACACCACACACCCCAGGAAGCACCCGTGACAGCTGACTGACTCCCAGGTACCTATTTACTGCTAGGTAACAGGGGCATTCAGGGTGAAAGAAACTTTGCCCATTTGTTTCTGCCTCGTGCGGGAATCGAACCCGCGCCACAGAATTACGAGTACTGCGCGCTATCCACCAGGCTCGAGGCCCCCTAGGCCCCATAGCCCCATGTGTGTGTTGTGTGTGGGGGGGGGTGTACTGAGGCACGTGTGTGTACATGTGTTGGTTCCGTGCAACCATTCACAGGTATTGTGTAAAAAGTATCCCCGAGAGCTATCACATAATATTAATAAATACCTGGCATATACTGGAGGCCAGGTGCCAATATACACCACACAATAACAAAGTACTGGAGCGATGTATGGTGTATAAAGTGCAGAATATACCCACCAGGGAAGACAGGAGTACAATATACAATCATATATACGGATAAAAGGTCCAAGACTCTTCAGTCTCCTCCTGACAGTATAAGAAATATTAGTGTAATAAGTGTGACGTCTTCAGAACCAATTAGATGTTTTGTTTAGTTGGAAGTGCTGGACCAACCAGGTTGTTATAGGTATACTGCCGGCCCCTCCAGGCAACCGCTGTTTACATCAGGTTATTGCAAGACGGGAGTACAACAACCCCAGAACCAACTCCAGGTAAACTCTGGGTAAACTGTTATTGCTGTTTTAAGTTCAGCTGCTGAGAAACCAAAATTTGTTTGCAGCACGGGCTATGGTGAGCCCGTGATACTCACACTGGCACAGATGTCTCCTCCTGGGTAAACTGAGGCTTGGATGTTACATGTGTGTGTGAATGACGTGGTTAGAGGATTCACCAGTCAAATTAGTCCAGTTATATATCTTGGGTTATACCATATACCAGTGGGTATATGCGTATTAAGGGGGGGGGGGGTGGGGGGAGACATTCACTTATCCAAAGAAGGGGGGGGGGAAGAAAGGAATTTTCAGGGTAAAGCACCAAGCCATTACGACTATATATCACTTAAAAGGGATTAGGATAAGGATTTGGGATGGGACGGGAGGGAAGGAATGGTGTCCAACCACCTGGACGGTCGGGGATTGAACGCCGACCTGCATGAAGCGAGACCGTCGCTCTACCATCCATGATAACTTTATTCATAGAGGCAAGGGGAATGCAACCGGAGGAATGTGGCCTTCTGTATATATCTGGGTTTTCCTTGCTACGCATATAGTAGATGGTTTGTTGCCCTCTGCTGTGGTGGTGGTGGGTGGTGACCGCTCGGGGTGATGGGGTCTCCCCACCCACTCATGTTTTTCAAGCCAAACACATTTATGGTTGTTGTTATACATTCAGCTACTGGGTACTAAAAGTTCAAAGTAGCACGGGCTATGATGAGCCCGTTATGGACTTACCTGGCACAGGAGTGGGGCTGAAACTTTGACGCACACACATTTATGGGTTTATAAATCTATATCTAGTAATGTAGGTGTGGTGCTTAAGGTTTGTGAGTGGGGTGGTGTAGGCAGTAGTGACACGGGTGAAGAGGCACATGGTGGCTCCAGGAAGGTGGTGAGGACAGTGGTGTTTTAGTAAGTTAAGAGCGGTATAGTGAACGGTGTGTGGTGGTGTCCACGTGTACTCACCTGGGTGAGTACACGTGGACACCACCACCACCACACACTGGGTGTGCTGGTTGGCTCCATACTATCATCTAATGCCCACCGTTTTGCTGTTCAAGGTAATGACTTGAGTCTCTGTGAATTTTGCATGCAATGAGGTGTACTTTACCTTATTTTCCTTATTCTCATAAATTATAGCTTTCATTCCTGGCACAAGTGTTCTCCCGAAATAGACAAAATCTAAATTTTCCACTTTTAGGGGGGGGAAGGGGGTGACTAGCTAAGAAATTCAGGCTTGTGCCAGGTATTCGTGAATTCGTGTGACATACATGGCATACAAGATCGTGAACGGCCGTGTGTTGAGAGTTGGGGAAGCAGTCCGTATGTTAACCAGCCCTGCATATGTAGCTGATGATATCCGATTAATGTTTGCTTCAGGAGATAGTTTGGCTGTGTTTATGGCCAGGTTGGTGTGGTCGTGGTCCTCCTGGTCGTCCTGGTCGTCCCCATAATGGAGGACGTCTGGCCTGGTCTATCCCATATTATTATTCACTTCTTTAGCATTTGCTCAAGTTGAACACTATCATCCACGTATTAGAGCAGTGTTGCTGTGTGTGTGTGGAGGATGGTGGAGCATGTTGGCAGGGGGACCAATTATGAGGAGGAGGGAGAGGTGAGAGAATGGGGGGAGAACAAGTTAGGGAAGTGTGAGGAACATTGACCTGGGCTCCCTACACCCATCTCACACCTCCGCCACCCTTGCCAACCACACACGCCAAGGAAGGTAGAAATAGTCTAAGATGCTCTTATGCTTTTGTGATGTAGTTTATTGTCTCAATAAACGTGCTTGTACTTGACACGCCACCGCCGCCTGCTCCGGTTATGTTAGCCCACGCCACTACACCCACGCCACTACACCCACGCCACCACACCCACGCCACCACCACCACCCCCACCACTACAACGCTCACTCCCACCCCTCCCCCTTCTACATCTGGGCCCCCGAAACATCTCGCGTCCCCCCACTGTTTTGCCCCCCCCCCCCACATCACCCCCACCACTATGGAGGGGAGGGTGACAAGTGTGCCCCCCCCCCACAAAAGCGTGGCAAGTGTGTGTGTGGGGGGGGGGGGGCAGGTGTGGAGACTGGCGTATGGTGCAACCAGCCCCTCTCATGTTTTATACATCTGCCTTAACTGATGTGCTTGTAACTTAATGTCACATGGTCGGCTTGGTCTGGTTCATGTTGGTTGTGGCCACCGGGATGAGGGTAAGGCGCCACTCACCTCTCTTGCTGTGGCTCTAAGGTGTGGCTGGGGCCACTACCCCACTCCAAGGTGTGGCTGGGGCCACTACCCCACTCCAAGGTGTGGCTGGGGCCACTACCCCACTCCAAGGTGTGGCTGGGGCCACTACCCCACTCCAAGGTGTGGCTGGGGCCACTACCCCACTCCAAGGTGTGGCTGGGGTCACTACCCCACTCCAAGGTGTGGCTGGGGCCACTACCCCACTCCAAGGTGTGGCTGGGGTCACTACCCCACTCCAAGGTGTGGCTGGGGCCACTACCCCACTCCAAGGTGTGGCTGGGGCCACTACCCCACTCTAAGGTGTGGCTGGGGCCACTACCCCACTCCAAGGTGTGGCTGGGGCCACTACCCCACTCCAAGGTGTGGCTGGGGTCACTACCCCACTCCAAGGTGTGGCTTTTTTTGTCCTCTGCCCAAGGATTATCGTGGGGTGAGCTCTTGCTATCGCACATTTAAACATTACCTGGTAGCACCAGCAGATACCACTGTAACCCTTGCTTTATAGACAGGTGCTCTTAAACTCTCAAGACCTTAACTAGGTTCCTATTTACACCCCTTATGAAACAAAAACATTATTTACAGTTGAGTGTAATTAGGTAATACTGACTGTTAATAGCAGGGGTGTAGGGGTCAATGGTGGTCTGCCACAACATCAATGGTTCTGTCAAAGAAATGTTTAATCTCAAATCAAAGGAGAACCTGGTCGTCGACCGGGCCGCGGGGACGCTAAGCCCGGAATCACCTCAAGGTAACCTCAAGGTAAGGTAAGGAACCGGCTCCCACCACCCCATTACATTAGTTACTACAAGAGTAATATGATATTAAAGATTTGATAATTATTAATTAGTGGAACGCCAGTGGTTTATGGGGAAACCATCGCGCCTTTGTATAAGACTTTAGGCTTGATGTAGACTTGCTTTATGTATTCAAGTCATATGTTTGAATAATTACTACTGAGACCGGAAGAGCTCTCTTCCTTTGGTGTAATCACTTACTGGCAGTTATGTTAAGCAAGTTAATGTTGGAGAATTTTTGGGAGGTTGTAACAAGGAGGTTCAACGTCCTATACATACACCGGAGATGACAGTGGAAAAACTAAAGACACACAGATGGGAATTAACAAGAATTTATTTAATCAAAATAAGGATATTCACCAAAAATCTCTAAGTTACTAGTACTTATCCTACTACTGGCAATGGTAAGCAATTTATACATGTACAATACGCAGGCGACGAGTCACAATAACGTGGCTGAAGTATGTTGACCAGACCACACACAAGAAGGTGAAGGGACGACGACGTTTCGGTCCGTCCTGGACCATTCTCAAGTCGATTGTGAGAATCGACTTGAGAATGGTCCAGAACGGACCGAAACGTCGTCGTCCCTTCACCTTCAAGTGTGTGGTCTGGTCAACATGTGCAATAACATTAGATATATCACACGTTACAAGTTAAACCAGGCATTAAACTTGTAAGAACCTGATCCAACAGGCTGTTGATTAGGGCGGCCCGCAGTCCCAAATATCCACTATAGCCTGGTTGGTCCGGCACTTCTTACAAGTCAATCCTGGCCCCGGACCCAGCTTGAGGTGTAGAACAACTCCCAGAACATATGTTGTCTGTAAGATAGGTAGCTGGTTCTACCACACCAAGTGTAGAACAGTTATGTATTACATGAACGAAGCATACCTGGGCATACCTGGAGAGGGTTCTGAGAGTTGTTCTACTCCCCAAGCCCGGCCCGAGGCCAGGCTCGACTTGTGATACTTAGTCAGTCACTGACTAACTCAAACTATATTGATATTCTCAAGCAAAAATAAATGATGCGGGTAGCATGTGGACAGAGAGAGGTCCTGGGCGAAACACCTGCCTAGGTTAGCACAGGTGTTGCAGCTGCAAGGCCAGTTAACTATGTTAGTGGAACATGTGTTGGGTGTCTTTGTTAGGTTTACCTTGTCAGTGAGTGAGTGAGTGAGTGAGTGGGTTATCAGACTGCAGCTCCGTCTCATCTTCCTTCAACACACTCACCAACCACAAATACCTGTGTAGGCTCTCCTTGGGTATGGTTGGGTGTAGTGTTATGCTTCCCGCGTTAAGGCCAGTCGTCTCCCTCCTTGGTGTGTGTACACCTTGTTAAGCTAGCCTGAGGTGTACCGAGTGATCAGTGATCTAGCCAGTGTTGGCGGGAAACCTATGCCATCTAATCACTACAGTCATGTTTACAGTCTTCAACCATCCGATTGGCCTGCAACATCGCCCATTTGCATTGCAGTATTGGCCAGGCGCTTGGCACCCTTCTCTCTTGCCACTGAAATTACATCTTCATCCACCAATTTGGAATTCCCAATTGATGAACAACAACTGTTGGGAGGGTAAGTGTGGCCGGGGTGAAGTGAGCCCCTGCGTGTGTCGGGTCCCCAACACGAGCGGAGCGTTCTTGTAGACGCCGGTGTGGAGCTCTACCTTAATACTCGCCTCCATAGTGATCTCAAGCGTTCTTCTTCTTCTTCTTCTCCGGGTGCCAGGCGTTTTTCCGCATGTCACTGGTTCTGGTTGACCCGTGTTTACCGGGCTGTGGTAGGTATGTGGGCCTGCGGGCCGCTCCAAGCAACAGCCTGGTGGACCAAACTCTCAGTCAAGCCTGGCCTCGGGCCGGACTTGGAGTAGAAGAACTCCCAGAACCCCATCAACCAGGTATCAACCAGACCTATTGCAAGATGGTTTTGCTCCTGCTGGCGGCCAGGAGCCAAGCTTCTCTGGTCATGACTTGTTTGGTAAGGCAATATTCTGTGTAGCTCATAATGGTAGATTGAAAATTTGTGGATCTTTTCATTTTGGAAGGAATTGTGTGCTTACCTGGAGAGGGTTTCGGGAGTTCTTTTACTTCCCGAGCCCAGCCTGGGGCCAGGCTCCATTTATAATAACTTGGTCTAACAGGCTTGGAGCGGCCCGCAGGCCCACATATCCCCCACAGCCCGGTTGGTCCGGCACTTCTTGCAAGAGCTTATCTAAGTGTATCTTGAAGACGTCCACCTTTGTTCCGGCAATATTTCTAATGCTTTCTGGAAGAGTATTGAACCGCCGTGGACCTCTGATGTTCAGACTGTGCTCTGATTGTGCCTATTGCACCTCCACTCTTCACCGATTCTGTTCTGCATTTTATTCTGCTTATTTCACCTCCACTCTTCACTGGCTTTATTCTACAGTTCCTTTCGCACTTTTCAATGTAATAATTTGTGGTGCTTATGGACGTGACCTTAAAGAACCGTCCTTTATAGCTTCTGTGCTACCTTCTCCGGAGTGTACATTCTTAATTGGTGTGAGACGGTTCCAGTTATTTAGGAGCTCTTACCAGGGTTTATCAAGCACACAAGTGTCAACGTACGGAACCTGTGGATCATTCCTCAATCATAGCGGCTTAGTTTACATTATTAAACAGTTCATGAGCTCCGAAGCACTAGGAGACTGTCTATAACAACAGTAGCCTTGAGTTGCATAGTTTGCAAGATTAACCCGGCATGATTGATGGAAGATGTTTATACATGAGTGTGTAGTTGACACGTACATGCTTGGTGAAGCGTGGTCGTGAGGTTACTGTATCTGGTGACGCAACACACCAGGTCTTGCCGCTCTTAAGTCTGGGTATGACTGTCACCACCATGACTCTCGCACGTATGACTGCACCACCTTCGTATGGGGCCAGTAGGCCTAATGGTGTTTCTTTATACCTCTATGTGTAGTAACGTATGCAAATGTTGCTGCTGCGTTTTGTGTATGTAGACGATAGTGAGGTTGTGGGTAGGGGGGCGCCGCTCCCTCGGTACTGGCACCGTTACTCTAAGACAACCCCCCCCCCCCTTGATTCCCCTAACCTCGATATGTCACACTTTTCCACCCCCTCCCCCCCCACCCCATTCCTCCGAGTGCTTCGTCATGTCCGGTCCCCCCCCCCCTACAGCTCGTGGTCAGACGAGTAAGTCAATGAGCGTGAGGGACGGACAACACCAGCACACACTGAAGGCAGCCTCAGCCGACCACCAGGGAATGACGGAGAAAGATAATTTACAAATGAAAATCCTTGTGAAGGCAAGCCCAGCCCAGGGTGGCTTATGTAGAGTGATAAACAGCGCAGAGCCTTGCGTGTGTGTGGCCCAGGGCGGGGACTCTCACAGCTCGCACCTTAAAACACTCAATACCACAACTTGTCTACAGCAAACTACATCCTGTATTAAACAAGCCAGATTTTACAGAATTATTTATTCCAGAATTAGTATGACAAACAGTATTCATCGTCCTGGACGAATCTGTTCAAATTAGTAAAGATCGTTGTTTGTGGGCGAGGCTTGCATATGCAGCTGATGATATTGGTTGTGTGTGATGTCCTTAAGAAACATTTAGATAGGTTCCTGCAAGACATACCGGACCAACCGGATTGTAGTGGATATGTGGGCCTGTGGGCCGCTCCAAGCAACAGCCTGTTGGACCAAGTTATCACAAGTGGAGCCTGGTCCCGGGCTGGGCTCGGGGAGTAGAAGAACTCCCGGAATCTTCTCCAGACATGCAGAGATGTCAACCATCAGGCCTTAGTTGGATGCTGCGTGGGGTTCCTCTCCCATAAGGTATCTTGTGTCCTGCCGCCTCTTGCTATACCTCATTGTTGTCTCTTTGTGCTTAATACTCGCCTCTTTGTGCCTGCAGGGTAGAGTTTCAGCTCTTGGACCCCGCCAAGCAGTACTGAAGGTGGTTGCTGGGAAGAGGAGGCCGGAGACAAGACATGATGCCGTAGAGGAAACACTTATAAACACACCAAGAAATACTTTGGGTCTGATATTACAGTGAACCTGACTACTCCTGCCACTTATATCCTCCCCCCTCCCCCCCCCCCCCCTGCTACCCTTCCATGTCTCATCAACACGGGTGGTGTGACTCACGGTGAGTCTACCTCACCTTGAGGTTACCTTGAGAGGATTTCGGGGCTTAGCGTCCCCGCGGCCCGGTCCTCGACCAGGCCTCCTCGTTGCTGCACTGGTCAACCAGGCTGTTGGACGCGGATGCTCGAAGCCTGACGTATGAGTCACAGCCTGGTTGATCAGGTATCCTTCGGAGGCGCTTATCCAATTCTCTCTTGAACACTGTGAGGGGTCGGCCAGTTATGTCCCTTATGTGTATTGGAAGCGTGTTGAACAGTCTAGGGCCTCTGATGTTGATAGTTCTCTCTTGAACACTGTGAGGGGGTCGGCCAGTTATGTCCCTTATGTATAGTGGAAGCGTGTTGAACAGTCTCGGGCCTCTGATGTTGATAGTTCTCTCTCAGAGTACCAGTTGCACCTCTGCTCTTCAACTGGGTTTTCTGCACATCCTGCCATGTCTTCTGGTCTCATGTGGTGTTATTTCTGTGTGCAGGTTTGGGACCAGCCCCTCTACTATTTTCCACGTTTCCATACGCCCTCGCTTGATTTACCAGCCTATTCATGCCCATGCCACCTCTTTGGTGGCTTAATCTTTATCAATCGATGAATCCCCGCTTGAGGGCACATCTCCTGTGCCAGGTGAGGACGACGGGCTCGCTATAGCCCGTGCTGCTTGGAACTTGTTGAAACGCTCCACCCATTACACGATTACGTTTAGCATCTGACAGTTTGTTCCTTAAATGTAGAATCCTATTTTCATACTATTATTTACCAAGGTCTTTTCTAAATGTAACCTTATCAGTTTGTATCCTGTGTGTCACGATGTGTTGTAGGCGTGAGGGCGGGGGGCGGGGGTGCTGGCGAGGCCGCCCATCTCCCTCACACCAGCAAGGATTTAGTGTAATAGCAATTTAGAATGGATATACAAAATGAGGGAGACTATTTCACTTCAAAGAACAGCCTGGTGGACCAAGCTCTCACACGTCGAGCCAGGCCTCGGGCCGGACTTGGGGAGTAGAACAACTCCCAGAACCCCATCAACCAGCAGGTGAATATAACTTTAAAATCAAATCCATTCCGGAGATAAAGTAAAACAGTAGGTGTTGTAGTGGTGTGTGTTGGTGAGGGAGCAGCAGAGCACGATGACACAGTGTGCTGCCCTCTGGGGGCGGGGGGCCACCACCGTGTCTCCAACTTTCTCTTACGTTGTCACACTTGCTTTCCATCCTTCTTCCAGCTGGCCCGGAGTTCCGTTACCTTTGTTTCCGTATTCGTGAGTGGCCGCCCCACCCCTCGCCCCAGTAGTGGTGATGTGGTTGGTGGCGTGGTAGTGGTGTGTACCGTCGGGTGGTTGAGGAAAGTGCCAGTAGTGTGGTAGGGGTGAGGGAAAGAGGCGAGGCATGGCGCTCCACAACCAGTTGTGTGCGCACGCGCGAGTGAGTCAGTGTGTCAGGAAGATGGTGGCAGACCCCCACCCCCCTCTCTCAACACACACACACACACACACAC
>WNGS01163947.1:22027613-22049914 GCA_020271785.1 Procambarus virginalis | reverse complement strand
AAGGTGGATAAATTAAGCCTATTTAAATAAGAAGAAGTAGGACAAGGGGGAAATCAGAGGAAGCTGGACATGCAATTAAGCTGACGAAATGAAAGGATGTTCTCATTCCTTATATATATTGGTAGGCAAGTGGAATGCATTGAAGGAAGAGGTTGTTGAAACCAATTCCATCCACAACTTTAAAAAAGAAACATGATGAAAGATGTTAATGTTGAGAGGGGTAATTGCACACATATGAAAACTAGGAGGCATGGCATAAAGAGCTAGATCTTACTCCCCCCATAGTCCACTGATAGGTAAGCACTGATAGGTAAACAGAGGCGAAGTCATTTATGGCTCAGTATTTGTCTCTTACTGAAATATTACTGAATATAATAGTGAAGAGTGACCTTTCATTTATAGTAGTAAGTTTTGAAGGAGTGTATTGTGATAAATGGTATCACAGTTTTTTCAGATCAATAGACCAATTAGGGGTAATCATAATTGAAAAAGTTTATATATCAAAATACCGATTAAACTGATAAGCTTTCAGTTAGCTTAAAATACACTATATTAATCCAAGCATACTGTCTTGATAACTTACGGAAATGTCTTCAGGCCATCTAGTTCAATTCCATCTTTTTGCCAAGAAAGTGTAAATGGCACGAGTGTCTTAACATGGCAAGTAATCACTGCGGGCTCGTCAAAATACCCATTAACTCGATCAGCTGAGGTCACTTCTGGAGGAACTAAAGTAAAACATAAAATAAATAATCAATAATTAACCCATCCTCCTATTTTGGTAGCACAGTATGTACTTATAGTAACGATGAGGACCATAGTACATATACCGAGTAAACATAATTAGAAAGTAGAAATCCGTACTACTGAATTTTGACAAATTGGAAAAGTTTTGTATTTAAGTTGCAAAATGAATCCATAACGTGAATCCTTGCTGACTTCGTAAAGTGAATAGAACAAAATTCTACTACTGTATATAATTGCTTAGTACGTTCAATCTTTGTACTATGGTAAATCTCTAAACAGGAGGATGGGTTGAATAATTACATAATAACAATAGAATAAAGATACCTACAAAAAGCTTATTGGCCCATTTGAGGCAGCTCCTACAGTTTTTGATTTGCCCAAACTCATTCATGTTGTCTAACCTACACTTCAATCCAGATATCCTATATATAGTATTTATTTTACCTATTCAAATACTGTACTCAATATGGTCATATTGCTTCATGAAGCATTTCAGACTATAAATTAATGGCAATTCAAGCAAAATGCAAGTTTTGAATGTTCCAATAATGTAATCGTGAGCATAACCAAAGCAAACACTGACTATAGGTGTCTTACGGTGGAGAACAAATGAAAGGGTTATTTAG
This sequence comes from Procambarus virginalis, assembly GCA_020271785.1. Classification (NCBI taxonomy): domain Eukaryota; kingdom Metazoa; phylum Arthropoda; class Malacostraca; order Decapoda; family Cambaridae; genus Procambarus; species Procambarus virginalis. The sequence continues at coordinate 22,048,541 of WNGS01163947.1, read as the reverse complement.
GGAAGATTTTTTATATAAAACAATGGCCCAAATTAAATTGACCAATTCATATATCAGAAAAACCTGGATATAACAAATAAGTGACAAATTGTTCTGTACCAATGAACTGTTTGACAACTTAACATTTTTATCCATTTTCTTCTTGAACTTACATGGTAGCTGGGAGGATATTGCTGTGGGGGAAATCCTTTCAAATTGATAACCATGTTCATCCCGCCCAAAGATCTGAAATGGTTTAAATTCTGTTTAAATAATGCAAATTAAAACAAAATGCTCACTCATATCTTTTACTTCAGAGTAAATATATGTAATGCAAATACTGATAAAAAAGGACAATGCAAGCTTTAAACACATAAGCATCAACTACAGCTATAATAATTAAAAATGATACCTAGAAATGCAGATTTTAATCATCTACAAATTTGTATGCTGAATCGACTTATTGGGACAAAACTGCAACTAAAGTAATCAAGTAATCTTGTTCAATAATAACTAACAAGGGTATAAACCCATCACATACATTGTACTTCATCTCCTGTAGTACTAACCTTAATGTTGAAGGATTCATTTGGAGCAAGGAAAGATGTACCATTGTAAATGGGATGAGATCCAGGCAAGCGATGAAGAGGCAAATCTTCAAGGATAACACCATCAAGTGATATCATCTGCAGGCGATATAAATCTCCAAACTCCGTAACATCTGCTGGCTTAACTACCACATAGGATAACCCACCTGAGAAGAAATCAATGACTTGTAAACAAAACTCATCTATCATATTTTAAAAGAAAAATTATAAATAACATCTACAGCAACATCAATATCTAGTATACCATCCCCTTTTTACTCTCCTGCCAGAAAAAGAGCTGTGTGGGTCATACCACTTAATCCACAAAAAATTATTTTTGTCATGAAATATATGCTGTAAAAGCTTGTAGAAACCTTTTTAATTCTGTCAAGAGAATATTTCTAGATGGAGCCCACCAGTGGCGCCCTGAAGCTATCTTGCCAAGATTGCTCCATACAGAAAGTTCCGTTTAGCATACCGGAAACCAAAGCCAGAATCTGGCCCACACTCACAGAGCCCTATAGAGAGTGACAATCCATCACACCACTGAAAAAAGCCCCAAGAAAGTCAGTGAAGCTTTACAGACAACTGGAGGGCTCACAAAAAAAGGAACCTTGAGAATGGCAAAACAATTTACAAATGATTCACACAGAACAAGGGATTCATTCAAACTAGCTTGAAACTCATTAGCACCATTACCATCCACCAGACAGCCTGGCCCCAGCTCTCAAGTCAGCTTTCCATCTCAGTTTTATTGCTGATGATGTAGCATTTGAATCTGCCTGTAGTGTTCCAATCTGATAGTTGTGGGCAAAGTCCCGCCGCTTAAGCTAAGTGCCAGCCATCCTTGGACTTTATTGTCCAACGATGGCCAACATGCCATTTGCTTTGTTCATTGTTTCCGTGTTTTAGTGTTCCATTCATGTGTGTTTTAGATCCACCTTGTTTTGTTGGTTTGACTCTTGTGTTTTGGGCTCCATGTGCTCTAGGATTTCATCCCAAGTATTCAAGAATGCTGCCCTTGCACCGTCAGTTATCTTCTCAGGTGTGTTTGCGAGCAAGCCTCAGAGAACCAGGGTAGAGAGCCTCACATTGGGCTATTTATGAATCTTGATTTCTCTGTTTGGGCCCTTGGCTAAGGACATTTTTTTGGTTATGCTGTGTGTGCACTGGCATTTGCATGCTTGTTTATATGGTATGCCATGGTTGCCATTCATAGTCTAGTTGCTTTGGCTGCATTTTGTGACTGTTCTTCTGGCAAGTGACCCCGCTGCTTGGGGTTTCTGCTTACATTCATGCCCTGGTAATTCTCCCATGGGTTTATAGAGTAGCTCATTTTATCTCGATCCATATGTATGTCTTCGCTGTTTGAATAGCAAGTAGGTGGCTGGTTTGTTGATGTCCCACTGCATCTTTCATCACGGAAAGCACCCAGAAAGAGGCGCTTCATTACAGTCAACACTGGATTTTTACTAGCATAAATTTTATTTGAGAACCAACGCTTTGTAGTTAATAAAGTTGCTAAATAATATTTCAAGCTATAATTTAAAGGCCATGAAGGACTTGTATTACAGTTACAAATTATTTATTAACAATACAATCTATACCATCATCATTCCAGAAACTATTAATAAAAAGTAAGAAACAATTGAATATCTTACCTTTTATAGGCCTGTGATAAGTCTCTTTAAAGTTTGTGGTGGGTTCAAGAGAAAATCCATGTTCAAAGTCAAGAGAAGAGAGTCCTGTTGCTCGTACAGTGTATTTACTCTCGCTGCCAACTGAGATGTTATATCGACCTGCCAAAGTGGCCTTTATTATATTCACTGGAAATTAACCAATGGTCATTCTTGTTATCAAAGATAAGCTACTTTGCTACACCAATGTAATATATTACATGTCATATCTGAATTAGAAATACAATGTTGAAGGATATGATGACCAAACCACACATTAGAAAAAGGAGAAACGACGACATTTAGGTCTGTCCTGGACCATTATCGAGTTGTGTCATAGAAGAGAGAAAGGTACAGGCATACTGTACCTTTTAAGGTACAGTATGCCTGTACAGGATAAGAGAGTGAGACTGAGTCAATGCAACTTATACTTTAAGCTCAATTACTATTAAGTTTTAGTCTAAGTGTTTTTTTTCCCCCCTCACCTTCCTCCCCTTCCTTTTTTCCCCCCCCCCCCGACCGCTCAGCCGACCAAGCAGGTCGGCCGAGCGGACAGCACGCTGGACTTATGGTCCTGGGTTCGATCCCAGGCGCCGGCGAGAAACAATGGGCAGAGTTTCTTTCACCCTATGCCCCTGTTACCTAGCAGCAAAATAGGTACCTGGGTGTTAGTCAGCTGTCACAGGCTGCTTCCTGGGGGTGGAGGCCTGGTCGAGGACCGGGCCGCGGGGACACTAAAAAGCCCCGAAATCATCTCAAGATAACCTTGCCCGAAATGCTATGCATACTAGTGGCTTTAGATATTGTATGTACTATCTCTATCTTTAAATTCATCATTATGTGTGTAACTCAATGGATGTACCTTTACCTGTATAAAAAATCTAAATCTAATCTAAATCTAGATAAAGGTGAGGAGCAGAATGGATGAATGTAAGAATAAGCTAAGAATAGGATGAATGTAAGAATAAGCTAAGAATAGGATGAATGTAAGAATAAGCTAAGAATAGGATGAGTGTAAGAATAAGAGTAAGAGGAAAAGTAAGAAAAAGGGTAGGAGTAAGCAAGAGGGGCAAAGCTTGTCAGGTGACAATTGTTAAGAAGGTTAGAGCATTTCAGTATGTACTGTAAAAGGGAAGGGTCAACAGCAACAAAGCCAGGACCGAGGTTCACGTTGGACGTGTTGTGTATTAGAGTCAATTCAACAAGACGGCATCTGTGAAGAGTAGAGGAAGGAAAGATTATTTACTAAGAAGATCAATCTATAGGATGATTAGAATCCCTAACATGACAGCATCAATAGTGGGAAGATGAATGATGTCGAAATATTCAATAAAGAGATTGGCAAGAACAGGGGAGAGAGGGTGTGGGAAAATTAACCCTTGCCTTGAATGAGGTTTCAAGGCGAGGGTGTGGTAAATTAACTAGATGTACTTAAATCTCTTTACAGACGGGCTTTCTTTGTAGTTGTCCTTCATATGACAGGAGTAAATGAAAATTTTACTCTGTGAAATCAGCCCATAGAGCATGGGAAATATTAGGGTATGAATGGAAACTCTTAATATGGCTCCAGTCAGGATTTTGATGATTTTTGTAGACTGACTCAACATTTAAAGACACAGTTGGAGCCTTGGGAAAGCTACTGAGAATGTTTAAAATCAAATTCTATGATTTGTGTTCATTTCGAGTTGAAAAGGTTTTTGTTCACTCAGGTACAGCCTTGCTACCTTTTGAAAATGAGTTTTGAAGCTGCGGACATGAGAAATGAGTAAGAACTGGTTAAATTTGTTTGCAGACATGATCACTTCATTGTTGTCTATTATTATTAAACGTCAAAATGAACAAAAATTCCAACTGAAATTAGGCCATAACGCATGGGAAATGCATCCTGGAGGCATCTCCAGTTCAACAAATCCCTCACAGCAGTGAAATGGGTTTGGTCCCATCCAGTTTGTTGAAGTGATGTACTGTAATTCTATACAGGATCGGTAGAACCTGATCAGAGACCAAGCTATGGGAGCAGTAACCCCTGGAACCCCCCAAAAGTGACATGCATGATGTGCCCAACAGTTGCACAGTCAATAATTATCATATCTGCATTTGAGTAAGACAGATGCTTATTACAGTCTCAACTACAGTATTATACTCACCTGGCAAAGGCTCTTTGACTCCTACAATCTTCACATTCTCCAGAGCCAGCAAGTTCTCAACTCCCTCATTCTTACTCACATCTTCCCCTTCTGGACCATAAATCTGAAAGAGCACAAGCATAACAACACCTTTCTTTCTCTCCCCCCACCCCGTCCAACCACTTAGACTGGACGGTAGAGCGACGGTCTCGCTTCATGCAGGTCGGCATTCAATCCCCAACCGTCCAAGTGGTTGGGTACCATTCCTTCCCCTGTCCCATTCCAATTCCTTATCCTGAACCCTTCCCAGTGCTGTATAGTCATAATGGCTTGGTGCTTTTCCCTAACAGTTTCATTTCCTTCCCCCCCCCCTTTTCTTTTTCTTCCTTCCCCTTTCTCTCTCTCTATCTCTCTCTCACAATAATCTAATATATTTATACTGTATTTATAGCTCATCAGAATTTGGAGTTATAAAGTAACCTAAGATGACATGAAAAGTTTACTGGGTACTAAAATGCATAATTTAAATATTCATCTCCTGTTTATAGTTGTATGTAGTACAGTATAAACATTTTAAGCTTCAAGTAAAGCTCATGTGAAGAAACATTCTCAAGTTACTACAATACATGTTACCAATATTGAGAACATATGGTACAGACAACACACAGTAGGGTGCTATACAATACATTTACCAATATTGAGAACATATGGTACAGACAACACACAGTAGGGTGCTATACAATACATTTACCAATATTGAGAACATATGGTACAGACAACACACAGTAGGGTGCTATACAATACATTTACCAATATTGAGAACATATGGTACAGACAACACACAGTAGGGTGCTATACAATACATGTTACCAATATTGAGAACATATGGTACAGACAGCACACAGTAGGGTGCTATACAAGCCTAATTTTAATAGGAACCTTCAACAAAAGCCAAAGTTTTCAACATTTAAAATTCAAACTGTATTTGGTTCTTAGATAAAAATTTACATATATGAACTATACTGTTCATTGTTATTTTTTAATAATAAAATTTGGTATTATTAAAATTTTGCAATTTTAATAATATTTTTTATTTTTTATGTTAAATCACATAATATCATCCCACCTTCATAATCAATAGCCATAAGATAGCAGCCTCACCTGAATCTTGGGTTTCTCTCCCGAAACGGAGATTGTGAAATGCTTGAGTGTCCGGTCAACCAAGAGTGGCAAATTTTCTTCACCAGGGCCTTCACTCACTCGATCAATAGACAAAAGGTTCACTTTACGAGATTCCAATGACAATCGCACAAAATTCAGTACCTAAGATGTAAAGGACGAGAGGCTAAAAATGTAAAAAAAAAAAAAAAAAATTTAATATTTTATAAATATCCGGTAGATAAAACTGAAAATCTGTCACCGAAGCAATATTATCTAAATTCTAAATTGAAAGCAATAATTTTTGTGACTATTGAACTGTACTTGTAAGCATAAAGCAACCATGTCTAAATAATATAACTGTGGACATCTAGTACTATTTAACAAAGCAAACATAACTAGAATGTACAGCTTTATCAATTAAATAACACTGAACACATTTTTAAAGATAGTTTCATAAATAAAATTAAATGTTCATGGGTAGCCTCTGACTGCACAAACTGCCACTGAAAATCTCTATAAAACCACCATTTATAACACCAATAAATCTACCAGTTATATCACCAATTAGTCACAAACCTCCTTCACATCACTCTTATCCAAGTGAAAAATTTGGCCTGAAGAAGTGGATGCAATACTTTCAAAGGCCTGATAACCTGGATGGGTGTGGTTACCACAGTCACCTGTCATCACAAACACAACCTGGCGGGAAGAAAACCACTTTGTCATACTGTACAGCTTAAACATTTTTCTGATCCACATTATACAAATAAAAATATTGCTAGTTGGCGATTCTAAAAGTACCATTTCATTATATTAAAAATTATCCGATCTTCACTCAAAAGAATTGATTAACGTGTAATTCATAGTATCAAGATGTGTAACCCCATTTCAAAATCCTTCACTCCAGCTAGCCACACTGCCTAGGTCTTTTCTATGCCAGTTAGATTAAGTCACCAAGTTACAAATGAGGTGAGTTGTCATGGAATTATAACTAATACCCACTTCTCTACAAGGTTAGTTCCAAGTTGATTTGCATTAAGAACAATGTTTACCCTTTATGATCAAGGTGTTTTAATGTCAGTTTAGATTTCTGTTAACCTTTTTAACATTCACAATCCTAAGCATAAATAGATTACTTACATACAGTAAGAGAACAATTTTAAAAGAGGTTCTATAAGATTGCTCTCTCAGGTGAAACATTATGGGTATAGGAGGAATTACTTTACTCTTCAGGGACTGCTGCTTGATGCAACGGGTTCTGGGCATCGTGAACATATGGACTGTTTAAGTATAATGATCAAGATCACAAATACAAATATTTATTCAGGTAAAGTATATACATACAAGGTGAAATACAAAAGTTGATGGATATATAGATAGAGCTAGTACATACAATGCCTAAAGCCACCATTACGCAAAGCGTTTCGGGCAGGAAAAACACTAAGACTAAAACTTAATACTAAATGAGATTAAAGTATAAATTGTGTTGAGAAAAAATAAGAAAAAAATGAAAAAGGGGGGGGGGAAACATGGCAGAAAAAAAGCAAAAATACAATATGGTCAACAAACAGCATTGTTTAAATCTTAGACATGTTGACATTTAGGGGCGAGGTAGGTTACATTGAGTTAATTAGGTAGTACTTAGTTTTTATCTTAAACTGGTTGGGAGAGGTACAGTCTTTAACATGATTGGGAAAGTCATTCCACATTCGAGGTCCCTGATTTGTAAAGCATTTCTAGTTTGACCAAGTCGTACTCTTGGAATATCAAATAGGTACAGTATTGTTTCTGGTGTGGTGCTCATGGGATCTGTTACAACCTTCTAGGAAGCTTTTAAGGTCAGGATTGACATTACAGTTCAGCGTTTTATATATATAAAATACACACGAGAGGATGTGTAGTGACTTAATATCTAACATATTCAGAGATTTGAGTAAGGGTACTGAGTGATGTCTGGGGGCCAGAGTTAATATTGTCCTAATAGCAGCTTTGTGTTGAGTAATTAGAGGACGTAAATATTATGGGTAGTAGACCCCAAGCACAAATACCATAGTTGAGATAAGGATAGATGAGAGAGTAATAGAGTGTCACCAGGGTAGGGCGAGGTACATAATATCTGATCTTAGAAAGAATGCCAACAGTTTTTGAAACTTTTTTGATATATTTAGAATGTGTCCCTGGAAATTCAGCTTGCGGTCAATGAGAACGCCAAGGAATTTGCCATCTACTACTTTGTTACAAATTTGGGTATTGTTAATCCTCAGATTTATTTGATTTGAGGATTTATTACCAAACAAAATATAGAAAGTTTTGTCAATATTGAGGGTGAGTTTGTTGGCAGTTAGCCAAAGATGGACTTTATTTAGCTCAGTATTCACTGTGACATTAGAGCAAGAGGGTCAGGACTGGAGTAAATGAAGGTCGTGTCGTCAGCAAATAGAATTGGTTTGAGATGTTGGAGGCATTTGGAAGGTCACTAATGTAGATGAGAAAGAGGAGAGGGCCAAGTATGCTGCCCTGGGGAACACCAATGTTGATGGTATAGGGGGGGAGAAATGAATTATTCACAGAAACATATTGGAGCCTGTCAGTAAGGTAACACTTAAGGTACGCAGGGAGTGCCCTCTGACTCCATAATGTTGTAAAATAAGAAGGTTTTGGTGGTGACAGTGTCAAACCTTACGCAGGTCCACAAATAACCCAATAGGCAACTCTTTTTATCAAGAGCTGCATGTATCAAGTTAATCATACAAATAAGTGCATAGTTAGTGCTTTTCTTGGGGTCTGAAGCCATATTGACAAGAGCCAAGTATTATTGTGTTTGGCTAGATAAGAGTAAAGCTGCTTGTAGATAAGTTTTCAATTATTTTAGACAAGTTTGGCAGAATTGATATAGGTCTGAAGTTTTTAACATCAGTGGGATCACCACATTTGTGGACAGGGGTTACTTTGCTTTTTTTAGAATATCTGGAAAGGTTTAGATTCAAGGACTTGTTGAAGACAATGCAATGGCAGGACCTAAAAATCTGGAGGCTTTTTTATAAATAAGAGTTGGTATCTCCTCAAGGGCACTAGACTTGGTTTTAAGGAAATTATGTCAGTAACATCAGTGGAATTAGTAGGCATTATGTACAGAGACTGTGGATAGTTAGTTACCTGTAAGATAGTCCTGAATATTAGTGTAGAAGATGGAATATCATTTGCAAGGGATGCCCAATGAAAGAGAAGAACCTATTGAACTCAAAAGCAGTGTCAGAGGTTGAAAGCAGACCATAATTATTTTACAGGAGTATTGGTTTGTTATTAAAATTCTTCTTTGATCCCAATATTTGTGAAATTGGCTCCAATGTTTTCTTAATGTAACACAGGTTGTCGTGACCCCGGTCAACCAATTTATCTTCGTGGTATTTAATTTTGCCTCTCCTAATTATTTATTTATATATTTATTTATATGTATACAAGAAGGTACATTGGGATTGTGAGGATACATGGTATAGTAATTACAATCTTGTAAAGCCACTAGTATGCACAGCGTTTCGGGCAGGTCCTTAATCTAAGAAAATTTAAGTAGGTAAATACTTGCAAAATTTATAAAAAAAATGATAATAGTTACAAAGAGAAAAAAAATAAAAGATGAGAGAAAATTGTAGGCATATTAAGCACATAGGTAGCTCAGATAGATTGCAATGACAGCTTGAATGGTAGTTTAACAAAAATTAGGCACAATACCGTATATGGCTAGCACATAAAAGAAGACAGCAATGAACACAATATAAAGTTGTTTGGGTTAAGTACATAAAGGTTGGGAGATTGGGTAACACTAGATACAGAGCAAATTTAAAGCTCAGTGTAGGAAAACTACGAAGATGAAATTAGGTACTTTTTGGTTTTGTTTTTAAATGAGGCAAAAGTTTGACAGCTTTTCAATTCACTAGGGAGTGAGTTCCATAGATTAGGTCCCTTAATTTGCATAGAGTGTTTACACAGATTAAGTCTGACCCTGAGGATATCAAAGATATATTTATTTCTGGTGTGGTGATAATGGGTCCTATTACATCTGTCCAGGAGAGTTTCAGAGCATGGTTTGCTTTTAAGAACAGGGTTTTATAAATGTAGTTGACACAAGAGAATGTGTAGAGGGAGTTAATATTTAGCAAGTTTAGGGATTTAAACAGGGAGCTGAGTGTTGTGTGAAAGCAGAGTTTGTTATTATTTTGATAGCAGATTTTTGCTGGGTGATGATGGGCTTAAGGTGGTTTGAGTGGTAGACCCCCATGCACAGATACCATAATTAAGATAGGGGTAGATTAGTGCATAATATAGTGAGAGGAGAGCAGAGTTAGGACATAATATCACTATCACATAGTGATATTATGTATCATGTATCACTATGAAATCACCATAAAGAAGTTCTTCAGAATTAGGCATTCCCCATTTTACATTAAGGGTTGAATGTATTAAAACCTGGAGAGCTCAATAAACTCAGTGGCAGGGGTTTGATACATGTGAGCTAGCAACTTGAATATCACAAATTTCACTGCAGAGGACCCTGTTCCTTCTGTGTAATACTGAAATACAATACTGTACACATACACAGTTTAAAACAAAATAAAAAATTATATAAATAATGAATCTGTACCTGCAATTTATTAAATGTAAAACCTTACAAAGGTGCTTAACACTGTATGTCTAACCTGTGACTGTTTCTTCTGTATGAGTCTCAGTACATCATCCAGGAGGTAGAAGTCTTTGGCCCGGGCATCAGTGAAGACATAAACATAAGAGGATGGGAGACTAACTTCCAAAGCCATCTTGATTGCTCTCAGGGCCATTTCAGGACAATCGCCACCACCCGAAATAAAGGATTTCTTCAGGGACTCCTGGAACTCCTCAGGATCTGTTGTGACAGTTATAGGGCCCACCTCTGCAACAGTCAAGGCATAAATATTAACAAATGCTTTCAGCAAAGGCAGCTAAAGAGTTACAGTACTGGACTTTTGAAATTCTAGACACTACACTGGGGTACATTACGTTAATATGAGGTTTAACACACACTAACGTGATATATGTATAAATGAGAAAATCCAATATTTTCCCAATATTATATTTTCTATTATAAAAAGCATTATATTCTCCCCATTTTTTCTTGTGAAATGATAAAGCTTTTGTAACATTATACATGATTTGATTTTTTTACTCTACAGTAAATAAAAATGTAAATGTTCGCTTGTTCAAAATCGCTAATCTCCGAAAATTCTTCACCGATTGCTTTGAAATTTTGACACAACATTCCATTTGCATACGAGCGTGTTTTTATATACCTACTTTATAGATGTCACGTCTGTGACAGGTAAAAACATTTTTTTTTAATGTGTTTTCATGTGAGGGGAAATTTCCGAAACCTCTTGCCGATTGCGTTGAAATTTTGACACAACGTTCCATAAATAAATAATAAATAAATAAATGTTTATTCAGGTAAGGTACTGTACATACATACAAGAGATCTTACAAAAATTTATAGATTTATAGATAGAGCTAGTACATACAATGCCTAAAGCCACTATTACGCAAAGCGTTTCGGGCAGGAAAAACATTAAAGACTAAACCTTAATACTAATTGAGTTTAAAGTATAAAATGTGTTGAGAACAAATAAAAAAAAAAAAAAAGGGGGAACATGGCTGAAAAAGTAGCACAAATTCAATTAGGTCGCCAAACAGCGTTGATTAAAAAAACAGACATGGGTTGACAATATAGGGGTAAGGTAGGTTACAGGGAATTTATTAGGTAGTACTTCGTTTTTATCTTAAACTGGTTGAGAGGGGTACAATCTTTAACATGATTGGGAAGGTCATTCCACATTCTGGGTCCCTTGATTTGTACAGCATTTCTAGTTTGATTAAGTCGTATTCTTGGAATATCAAAACTGTATTTGTTTCTGGTGTGGTGCTCATAAGTTCTGTTACAACCTTCAATGAAGCTTTTGAGGTCAGGATTGGCATTACAGTTCAGCGTTTTATATATGTATAATACACATGAGAGAATGTGCAGTGACTTAATATCTAACATATTCAGAGATTTGAGTAGGGGTACCGAGTGATGTCTGGGGCCAGAGTTGGATATTGTCCTAATAGCAGCTGTGTTGAGTAATTAGAGGACATAAATGATTTTGGGTAGTAGAACCCCAAGCACAAATACCATAGTTGAGATATGGATAGATGAGGGAGTAATAGAGCGTCACCAGGGCAGGGCAGGGTACATAATATCTGATCTTAGAAAGATTGCCAATAGTTTTTAAAACTTTTTTTTATATATTTAGAATGTGTCCCTGGAAATTCAGCTTGTGGTGAATGAGAACGCCAAGGAATTTGCCATCTACTTTGTTACAAATTTGGGTATTGTTTATTCTGAGATTTATTTGATTAGAGGATTTATTGCCAAACAGAATATAGAAAGTTTTGTCAATGTTAAGGGTGAGTTTGCTGGCAGTTAGCCAAAGATGGACTTTATTTAGCTCAGTATTCACTGTGGCATTTAGAGCAAGGGGGTCAGGACTGGAATAAATGAAGGTTGTGTCGTCAGCAAATAGAATTGGTTTGAGGTGTTGGGAGGCATTTGGAAGGTCATTAATGTAGATGAGAAAGAGGAGAGGGCCAAGTATGCTGCCATGAGGAACAATTTGAAATGTTTGAAAATAACAAAAATCACTGTGCTTGTTAGGCAAAGCAGGCCTTGCATGCTAGGCCAAATTAGTGCAGTTTTGGCTATTAGGTATATACCAATCAAAATTCCCACTTGAATTTACCTGAGGGCCTCTATCTTCATTAGTATCTTCAGATTGGGCTATGGTTAGCCGAATTGGGCTACTTGTAGCCCAATTGAAACGCCAGCTATGCATGTCGCTACTTAAATTAATACTATTTTCGGCTACTGTTAAAGATAAACTGGCCTGTGTACTCTGAAAAAGTTATCAATCACTAAAAAAAAAAAAATTTGGCTAGTTTTATAGTAAAATTCGTGACTTTTAGTTCTTCAGCTCGCTACTTCCAGCACCTCAAATCTGGCATCCCTACTACCTAGTCGTGTGCCCTTAAACCGTTCATTGTAAGAGTTGACTTAATTCTGGAATTTTTTTTGATAGCCAGGTGTTAAATTTTCTCCAAAGCACATACAGTTGCAGAATCTGTGGTGAGAGTGATGGACACCGCCTTGACCATTACCTACGTGAATGTGAACACCTGAGAGACATTAGAAACATGTGTAGAATAATAAACCCCACATTGTTTGAGTTAGGAAAACATTATTTGTCAAATATTGATACTGTTCTTAAAGATTTCCCCATTTTGCACCCGCAAGATAACGTAAGCTTTTAAGGGTTGATAGATGTTAATCTTCTTGTTTGAGGAGCTGTTCACTTCAGACAGTTAAGCAAGTCCCAGCTGTGTCTGGGTACAAGTGACAGGATGAACCCAGCGGGTTTTCTTCCTATTGGGGAGTGTTGTACATGCTGCTATGGCGGTGTGTCCACTCACAAGATGAGTGGCGCTGCCCAATAAACTCGCCCCTCGGGGCAAAATTTAAAAATTTAAAAATCTATCGGAAGATGAGGTCTCCACATTTGGATACAATAATCAAAGTGGGGTCGAACCTAAGTTATACAGTTAAATAACTTCCTTCTTTTCCTTTGGGGAAAGGTACGCTTAACTATTCCTGGGGTTCGGTTAGCTTCCATTTACTGCAGCTCCCACTTGTGCAATTTCCAATGAATGATGGACTCTCCACTCCAAGGTCCATTTCTTCATCAATCTACTGTAAGGTAATACTGCTAATTTGGTATCTGTGATGTATTGTTGATTTGGGGGCGACGATGATCGTGGGATCGGATGCGCCCCGGCGTACCCGTGATGGGTTAATCGCCAAGCCAGGAAAGGTGGAACGCCAAGCTTAATCGCGGAGAGTGACGCCAATCACTTGAAACTAATACGCCATGTGGCGAAAAAACGCAAACAGGTAGATGATTGGGGAGCCCCAGGAGTCCCTCAGGGTGACAAGCACCGGCCCCCCGCCTCACACACAGAACACCAGGTAGCAAAACCAAAACTCGGCCCCCAACTAAAACGCAAAAAGTCATCCAGTGTCCCCCGGCAGAGCAGAAGCCGGCCGCCCACCACGACTGAGGGCACACCAGGAGCCCCTCACAAGACCCGCCAGCCCCCGGCACCTCTCGGCCAAGCCGGCCCCGAACACCGTCACACCGCCGGGAGAACCAGCTACAACACGCCAAAACAAAAGTCTATCAACAATCCCGTGACCCAAGGCGATATGTACGCCAGGCGTCATACAATTGGAACGTTGAAAAGGGATGCCAAACGGCAGTAGCAAAGCCAAAACGCGAAAACAAGACGCGAACAAGCTGCTCCCAGGCGGAGGAGGTGTCCAGACGTCCGAAGGTTGAACCAGGAGTCTAGCTGTGATGTGGACTGTTAAGTCCCACATGTAGGTGTCGTACTGTAAGCACACTGTCTCAGACAGCATTAATATCACTCTCATAAAGAGTTAATCCTCTTTACTCTCAAACTTCAAAGAGCAAGGAAATTTCATATTTAAGTAGTATTGTTGTATATGAATAATGAATTATATGACTGTTGGGCGAGGAAGACCATAGGATGAGATGCGCCGCGTCAACCCTACTGTAAGGAAGGGGTCAGTAGATAATGTTGTGTGTTGCTGTTCATCTGTTCAGAATTGTAACGATTTGTGTTATTATAAGGCTAATGTTTTCTGCCCTTAATATGCAAGGCAAATAAAGGTCTCCCATTTCGGTTACAAGTACTATTATAATCGCCATGAGACACTAGACCACGTGAATGACGCTAGCTCACACAAGCGACGCCATTAACCACGTGACCGAATTGAGTCTGACCTGACTACCTACTACTTCTACTACTGTAACAGGTAACCTGTGCTGTTTAATTAACAACCATAAATAGTAGATTACTTGTACTTTCTTTGCCTTGCCGTGGGAGATAAATTAGGTCTCCTACGACTCGCAGATTCTACCGGGCTGGACGGTAGAGCGATGGTCTTACTTCATGCAGGTCGCCGTTCAATCCCCGACCGTCCAAATGGTTGGGCACCATTCCTTCCCCCTCGTCCCATCCCAAATCCTTATCCTGTTACACAGGAGCGGGTGCTGTAACTGGTGACATCCTTATCTGATCCCTTCCAAGTGCTATATAGTCGTAAATTCAGATATGCCAGATTTGAGTTGCTGGAAGTCATGAGCTGAAGAACTAAAAGTCACGAATTTTACTATAAAACTAGTCAAATATTTTTGTTAGTGTTGGATTCCCTTTTCAAAAGTACACAAGCCAGATTATCTTAATAGTAGCCGAAAATAGTAAGTAGCGACATACATAGCTAGCTTTTCAATTGGGCTACAAGTAGCCCAATCTGGCAACCATGTGACCGACGTAATGGCGCTTGGTTTGGCCTTTTTTTCCTGACAAATCCTCCCCCTCCCCCTTCCCCATGGCTAGGGGCTGATGACCATTACATCTGGCGAGCGGGCGGTCTGGCCCTCCTCAGGTGAGTGCCACATCTAGACAATGGCTGTACACATAACATGTCAAACGGCCTCAGTGGTAAGGGAGTACATATTACTGTCATCAATGCACTGCTGTTTATGTGAACTAAACCTACACACACGTTAAGTAATGGAGAACAATGAAAGTAGCAAGGAGTAAATAAAGAAAAATGGGCACAGATAGCAAGTTTTTAATATATAGATCTAATGTGCATACTAGGCCTAATAGTCAGAACTTTTTACGTAAAGAAAATAATAAATCAAGCAAATTGGGGCTAGAGATATGAGTAAATGTTGCACTCTTTGTCTCCATACAATGTGCTTGCACTCTCTTGCTCTAATAGTTGTGCTTGTGCATACTTTGAAGGAGCAGCAGCAGGTGTGGGGAGGAGAAAGGATAAGAAATAGGTGGTGGAGCAGAGAAGTACGGAGTGTGAGACGGATCATATTAGAGTTGAATTGACAGTTGGGAAGTACTAATGGTAGCTAGTTCTCATAGCTGTCATCTAGTTATGTATAAACTTTACTATAAATTGTCACAATATGGTCAGAAAGTTGAAAATAAATATGGCTAATTATACAAAACTAAGTAAACCCCAAGACTAGTTTGAATCCATATTTGTGTGTGTAGAAATCATGGTCCTGCCATGCTTCTTCGTTTCCAAGATTTTGCTTAATTCAAGTCTCATCCCGTTCCCACGATAATGTTAGGGTTATAAAATCTACCACCAAGGGTACATGATTCAATACGATCTTCCATGCCCCAGCATACACATGTGTTTTAAAGTTTCAAGCTGCTAATCAAAGGTGTTTTTCTAATGTCACGTTACAGAAATTTCACTCTCCCGAGTAAATAAGTATCAGAAATCTGTTTATTTGATTTCCATTGGGTGACTTTGTTTAACTTTGTACGGGTGTGTTGAATATGTCACGGAAATTACCGCTGCTGGTATGAAATTTTAATTACATAATGTGGTGATCCATCATCTTCAAACTCGGAACTCTATCTGCTATCTTACAGAAATTATATCTTTTTTATGTTGGAATTTAGGCCTTCGACATACTAGTTAAGTTAGTTAACACAGTAAATTATGCCCATAGCTGTCACAATTATTTTCCACCTTCTAGCTCAAATTTGGGCGATTCCAGCCTTCCTAGTCATGTTGTATCTCCTCTAATTCTGTCTCTCATTTTTCATCTCAGCTGCGTTGATTCTTTAAATCTTTCAGGTAATTTTCAGGTAACAAATATTTAGATGCTGTACTTGTGTGTCTGCTAATGAAGTGTGTCTGGATGTTCCTATATTGGATCCCCGTTTTGTCGTCTGTGTTCTAAAATTTACCCCCTTTGAAAATCTACTCGTGTTCAACCAGCCCGCTCCTCTTTTTAAATCTTGGAAACAAGCTCTTGTTCACCCTCATATGATGGGTACTAGGTACATGCGTTGATAACATTTCTATCTGCTACAGGAATAGTTTGCTAACTGTAGGTAGTAAATGAGTGATTGTAACCTATCCACCGCTGCCCGCTGGATGGGGGGCGGTGTGCAGGACAAACATAAATTGTGACACTAGCTCTCCACATAGGTCAGTTGCTTAATTTAGAACCTGTACTTGAGGTCGATCTCGAACCCATTGTTGATGTGACGACTTATATTGAATTTTATAACTAGCTCATCAAGATTGTAACTTGCTTAGCTAAATGAATTGTGGGGGTTCAGTCCCTGAGCCCATTATGTGCCTCTGTAACCCTTTCCACTACCGCCCACGGGATGGGTATGGGGTGCATAATAAATGAACTAAACTAAACTAACTACAGGAATGTTATGAGACGCAAAATAAATTAACGAACAATTAAGGACTCAGGAGCACATTCCCGTGAAGTGATTTGACTCGTTTATAAATGAATGAAAGGCATTAGCAGGGAAAATATAAATAGGCTATTGAAAAAAAATCGTCAGAACCTATAATACCTAGAACGGATATTTGGTCTACGTGAAAGAATCGTTCTGGTAACTTACTGTGGTAGAACAATCTGTCAACAACTATAGCGCCGGGAATGGGAATAGGTTGTACTGATGGACGAATACTCTGCAGTCTACAAGTTTAGTGTTTCACCTCTTTGGCCTCGCTCGTTTCTCGTTATACATATGCTTAGGTCATTATTGCCACAATTAAAAAAAAATTAATTCACAACCCTGACATTCCACATTTTTCTATACTTCAAAAGTATATTGTATTCTATTTTTGTCAGCCGAACGATCAAACAGTTGGGAGTAAAGAGAGTCATCTGGACAACCAAAGCTGTGAGGGTGACCAGGTCTGAGGAAGTAGTGTTTAGAGAAGCAACAGCTGCCTCCCCTGAGAGAGGTGGGTGGCAGAAGGGAACTTGTGTTTACAGCAGGCTACGGGGGCCAGTACCTCTCATCACACCTCACCACCCTCACATATCTCGCTAAAACAACATTTTGATTTTCAGAGCCGTTCGTCTTAAGTTTTGAGCGAACCTTAAAGGAAAATTCGTTCAATGAATCGCATTGAATAATAAACACAAATGGATCAACCTGTCCTAATTGAACGTCGCATTTTGACGTATACCCTACCTAAGGCCAAAAATTATAGTACTGTAGCGTTTTCTGTTTTGGGTCCTCTGGTAGGTTAGGATAAGGGAACTTTAGAACGACAGTTTCTTGACGTTGAAAAATCTTAAGACGGGCTGAATGGACGGCATAAATTAAAAATCCCTCTCTTTAGACATTCCCCTTTCTCAGACTTTCTCAGAAAATGCAAAGAAATCTGGGGACTCGAGCCGCCGAATTCCACTGATTACATGCGGAGGGGATCACTATTAGACCCGACTGCCTTTTAATATGTGCAGTAGGTCAACCCTGGACCAGCCTATGTTCGTCCCGTACCCCTGATCATTCACCGTGCAAAGTTGGGTAAGACTAGCGCGAAGCGTCTGGCCTCCACCCATGGACGTAGACAGACAGACATTCTCTTTATATATATTAGACAGATAAGATTTACCATGGCTTATGGCTTCTTAACTAACCAGAAGCCCCACAGGTTATCTCACTCTCCTTATAACCTTCAGGTTAAAGTAGTAGGAGTCTGGGTAGGAGCATTTGAGATGAGGCAATGCAGGACCGTGCAGTAATGAACTAGGGGGAGTGGGGATTAACCCGGATACACTGGTAGTCCGTGTATATGATTTTGTAAGGTAAGAATGGAAGGGTTAGAAGAGTTGCGGTTGTGTTAGTATGGAGGCAGTGTGGTGCGTTTTAAGCGTAGTAATAGTGATTGAAATAAATGTTTGTTTTGACTGGCGAATGTACCACTTAACCTTTTTTAGTATTACTGTAACCTAGCGTATATAGTGATGACAGTCTGTAATGAGTTAGCAGTTCTCGGTCGAGTTCTCTTATAGTGTCCAAGGCAGTTAGCTGAGAGGCCTTACTCCTCCTTGTATCCAAGCTAAACCAACAGGGAAATGAATAATGGTGTGGTTGCTGGGTGAAGAGTTTGGAACAACGTGGCCTCCAGTACCAGCTTCCCTGCACACAATGCCGCAGTTACACACCAGCCACATTAGTATTACTGGCCGACTCTTTGATACACTAAAAATATATATGTGAGCGATACCGGAGGTAGCAAAGCGTATCTACCACCAAATATTGATCCTCGGAACGATCTGATCGAGCCGTTTAATCTAGCTAAACGTGTCACAAATCTTTCCCGTGATCACTTTACCAGTGAAGCGTACACCCCAAAATGACTTTTGGGGACGTATGCGTCCTCCATGATAACTTTAGAGGTACATAGTTATGTACGCCCCTTGTTGACATTTGCGAGTGTACGCTCTCCCCGTGATAAATTATGGTGGGGTCGTACGACAGTTTCTTGATGTTGGAAAACCTTAGGAGGACGGGCTACATCTACCCCGAAGCCGGTGCATCCAGGAAGCAACGACACTGCTGCAGGAACAACCGGCAAGCAGCAACACTGAAGCATATACTGTGAGTGTCTGCTTCATATATGAAGCCTACTTCATATAACGAAGGCTTACTAATATTAGTAAGTGAAATGTTCTAATGAAAAAGAATTGTTTGTAAATGGGTCCAGGCTTGCATGAGCCTGTAGGCCTTCTGAACTTATTTTGATCTGAAAGTCAGGCCCTCAGTGACGTGGCGAGACAAACTGAACACTGCGGTCAATGTACCGCGGGTTTTATTTCCCTTCAAGTACTTGACCTACTAACACTAATTTGTGCCATGGGTACAGCGGGAGAAGCTCAAGGATAAACACTTGCACCAGATATCACTAGATTTTTTTTTAAATACCCTCTGGTGCTCGGACCTTCCTGGTACAGCGCAATGCAATTGTTTTAAATGGAATCATCATCATTAAAATCATAAAATTTAATTAAAATTAAAATATCTATAAAATTGTATAGCTGCTGAAATCATTTCCGCTACCATAACTAGTATTGTAGTTTTATAGCTATCATCTTACATTTAATGTCCCCCAGTATTATCTACATATAAACATTACGTCAATAAAACTATAAAGTTAATAGTTACTTACCTGGGTCATGGAATGGGACGAAAATAGTTGGGGATAGGTCGTTCAAACTTCTCAAGTACGGTGTAAGAATCTTGCCGGCTCCGTCGATCACCTGTTTAGGTCGTCGGACATGGACCTGTAGTGTCGAATACGAAGGCTAACGTGGCGGCGCCCTCCTGAACGGGGTCGCGAGAGCCCAGGTCGATGTACCCCTGGGAGAACTTTTTGCCAAGTTCAATCGACGACGCCAGCCTAGTCGACGTCGCCGTTTTGATCTTCTCCAGTATGTCGTCATTGCTTTGGGACGCCGAGCGATAGCCGGGGCTATTTAGATTAGTTATCACATCATGACGAGATGTTTGCATAATATTTGTACTTCCCAGGAAGTTTTGAAGTATGTTGGAGTCTTCTGTGATCAGTGTTTGTGAGGTTATTCGTCTCCGGCCGAGCCTGCGAGGCCCACAGCAGGGCCAACCACAGCAGTGAACGAAGCCACACACGCTGATAATTTACTCTCGCTAACATCATTATCAGCTAAGCGTAATCACTATCATAACATTCCTGTACAGAAATATTAACTATTAAAACTCGGGCTAGCCTTGTCCTTGGTGGCACAAGTGTGAACTTGACTAGGCATCGTCTCAAGCTGCACTTAAAAGTTCTCCACACATTATTTGGACAGCCTGCAACTCTTACACCGGGATTTGCACATTCCCAGTCCTTGTTAATAAAGTCTAAACGGGGTGGATTAACATTCGTTTACTTGGATGAACGATATTGTGAGAAACCTTGCGCAGTTTCTAACCCATAATTAGATGCAACAACAGTGTTTTGATCTGGTGTTTTACGAGTGACGTTAGATATAACCTCGATATAATGCAAGCACACAAGACATTGAGCAGTATTTGTTATAAATAGAGATGGTGTGCAAGGTTAAGCAGGGGTCGAGAGTGGCCGAGGCTGAAGGGTCTGCATAGTCTTGCCCATCAGAGCCGCTAACAACACACTCTTGACAACACTCACAGCTTATATTGCACCTCAGCTACAGTTAAACATTATGTACTTGCTTTTTAACATGGATTATCCACTGTACTGTCAAGGGGCTTGCTATACAATATTATTATATATATATAATATACAGGAAAACCATATTTGAAAAAATATGAGAATGCTGAACGCGTTTTCGGCTTAATTCGCCGTCATCAGAACAAGATAGTGTCAATCTGCCTCTATTATTCACTATCTCGCTC
>WNGS01163947.1:21999740-22027603 GCA_020271785.1 Procambarus virginalis | reverse complement strand
AAAAAATGTGTATTTGATAGTTAATCATGTGACATGAGAATATATGACTATTGTTACACAGTCGGAGGGAAATAAAGCTAAAACCAAATATTCTTAGGCCTAATAAAGGACATTTATGCATTATATTAAGCCTCGGTGTGTATTAGGCCTAGCACTGCTAGATGAGGCTAGTTTGGGTTGGGGGGGGGGAGTCCCCCTCGATATATACCAACAGTACGTACATATACACTGGCTGCCTGACCCCGACACAATGAACTATTAATTATCCGTTCATTGAACGTTCTTCAACTCTTTAAACATTCGTTATTCACAATAGCAAAAATTTCATTTGTTTGTCCCAGAGCACTTCATTCTTATGCGAAAATCGGCAAGTTTTTAGAAAATTATAATTACACCAGCGAAGATCTATATACAAGTTCGCATTTCTACACATCACAGCGAGCCCATAACGTTCACTGTAGTGTCACTTGTAGTGTCCCTGAAGCACCATTACTCGATGTATTAAATTTCTAGTAGATGGCAAATGTAAGAAGACAGCTAGGGAGAGTCCGGGTGGACCCTTGGTGACGGTCTGTGTGGGAGTCCCGCCCTGAGGAACACCTTCACTGCCAGAAGCCTTGGCCTTGACTGAATGGTGCTGTGGCGCCTGCCTGGCTACCCTCCCTCCCTCCCTCCCTCCATCTATCCATCCCTGGCGCTGTCCTCCCTCCCTCCAACCATCCCTGGCCCTGCCTCGACCATCCATCTCGGCACCAACCTTCCCTCCCGGTGCCAATCTGTGCCACAACCCAACTATTGCCCATCAATACATATATGAATTTCGTGTATGAGCTCTTCCAGTGCGCGTTTGGATTAGCCGCTGCACTTATTCAGTCAAGTTTTTAACATGTGAAAACATGCAAGGCGTTACTTTATATTTATATGAAGAAGATTGAGGTGAGTAAACGTGGCACCTCTGTAATGTAAACAGTTTACTGGGAAGTAACCCACAATCCTTGTTCAATGCTCTACTCCTTGGCCTATTTAAGCTTTTGTTGTTGAAATAATATGAGAGACAAAGGACTCAAACTTATTTATTTACGAATACTTCCACAGAACAAGACTAACTTTTTTAGCTATAATGACTTTTTGGGGTTCGTTCCCAGGCCCATTACGTGCATTATAAATTAACTGAACTAAACAAAACGAGATAAAAGGATCGAGTGATGCAGATAGGTTAAGGGAACTAAATATAACGACATTAAACGAGAGGAAAATAAGAGATATGATGACAACTTATACAAGATACTATATAAGGGCACCGCAATAGACTAAGTAGAGGCTTTTCTGTATATGGAAGAAACGCATGCATGGAGTGGGGGGACTTCTTTGTTTAATAATAGTAATAATAATTATAAATAATTATAATTATAATGATAACATTTATAATAATAATACAATAATAATTTTAGTAATTAAATATTATAATATTATATAATAATATTGTAATATAATTATTAAATCTAATAGATTTAATAATTCCATACAAATAATAACTAATTACATGATCCTTTTATTTAAATTTACACTAATGCATTTACGAAGGTATTACAATTATATTAATCCTGGTATTAAATATAGTAAGACTTTGGGGTTCCAAAGGAGCCGGTCGGCCGAGCGGACAGCACGCCTTGTGACTTGTGATCCTGTGGTTCCCGGGTTCGATCCCGGGCGCCGGAGAGAAACAATGGGGCAGAGTTTCTTCACCCTATGCCCCTGTTACCTAGCAGTAAAATAGGTACCTGGGTGTTAGTCAGCTGTCACGGGCTGCTTCCTGGGGGTGGAGGCCTGGTCGAGGACCGGGCCGCGGGACACTAAAGCCCCGAAAATCATCTCAAGATAACCCCTCCCTGAAGGTCAGTGTTAGCTGGCTGCTGTAATGGGTTTATGAAGCAGAGAAATGTAAGGAAATGACAAAATCTCCGAGCTGGATCACGCTCCTCTGCCTGGAAGCAACTACAGGCAAGCACTCAAGCATGCGCGCATACATTTCAAGTGTGCTAAGATAGAGCCCAATAGGCTTAGGAACCTGTACATCAGTTCATTGACATTTGAGAGGCGGGACCAAAGAGCCAGAGCTCTTTGCTTTATTAAAGATAGAAATAACATAACACTGAGAGTGGGTCGAGTAAGAGGGGGCGGACATAATAACCACATAGAACATTATAAGGGAACTAATAAGAAATCTTGGGTTACCCAGGACACTGGCTCCATCTCCGTCCTGCTCCAACGATGTTCTCATATCTAACGCTACTGTCACTTCCATGTGTATAGAACTGATCAAGTTGACAGTTCAGCACTGTTCCAAGCTAGGATCAAAAGAACATGGGCACATAGAAGGAAATTGATCACACAGGTAAGTCGCAGAAATGTTAGAAAGCATTTTATAAATGCAAGAACTGTAAACGAAATGAGTTAGAAGGGGCAAATCTAACTCAATTTCTTATTTACTTATTACCATTAATATAATTATATTATTTATATACTTAATATACTTATTACCATTAGAGTTACTTGCCACTGATAATTCGTGCATGATAAAAGAATCGAATCTCGCATCGATATAAAACAAAAACAAAAATCCTATAGGAAATCTGATGACAAGATACTAGATAAAAGAGACTATTTGGCGTAGTTGGAAGCAACAAATATATGTAACACTAGGAAGGTCAAAATGTGCCGTGTAGAGGGATGTACATGGACAGCATCAGACGAGTTAGTGGAGAGTAAATATACAAGTAGTCTCAAGACTTTTTTTTACCATATTTACGTACATCTATACATAGTGTGTCAAGAATTATCTCCGTGATGCTAAAAAAAATCATCTCACAGTGTGGTTAGTCATACAAGGCCATGTGATGAGTAGTCTGCACTGGCAAACTTTAGATGTATTATGGGGATATCCTAAAAAACCCAGAGTGAATAAAGTATCAGTGATATTAAAGGGTCCCCATCCCGCAGCCTGGTTAGACATACAGGGACAGGATATCCTCAAGAACACGAGTTAAAAAAGGATTGCAAAGCTCCAGATGCCTTAAACTGTACCGGCTGGCCTGAAGGGTCTACTGACTGGACATTCAATAATGGAGTTTATGAATTGACCCAACTCCTGGTCACAGAGTCCACCTGGAGGGCTCAGGGGTGGGAGATGGCAGATCCTGGCAAGCACTGTGTCGCACTGTCTGGTGGACGTTTTGGGCTGCCAGTATACATTCCTGATGCCTTTGGTATCAATAATTTATCTTCTATTAGGCCCAGTGTTTACAACATATAGTCTTAGCAACAGAAATGAGGATACCTAGGTCTAATTCATCTTCATCCTTGTTACATGCTAATTTGGCTGCAATGTCTATACATAATGGGTTATATTTGAGGTGGTATCCATAGAAATTTGATTTTAAACCTTTTATTCTGTGCAGAGCGCCGGTTATAGCGTAAATCTACAACACACGACGGTCCAGTCATGACACATTCAGACAACGGTGGCCAGAAGGCGGGGACCAGGAGCTGGAGCTCAATATGTGCGAATGCAGCTTCGAAAGAGCACATGAAAGATATTGTACACAGCACCATTAGTCCCCCCTTTTACAAGTGTGGTCGTCTCGTCGTTACAATGAAACAATGATAATTTTTCTTACTGCTGACAGTAATTTGTAACATGTGGCCGGCAGGAATTATAGTGGTATCCTCGAGACACTCTTCTCCCCCACCCCCTATCCAACCAAGCCGTCCAGAGCGCTTCAATGCGCACATCCTGACCGCTTCAATCCACATATCCAGACCGCTTCAATTCACACATCCTGACTGCTTCAATCCACACATCCCGACCGCTTCAATCCAGTCAATCTAACATGTTCCCCCCCCCCAGCCACAACGGCTCACTCCACAGTACAGGGAACACCGACATGGGTCTGGGCCACGAGTCATCAACCACTTACGAAACCTGTACATCTTGCATCAATCATGGTCGCTTTCTTTACATTTATTAAACACTTATGTGATGTTTCGAAATGTAAACAAAACCGCTATGGTTCTTGAAGGATGTAGAAGTTTCGCAAGTGATTGCGTAAATGCCTGGTGAACCCCTGGCCCCTTCACTACCTTCCCAGCTGCTGCACACTGTTCGTCTCTGACCTAACACTTTGAACCGATTTAATATTTTGGGGTTCACACACATATAACTACCCCTCGCACGACGAATATTATGGGCGAGAGGTGTGTTTGGAGAGGGTGAGGAGTACGTGAGAGGGTGAGGGACGTGGGAGAGAGGGTGAGGGACGTGGGAGAGAGGGTGAGGGACGTGGGAGAGAGGGTGAGGGACGTGGGAGAGGGTGAGGGACGTGGGAGAGAGGGTGAGGGACGTGGGAGAGAGGGTGAGGTGCGTGAGAGAGGGGTGAGGTGCGTGGAGAGAGGGGTGAGGTGCGTGGGAGAGGGGGTGAGGTGCGTGGGAGATTAAGTGAGGGGCGTGTGAGAGGGGAGGAGAGGATGAGGACGGTGTCAAGTTACAACTTGGGAATATCACTCAGGACCACACCCTCACCTTACAGTCCGGGGCAGCAGCAGGAGGAGGTACAGGGGTGAGACGGGATCAAGAGCACAGTGGGCACACGTGTGGTGTGGTAGGGAAAGGTGGTAAATAATACTGTACCAACCACACAAGCAATAATGTTGCAGCTACAAGAAATTATATGGCAAAAACTTTTGATTCCCAACAATCCCACATGCACTAATTACATCAATACATGTTCCCAAGAATATTGGGAAATTGGTAATGATACTGAAGCTTTACAAAGACATCTACAAGAACTCCACAAATGGTCAGAAGGCTAGCAAATACTTTTTAATATTGACGAATGCAAGACCATGCATGTGGAGCATAAGAACTAATGCCATAACTACCAAATTAATAGCATTACATTATAGCAAATTGATGATGAAAAGGACCTTGGAGTTAAACTCCACCACTCATTAAAAGTTGCACAACAGGTAGGAGCAGCAGTCAGAAAAGCTAGCCATGCAAACCCTTGGAATAATCAAGCGTACTTTTGACTTCAAGGAAAAGGTAATAATTCAACTGTATAAATCTCTGGTGTAGTAATCATTTGGATTACTGTATCCAATCATGGAGACCTCATTTTAAGGATATAGCTGCTCTGAAGAAAGTGCAACCCTGGGCAACAAAAGTCATTTCAGAGCCAAGTCATCTCTCTTATCAGGAATGGTTGAAGGCCACAGGGCTAAACAACACTACAAACCAGGCATGACAGGGCAGATCTCATTGAAACTTATAAAATACTGCTTGAAATTAGAGGATACTTCAGAATACTGAATATAGTTAAGAGGTTAAAATACTGAACAAGTTAGAGGATGATGATCCAGACAATTTCTTCAAAAGGTCAGATGCAACACAAACAAGGAGCAATGGTTTCAAGCTCAACATGCGACAATGTAGGACTGAGAACAGGAGATGCTTTTTCACCCACAGGGTTTCGAACCCATGGAACCTCATACCCACTGAAGCTGTAAATGCCAAAACTGTCAAAGTTTTAAAATCTACCTGGAAATAATGATCAAGGCTAACGGGTGGTCCTTTGACAAGCCGCCAGCTTCCTGTCCTCGCCGAGGCCACTAGAGTTAGTGGCCCCTCAGGTAAATCAGTTATTCAGATACAATTTGATAATGGTCAAGGAAGGACCAAGTAATTATCAAAAAGAAGGCACCAAACTGAGAAGGCTATGTAGCACCATGATGGACCAAAATGTAATTTTTTCATCTTGTGGTGGGTGGTTTGGTCATCATGCTAACTCCAGATGCATCCTGTGAGACAACCAGCGATGGTAGAGGCAACTCCCCAGTCATCGACGGCCAAGAACAAATACGCGTACGTGTGGTGTGAATGTTGAGCAGCTATTTATGTACAGTACGCACCACATTTCAAGATGCTAAGTGTAGCCCAGTGAGCTGCTGGGCTGCTCACTGACCAAACTGGTATGATCATTCAGAGCAAGACATCCCATGCAGTGCCAGTTCTTGACCATGCACGTGTTTATGAAGTTACTACAACACATGTCAGTTTTATGTGCATGCAAGTAATATCCTGAGCATCATTTGAGCTCCAAATTCTCCCTTGCATATAGAAGTGATGTTTATGCAGCAATTATTGCTTGAGGTGTTCATATCAAGTGTTAAATTAGGTTGTGTTATGTCACCTGGGAATCAACAGTAAGAGAATACTGTGCATAGATTTGCTTATTACACCTCTTAAAGTAAAGACAATTATCCCCAATTACCATGTATATATACATTTTCTCTTTTGTTGTAACTTAGTAAATAAATTTGTATGTTAAGCACATGGCGTTTCAGGAAATCGTCTCTCGCTCATTTGCAAACTTTTGCTGTGTCAGTTCCACAAACAGAGCCTCTGCTTTTATACTAGCCCTATAAAAAATAAATTATTTTTTCCATGAACCAATTACTGTGGACCACTAGGTAGAGATCAGACACAGCCTAGCTGCACACACTAGTGCTCCAACATTGACGTAATCTCAGAAGAACATGGGGGGAATGTGTGGGTTACCATACATGGCTAACATATAGGGAAAGTCACTTTTACACCTTCACAGGAAACTGGCGAGAGAAGCAGGAGCTACCCCCACCTGTGGGAGTATACAAGAGCCCCTCAGCTAGTAAGGAGCCACTCAATGAGGGGAATGAATGAGGAAGACAAGAAATAAAGTCCGAGGTTATAATGGGGTAGCAATGCACTGTAAACCAAAATATCAAGGGTAAAGAGGAACCTGTTTAAAATAGAATGAACGAGCTGATGGGTGGTTCTCATAGTCATATACTGCCCAGTCGTAGACAGTCACTAGCAAGCCACACTCCCACACATACAAAAGTTGTCTAAGCACAATTTTGTCAATTTTTGCAACATTTCTTGAACCTTGGAAAACTAGTGCTAATATGCTAGAAGCATTGAATGAAAACCTATTATGACTGGGATATGATGAATTCATAACGTTTGCCAACAGTACAAGGTGTGTGAAGACTTGCAAAATATATATATATATATATATATATATATATATATATATATATATATATATAAATATATATATATATATATATATATGTGTATATATATATATATATATATTATATATATATATATATATATATATATATATATATATATATATATATATATAAGTTGTTTTAAGGAGTAAGGTAATAGTAGGGTAATAGTAAGTAATATAGTAAGGAGTTTTTGTTAAGGAGTTTTGTGTAATGACATTTTCAAATAAAGTTAGATAAACACACACACATACCAAAAGAATAGGGGTGGTAGGAGAAGAAAATATCAGTGTTCAGTGAGGATCCACAAGGTTTTCCGAGTACTCTTTATTTTCTTCTCCGAGGCTATGGTCCCTACACTTGCACCAGAGGTGGTACCCCTTCTAGGTGTGTATTATATATATATATATATATATATATATATATATATATATATATATATATATATATATATATATATATATATATATATATATATATATATATATATATATATATATATAAATAAAAAAAAAATATATATATATATAAATAATTTTTTTTTATACCTAGAAGGGGTACCACCTCTGGTGCAAGTGTAGGGACCCATAGCCTCGGAGAAGAAAATAAAGAGTACTCAGAAGACCTTGTGGATCCTCACTGAACACTGATATTTTCTTCTCCTACCACCCCTATTCTTTTGGTATGTGTGTGTGTTTATCTAACTTTATTTGAAAATGTCATTACACAAAACTCCTTACTATATTACTTACTATTACCCTACTATTACCTTACTCCTTAAAACAACAACTTACTATATATATATATATATATATATATATATATATATATATATATATATATATATATATATATATATATATATATATATATAATACATATATACATGAAGGCAATATTACATAAACTGAAGACAACCTTGGAAAAGTAAAATATACAATAATATAAGTGGCTGGCCAGGAAGAGCTGGAGAGCTGTTATGGCCAAGCAAGACAAACTAAAATGAAAAGATGCTGGCTAGATCTGAATGGAAAGAGTATTAAGATGACTGACCTGTGAGAATGGCAGTCATTCACTGTAGAAACTGGGCTAAGCTAGGTGCAGAGGGGAAGGAGAGTTGGTCCTATCTGGCAGGACCACCAAATACCTGTGGTGACGTGTCCAACTTAAGTAAAAAAGACAATCGAAGGCGTTTCATGAAAAAAGAGACGCGTCATAAAAGGTGGTATTCAGAACTATTATAACCTTTATATGCCCAGAATTAAGTTATAAATGATCAAGGCTTGCCTTCATTCTTCAATTTTCTATATTATTAAACTCATTGAAGTTTAATTTAAATGACTTAGTACATGGCAGTACTGAACATTCTTGGATATCAGGCATCATGTGCATGTGTGATGGAATAAGGCTGATCTAACCTTTAAGTCCTTACTTGTAGCTCCTAATGATAATATAGTACAATTCTCATACAAAATTATTTCCAATTTATGCTTGGAGGAGGAGGAATGAAAATCTCAATTAATCTGCAATATTTTATTATTGAATCCTAACCTTACTAAATGTCTAGACGCGTGTGCTACCGCGTGGTCGGGTGAGGACTGGGTGGTGAACTGACGTCGAGAATAATAATGATAATGACCATTGCACGGGGCACGGGAGACACTTTGTACTGCTGAGGACCGCCACCAACACTAGCCCAAATTTAAAGGGGCAGACCACTTAACCCTAGTACTGCAATACCTACAATATTTGGTCCTGTTCCAGCCTGCCCTCAAGCTTGGCTCTAGCTGCCCTCTGATTTAGGACACTTATGTGCCTAAACATTTTATAGGTTAAAACTAATAAAATCTGTATTCTACAACTATTCTACACTACCACTTACAGTTACCCAATAAGTGGGATTTTATTGAATGGGAAGTAAAATAAACTACAATAAAAATGTCTGTTAAAAATGATAGCCTTGCAAGAGGCTGAGTGAGGTCAGGGTTGAGGGCTGGCTTGGATTGGCCATGGCACCACCTGAAAAATAAACCTTTACAACGAGTGCTACCACAGCCTTCACCATAATGTAGGTATTTGGCCCAAACTACACCCACATTAAATCACGCGGGAGTCTTTGGGAAACTTAAGTGGAGATAAATCATGATATTTGTAAAGGATTTGCACATGATATAAATGAACACTAAAATACAACTGTATAGATTTATAAGTACTGTACTAAACTAACTTGGGCTAACATATGGGTTTGTGCAAGAAGTATCTAACCTATTGTCAGGTTGGTTCAATGACCTCTTTGTAATCCATAAAAAACTACAATTACTAGCAACAATTTTTAACGAGAAAATGGAGATATCTACAATTTGTTTTAATACAGTCTCCAAAGTAACTCCGTAAAAAAATTGAGGCCACTAAAAAACCATCCTGAATCTACACAAAATGATATGTAAATTATGAGTGAGTGAACCCATGATTTATAAAAAAAATAGATGTAAATAACAAGGTATGAGAAGATGTGGTATGGGCCGACAGGGTGGGTGGGACTGCTGCGGTGGGGCGGTCGTGTACCAAGTCGGCACAAGCGGACTCACTGGAGCAGACTAGCCTCCAGTGTTTATGAAGGACAGGACACATCTAATCCAAAACCAGTTACAAACATTCTCACTACACATTATGCCTTACAAAAACAACAAAGAAGGTCATAGGCTACAAATATAAAGCAGTCAAACATTTGTTCATAAGCCTCTATAAGAGGTCCTGTGTATATAAAACTTTACTCGAGACCTAACATTAGAAAATCTCAAACAAAAGGTTGACAATTTTGATGGCAGTCATTTGTAGCCTGTGTTACTTTAGAATAGTTGCAAACTGTCACCAGAGTATACCCGAAGATCTGCTGACTAGGTGCTTCAAGAAGCCTCACAACAGTTACAAACAATTCATAACCTTCATGTAGCTCATTGTCTAGATTAATTATACCAGTCTTTATATAAAATATAATTTGTTTGAGGACACAGGAAAATTACCACAAATATGGGAAGCTAAGCATAGCTCCTTCCTTTTTTCATACAAGCAAATAGCTCTGGAAAGTTTGTGGGTACAAACTATTTCCTCATCAAAATCCAAATACAACGAGTATTACCTGGTGATTACAACTTTTGCCGGCACAGGACAATGATGACGCTCTGCTACCAACACTGGCCACTCTCTTACTAGCACAAGATGTAGAAAATTGCATCCTGTTAAAATGCATTATCAACTCCACAATACAGTAAAAGGACAAGTTAACAAAAGTAAATTTAAGGTGGATATAGATGTTCAATATCTTAAAAGACATACCCTTCCATTATTCCCAATACCATTTTCAGATATTTAACTTCTTAATAGCTCTATTAGAGAGTAGCCAGTAGTAGTTAAGTGTGAGGACAGCCTGAAGAAACATGTCCATCAGTTATTTGTCCACTATGCTATATGGAAAACTAACAGATCATTTCTTCCTCATGTACACATTAACCTGACTCAGGTTCAACCACTTTAAATAATTTCATGAAACGTACAATATCAATGATGTAAATACACTTCAATGCATACTCCTGACAGCCTTGATGTTATTACTAACCTTAAGTAATCAAGAGATATTCTAAAATTGGGTCCAAAGTTATTTGAATTGTGTGAAGCTGAACTAAAATGTCCGATGATGTGTACCTGAAGATAATTTAAATCCAGATTGAGAGGCGATTCTGTGTATCCTGGTTGTAGAAAAACATTATTGTTAGACAAAGGTTATGACTATTTATTTCCCTGTCACATTTGTATAATGAACATATTTACAAACATTTCCAATATAATAAACTATCTGCCAATTAGCAATTAGAAATCTGAGGAAATTTTGATGAAGCTAATGTATCTGTATGATGAAAAATGATAAACTCTCCAAATGCTGCAATAGTGAAAAAAAGAAAAACGTCCAGGTTTGCGGAAAATCTTTGCTGCCCTATTTATAGATGACAATGAGGAATGCCACAGGGAACAAATGACAAATGGTAAAATACACAAAAAGTGAAGACTGAACTCAATGATGGTGAATATTAACATCAACACTTGCAAAAATTATACATCAATATCAATCAGATGAACAAAAGTATTATATTTTCCTATGCAAAGCCAAATGCATCCATACTGATTAATTTTCAAAAGGACTGGTCCAGTATTGTACAGGAAAACCTCTATATCTTTGGTGCTTTCAAGTGTCAGAAAAATGGGCTAAAACATGCAATTACTATATTATAAAATGTTGGAGATCCATTCACATACCATGGGAAGGATTATTAAAAAATAAAAAGCCATAAGTTGCCCTAAAATAGATTCTTCTCTTGTCTTTCATTGAAAGCAAAACTATCA
The DNA here is from genome assembly GCA_020271785.1 of Procambarus virginalis. NCBI lineage: Eukaryota > Metazoa > Arthropoda > Malacostraca > Decapoda > Cambaridae > Procambarus > Procambarus virginalis. The sequence continues at coordinate 22,016,092 of WNGS01163947.1, read as the reverse complement.
TACTCCCTTTCATAATTGCAGATAATCAATTATATAAACTATTATATCTATCTTTAGATATGTCAATTAGTACTTTTAATAGCATGTCATAAATAAAGGAGTAATGTGTATTTTCAATATTTCATAAATAATCTAACCTAGTCTAAGAAAGAACTGAAGGGCCACTCATGGCTGACATTGAATGACACTTCAAAGCACTAATGATCAGAGTAGTTTGTATGTAATACACCTGCTGATGCATTCTTGAAGCTTTCAACTAATCCCCAGGTACACAAATGATGAAACAACAGAACAGCAAAGCAGTAAAGAGTCCAATGTTCACGGTGCGTGTTTCAGATGTTTAAGGAATGAGGAACAGCCCTGTGGAAGGAAAAGTGGCACAAGAGGCATGGGCTGGATATTTTCTGAGGGAAGATAAAACTACCAGATGAAGAGTAAGCGGGCTGAAAAAAGACAAGGCTGGAAACTTTGAATGTTTAATGTCTATGCAAGTCAAGTAACTGTAGTTTCTTTTATGATGGGAAATTGCTATGAGATGTATTAGTTATGATCAATGGGAGAAAGAATGTGCAGTGACGAAGAACCAAGGCAAAGGAAGCCTGGACAATGAGAACAGCCAACTGTACAGTGGTGGAGAGGCTGTGGGTGGCCTATGCTAGTTATGATTTTGGGAGGAAGATAGAAGGAAGTGGTATATGATGCAGGTGGTGGTGGATTTATGATACAGGTGGTGGTGATAATGGCAGTGAGGCGAAATACAGTAGACGAGACATGATAAAATGAGGATGGTCCCAGCCCAACAAATGCAGTGGGAAAGTTTTAAAATGTGGCAAAACAATAGTAAGTTTTAGATAAAGATGGTGCACAGGAAAAGCAAGTTTAAGGTTTTGGGGATAAGTGGAAGGTTAGGAGGTAGGGAAGCTGGGCCCATCAAAACACACAAGTGAGATCGAGGTGGCTTAAGCTCTTGTGCTCGTCCCGCAGGCGACACAAACGAGCCTGGAAGCCAAAGGCGAGTTAAGGGGCACAGTTTTTTTTTCCATTTTCTTTTATTTATCAGACCTAAATATCAGCTCTATTTTTTGTACAAGTTCCAGCCCCACTTACTTTAGAATCTGCTTTACTATATCCATTCATGCATAAAACCTCATACCTTAATGCTTTTTGTACCGTGACACCCATAAAATGACTATTATCTAGGCTCATTAAAAAAAATGAAAATTTGTCCCAGTGCCACAGAAAATGCTCTTGTAGAGTGTGCTCCTTAAAACACATGAACAAGGCCTCATTGGTCTGGCAGGTGATAGGGCAACTGCTGCACGGAGCACGACACAAGGAAGGGACCTACACAGTCTTTGTCTCTCAAGATGAAGATCCTGAGGTGAAGCCCAATTTTCATTTGACTTCATCACAACAACTTACAGCCAAAAATGAATCTGGGCATGGACTTCCATCACAGTATATTAAAACCCCTGTGGAGTCACAGGTATCCGTGTTAGGAGCTCTGGTACGGACTGTACATGCATCTGGTACATAGGCTTCATACAAAGACCACTCATGAGTGGACTGTGCCCCCCAAGAGGTGTTTGATGTGGAGGAGCTTGCCACTGGCTACCTATGGAGGAGGCCATTTGGGTGGTTCAGTGTCAAAGACACAGGTCGCATCTCGAGTTGTACTAGTAGAGAAAAGTGATCTGAAATTAAAAAAAAATAAAAAATTAATAAGGTACAACAAGAAAAATTTACACTAACCCAAATTTACTTGTACAGTACTTGATAAAATGCAAAACGATTAATAAATTCTTAATTTATAAATTTAACTTTTGCTACTCAATCACTTCTCATGCATCACCCTTGAATTTTTTATGAAAGACACGTGTTATATATATTGTCCCTGTAACATACCATCCACCTATGTCCACACGATCATATTATATAATTGAATAATTCTTTACAAATAATGAATTACCAACCTGTTAAAATGTCCATTTCTGAATAAAGATTTTAATCCATTCTAAACATTATTAGTCATTACCTACTTACAAGTACTACTGTGTACAAATTTTACTTTCAAAAGAATGGACAAACATAGGTGTTTTGAAAGGATATTTTGCAAACTTATTTTGGCAACGCAATGAGAAGCATTACTGTGTCAGTCCCTTTCCATGGGGTAGAGAGACCCTTTCATGGGGATGATATAAAACTAAAGGAAAAGTGGGTAAAATGTTGTATTCAAAATGACAAATTATGATGCATATTGATTTATATACAATACAAAATTAACTATTAGACAACCAATTAAAACTACAATAGACAAAGAAATATGTCTATCCACTCCCCAGGAGGTAGGTGACAACCTCTTGCAAAGAGCCTTAGAACACCTGGTCAATAGGTCAAGGACATGGGAATAACCAAGATAAGAGGGTATCAAAAATCAGCCCCAAGAGCTTTGCACCGTCTTTACGCACATGATTAGTCTTGTATAGCAACAAAGATGGAATGGGGAATGATATGACATCAAGAAAGTGTCATAGAACAAGTCTTAAAAAGTGAAAACTTTAAGCCATGCTTGATAATCCAGGACAACACCTATTACTCAAGTTGGATCTGACAAGAAAGGACAAATCACCACAATTGCAGCAAATGGTTAGGCCATCCACAAAGTGCCAAGCAAATTCCAGGAGAGAGGAACAGAAGACTATTAAGGGTAACAAGGAAGAAAAGTACTCAATACACTACCCTGGGAAACTCAGCCATATTGACAATAAGAAAAGCCCAGGTGGGTATTAATGACAATGGAGGAAATGTAACATCAATTCACACTGTTGGCTGCACAAATGACCCAGTGGGCCACCAAACAGGCCTTTTGGAAAAGAATTGAAGACTTCTGTCAGCGTTTCTTCCAGGCTGAATGCTTAGAAGTGAGTAGCACGGGCACAGTCTTAAGTCCACAATGAAACACTTCTTTAGGCTGCAAACATGGGGGAGAAATAGGGGGGCAGCATCAACCAGGGTAAGTGGAAGACGAAGGGAGTGAAGGACAGAATTATCTAGTAGTGCAGGGAACAAAGGCAAGGGAGGAAAAGTTGGCTTGGTCATCTCGGTGAAAATGCTTTCAAGGTGAAGAGATAAGGTGCAGGTAAGAAAAAAAGACAAGATGAGGAATAACATTCCCTTAAGTGGGGTTTGTTCACAAATGGATGAACTGGTACACATGTCTGCATAGCATGACTGCTGTTGCTGGACGGTGCATGATGGTACATACAGCTATCCCCCACACGTGTTAAAATGCCACGATGGGGGTCTACAGGGCCAAATTCATTTAAATAGGAACTTATCGTGTGTCTTATACACAAGATTTTAATGTTTCATGCAATACATGAAGACACCCCAAATACCACAAAGTAGAAAAAACCTGGCGGTAACCCCCCCCCCCCACATACCACGGATACCCTCATAGAATAAGAAAAGATTTTTATGCTAGGCAGGCTCTGAGAATTTTAAAAATTGTAAAAAAAAAATTAAAATTGGTGAGAATTCCTAAACCAGGTATGTGCTTAGCGCAACCACTGCTGATGTATGCTCTAATGTACTAGGTTTCCCCTGATATTCCAGTGTCAGAGGTTGGTCACTCTTGAATATTTAACTTTAATATTTGGGTTAGTGTTTACCTTACTGCCTTACACACTATGAAGGAAATGGGGATGAAGTTAAAATTGTCCACATCATATTGTATTTGTAAGAAAGATGAACAGTAGACATGTACACGTAACTACACTACACTATAGTAGACATGTACACGTAACTACACTACACTATAGTAGACATGTACACGTAACTACACTACACTATAGTAGACATGTACACGTAACTACACTACACTATAGTAGACATGTACACGTAACTACACTATAGTAGACATGTACACGTAACTACACTATAGTAGACATGTACACGTAACTACACTATAGTAGACATGTACACGTAACTACACTACACTATAGTAGACATGTACACGTAACTACACTACACTATAGTAGACATGTACACGTAACTACACTACACTATAGTAGACATGTACACGTAACTACACTACACTATAGTAGACATGTACACGTAACTACACTACACTATAGTAGACATGTACACCTAACTACACTACACCATAGTAGACACGTACACGTAACTACACTATTACTATAGTAGACATGTACACGTAAGGTTTCTTACCTGATGGGATATGAGGGTGTGGACAACCCATGACCTTGTTCTCTCTAAACCAGTCAGGGTCAATTGGCCCTAAAACTCCTAGAGATGACATGGTATCAGAACTGTGGAAGATGTAGTCTATAATCCCTTTGAAGTCATACCTGAAAGCCAGAATTTATAATTAATACTATAAATAATTTTCTACCCCAATAATGAACTTCCATTCTATGTCCATTTAAATTCTACAAGTGCCACTTTATGCTCACAATACACCAAAATGACTTATTTATACCCATTAACCCTCAGAGTATGACAGATGTCATGTGAAGTCTCATTACGCACGGTATATGTACGGAGAATTGGGTTCTTATAAGTTCCTTTAATTACAAAGATACGACATCTCGCCGGCTTATTTCTTAAAATAATAAACCTTGTTACTAAACTTTTCATTAAAAGTTTAGAGAAGTTGATATCATTACACCCAAAACTGTTTATTCAAAATATTAGAGAGTTAATTTTAGGCCTTTTTCTTTAGTCACCTTTTTTTTCCCCAAGGATCTTACAAGAAAATTTATGGAGTAAATAAATCCAAATATCAGAAACTGATACAGTATCAGAATCTGATTTAAAATTCTGTATATGCAAGGAATTAAATAGAATTATTGAAATACTATACTTTTACAAGTTTTTAACTTTAAAAAAGTAATAATTTAAGAATTGCAGTGGTGAACAAGCCAGAGAACTGCATACTGCAAGGGTCAAATACCCGGTCAAATAAGGGGTCAAATAAATACCGACCGAATTTATAGGGAGGTTGCACTCCACCCAAAATGTAAGACAAAGAAAGTAATACCAAATAAGTACTTTTAATAGTCTGTTAATGATAATTCACAGGTCAGATTATGGACAGGAGTGTGTGCTAGAGATAGAGAAAACAGGTTAAAGGTTTGCTGTTCAGGAGTGGGAAATAAGAATATTGGTAGCAGTATGAGTAATATGGCTGGTATTAGTGCTGGAAGAAATGATGTAGGAAGAGTTAGGAGTCAGACACTAGTACAAATTTAAGATACCCATTATGTTATGAGCAAATGAAGGTTTCCCTTTCATATATGGCATTCTTACATGAATGGGAGTCCCAAAAATAAATGGCTGTCTAGAGCAATTGAGTCAACTGCTGACTAGATGAATGATGCAAAGTTAATTAATGCAATATCGTTCATTGATAATTAGGAACACTTCAGTGGAAAGAACGAGACATTTGCTCTCACTTGTCAAGGGTTGGAGTTGTTACTTTTGCCCCTTCATTGGTATTTGTAGTTGGCAGGGAGGAGGGAGGGAGGGAGGGAGAGGCAAAGTTTAAACGGTTAGATGATAAAGATGAGAATGTATTTGGAAACAGGAGGCAATAAAGTAAAGTACTGGCAGTGGACTGAATGAAAAATGTTTGGGTACAATAAGTGGACACAGGCATCAACATAATACCATTCAGGTGTACTACACAAAAAAGTGCTACAGCACAGTATTGGAAACAAAATAGAAAAGTGACGTGCATTTGTGTACACAAAAATGTTTATAATTATTGCACTAATACAAACATGGATGAATGTAAAAAATGGGTAACTATTGCCTAAAATTAATGGACACCAATTATTTCACACACGACAGTATGGTTGGGTGAAGGAGTGGGGTCATGAGGGGGTGAAGTATTTAACAATATATTTCAGAGATATTTCAGGTAACGTTAAAATTAAAATGTAATGTCAAAAAGGGTATCAATACTATCTTGGCACCATACACAAGTACATTTTTGGAGCAAGCCAAACACTAATAAATATGTGGAATAAATACTGTATGAGGAAAAGCAAGTGAAGAGGTAAATTTAATGCAACTAAAGTACGGTAATTTAAATTAGGTCAAGCTAGGGGTAAGAGCAGCAGGAGGCAGATATGATGCATCAGTGCTATCTTTCCTGAGGTTATCTCGAGATGATTTCGGGGCTTTTTAGTGTCCCCGCGGCCCGGTCCTCGACCAGGCCTCCATCCCCAGGAAGCAGCCCGTGACAGCTGACTAACACCCAGGTACCTATTTTACTGCTAGGTAACAGGGGCATAGGGTGAAAGAAACTCTGCCCATTGTTTCTCGCCGGCGCCTGGGATCGAACCCAGGACCACAGGATCACAAGTCCAGCGTGCTGTCCGCTCGGCCGACCGGCTCCCGTAAAAGATATCCGATATGATTGGTATCACTAACCAACTCTCCCTTCATAGTCGTTTACTTCATTAATCAAACGGCAATAGGTGGCACTTACGTATAATTTGTATATGCCATGATTGCGAAGTCGTATGCTGCAGAGAGCCTATAGTTGTGGGTATAAATATTAGCACTTGAGTTAACCAAGGAATTATTGTTCTTGGTCATTGCTATCTTCTGTAGGCAGGTCTTGTACCCAAAACCCTTGAAGTCTTCATGGTCCATAGAAACACTGCCTTTTGTTAAGAACTCAACAACACCTAAAACAGGAGAAATGCCAATTATTTATTTGAATTTAAGGGGTTTATAATTTACATCTTTACTTTCAGGACAGGAAAATACGACCAAGTAAATAACTACGCTAAATGTAAAGCCCTGCAGGAGTATTCTAGAAAGAGTCATCATGTACGAAGTGAATACTGCCTTTGGAGTACAGAGTTCAACTCTAAATGTAAAGGAACAAGATCATAATTTTCCTACATGGTACCATTAACTTTTTTGAACAAGTCAATTTAAATTAAACCCAGTTAATTATTTAGAGTAGTTATATCCAGCAGTTGTTAAGCAGCTATTGTTTATCAGTTAAAAATATTAAATTAAGATTATGATTTTCCAGATTTAGTATACTGTACTAATTAATGGCTATAAAACAAAAAATTGTTTCAAAACAATTATTGTATCATAATATGGCTTATACCTGTCTTTTCTGAAAAAATTTTGCCTCATCACACTAATGTAAAATATCTTTCAAAATACTACACACAACATGCAGTAAGAGGATGACACACACTTTATTAAACAATAATTATAGTAGTAACACTCAACCCATCCTTGAAAGAACAGAAGACTCAAGCAGAAGTACAATACTGCAAATGGGATACCTATTGCTATCCTGAAATGAGCTGTACATGCTGCATACTGGAACGAGTCTCGATTCAACTGTGGGGTACTTTAACCCGGCCCGGCCCTCTAGCAGTTCTTCACCCACAGTCAAGTCCCGGCCACATCTTCATTTTTCTTAATACTGTATTATATTTTTGGTGGCCTTCCCTCTCAAGGCTTTGATGCAAGCAAGCAATGGGAGCGACTGTGGGGGACAGGACCTTGAGAAAATGTTTTCGCAACCAAATAGGTTCAGTTTACAAGTTGGTGTAACACCGGCTTAGCATTCAACACTTCTTTTATCTCTCCCCCACTTGACACCGATTTACAGTATATGGTTACATCTCATGCTTCAAAATCACTCCAAGTTACTTACATCAGCCAACCATCTAATTTTATTCTTTAACCATTTCGTCTCCTGTGAGAACCAGCCTACTTTTATCATTCCAATTTATATTGCAAGTATTTTCCTGTCTATGGAAGCAATAAATCAATACTCCTCTGCCCTTTCATCAATGGCTTGGTAAGATCTGATAAAATCCACTTCTTTATATCACACAGTATGATCACATCTTTCAACCCATTTCCTATTTTCATCGAGTGTGAAGGCATAAGCCAGGAGGAAAATGTAAGAGGAATGTAAGGAAAGCAGATCAAAGTTACACAACTACAAAAAATTACATCAGTTCACCATACCTTCTGTGCATATTATTGTAGAATCAAATAGCCTTACCGACTATGTACTGTAATTACTCCAGAACTTGCCTGAATCTGGGAGCGAGTTGAGGTCACCACACAAGAGAAGCTGGATGGAACCAGGGTCTATTTTTCTACCCAATCTTGATCTGTGCTGCGATTCATCAACAATTTGACCAATTATTTGCCGTATCTCGCTCATCAACATGATTGTCTGAAAGAAACCAGTTTCACTCAATACATTTCCTATTTGTGCATATAGTTTGTGAAGTCAAAACAACACAGCATTCGTTTATAAACTTGTGAATGTCAATTCATTACAGATGCTACAAGTATAGAATAAACATTACACAATGGATGAAATGATGACATACCTGGATGAGTTTGACGTCACAAAACTCGGGGTCCCAATGAATGTGGGCTGTACAAACTAGCACAGATTGGTTCACTTGGGATTTGTCTGGCAGAACTTCTAGGATGAAAAATAAAATATTATTCAAAGCACATCATTAATTTAAATTTCCTGTGCACTAAAGGAATCCTACACAAAGTTGTAACAGTATTGAGTTAGGTTACTAATCTCCAATACCTTGTATGTCTAATAGCAAACACTACTTCTGTCGGCCACTTACAGATTAAAAATAATTAATTCATATTAAGAGGATATCTATTACTGCTATTGTTAATAGCCCAGTCTTACCATATTCTGATTTTTTTCAGGAATATTCCTGCATGGGCCCTAAACCTCTGGCTGGCCCACTAATTGTACATTTATGATTAAAATAATTACATGTCAATATTAACAACAAAGTCACAATATATAATAAAATAACACTCAGTACTCTATAAACGAAATGCAAAGAACAAGAATTGGGGAAACAAATATCAAAATACTGATGAAAATAACATTAAAATATTTGTTTAATGTGATAAAACCAACACGTACATAAAGACTACACAACTTATCTCCTGGTTACATTTGTACAACTCACCTGTGTTCTCCCAAGCTGCTTCCTTGGTCTCCAGTAGTGCAGCAAGGCCAATATTGTCCTTCGTCATGACACGGTTCAACATGTCTTCTGATCCATCATGATTTGCCATTGCTAACTGGTTGAACTCTATCAATCGCTCTTTGACCAGGGTAAACCTGAAAATATAAAATGCCATTTTCTCTAGATCCATGCTCTTTTAGGAAAACAAGACAAAAAAAATCTAAATTCCTTAACATATTCCACAATCTGGCTAACAGTGAAACTTTTCTGCTAAGTAGACTGGAACAGGTGTTTGGGATTTGCACTCGCTATCTTGACAGTGAAAATATAATCTGGTAAACAAGTATAATCACTTAAGCATTTTAAGTATCAAAACATTCTACACCAAGTTATTCTACATTATCTACAATGATAAATAATTTGTAACGTATTTTCTTGTCACTCCTAACCTCGAACCTCTGGCAACACACACTTAATTTACGCCTCTGGAAGATTATGATCACTTATTCAACCATACGATGTGTACATTATGTAAAATATTCAACCTCTATTGCTAAGCAAATATGCACAAAGATAGGAATATTTCAACTAAAATTAGTTATATTTATGAATTACTTCAAAGAATGAGGCTCTGCCAATAGGCTGTAACTGCTCAGGAGGAAACTATGTTCCTAAAAATCATGGAGCCCCCCATAAGTCATACCAAGGTGCCTACTGCATGTCATCAATAAAAACAGTCACTGGTCACAACCTAACACTTTAACCTCTACACAAAATTGTAAATAAACAAACCGTAGTACAGTACAATATTGGTCTGCAGAATCTAATATTGTATAATTTGTTCTTTAAGGAACTATATTGGCCACAGGCACCATCATAGGAACTGATTTGTATTGCCAAGGGGCTGGTAACACATGGCATCAGCTTATAAAGTATTACCTCTACCATTAAAATAAAACAGTGCTATCATTTTGCAAATATTAATTAAGAAAATATTTTCACTACTGTATAATATATATCCTACTTTCAATACTGTACACATACCTGTACAACAACAGTTTAAGACAGTGTAAATAGCTCAAGAGCATACAAACATTTTTGAAAACATGCAGGAAGTGACAAAATTGGTTTCTGAGCAGAACTATGCACACACCAGACCAGCAATAGTGCAAGGAATAATTTTTTTTACTATCTCTCTCATTCCTACTGTACCATTATTTGTTTTTTCACAATTGGTTGGAAGTACAGTGTACTGTACTTAGTTACTGTAATGGGAGGGGTGAGGCCAAGAGTAACCAAATATTAATATCATATTTCTACACTAAAAATATTCAATTCACCAATACTCACTTGCTAGTTCTCCAGAAGATGGCGCAACCGTCAACGTATTTTCTTTCATTTTCAGACATGTGCTTTGCTCTAGACTTTGGTGAGAAAATTCCATCATAACCATCATTCTTTAGTTCAGGAAGAAAAAAGTTGAAGAACTGGTCTGTTTCTACCTCCTGTAAGTACAAAACAGTTATTTACTTTAATCATCACTTCAGTACTGTAACCGTGTAATAAATCATTACCAACAACGTGAATGCATACAAGAAATGTAAATTTCTAAATTTCTGTAAATTTGCAAAAATCTTGCACAAATGTTACAAGACTTCTTGAAGTTAACACACATTAGAGGGGGCTACAAGCAGATTTCTAAATTTGAAACGACTTTGTGGTGTGTATTAAAAAAAAAGACACTATCAAGGTTATTTCAGGATTGGATTGACAAGTCTGCAGTCTCTTTCCTATACAATACCAGTATACCAGGATATGGCAGTTTGAAAAGATCTCTTATGCCAGTTTTGAAATGTAGACTTGTATTGATTGGGTCAAGTCCTGTCCATTTGGGAACAAAGATCTTGTGCAGAGAACAAGTCACAATAATGTGGCTACAAACCAATTGCCCAACCCCAAAATTTTAAATTATATGAAAGTGACTTTCAGTTAATCTTGGATCCCAATCAAGTCTGGACTGAATAGGGTCCAGGTCAGTCCAAAATATCATTACTTTTCTTTCATTTCACATGTCTAGGTTGGGTTATAAAGACCTTGTCTAAGAAAGTAACCAAGTGGTCAAGCTAAAAGAAGCAAAAAAAAAAAATATTATATATATATATTACCTGTAAAGTTATGATGTCTGCAAGGTAGTGTTTGATCTCGTCCATGATGCCTTTCTTCCTGTATTCCCACTCCAATGCCCACGAAGGACAGTACCCGTACATTTGTCGTGTTGCATACTTGTCACATAACACGTTGTAACACATCACAGTGAATATACCTATAACACAAAACAACTATTAATATACAGAACTAGGCAACGAAATAAGTATCAAGAATATTAATCCCCACTAAACACTTATACTGTAAATGTAGAGGGAACTATCAGGGGAAAGCGCAAAGCCATTACGACTATATAGCACTTGGAAGGGGGTCAGTATAAGGATTTGGGATGGGATGCGTGGGGGAGGGGGGGGAGGAATGGTGCTCAACGACTTGGACGGTCGGGGATTGAACGCCGGCCTGCATGAAGCGAGACAGTCGCTCTACCGTCCAGTCCAAGTGGTTCGACTTATAAATGTAGAGATGGTCAAGAGCAACCTTGGCAAGCATGTGTGTGTAGGTTCAAGAAAGCAGAGCACACAAACCTCCATTTCTACAAGATTATCAGATCTCTGCTGAAGTGCCCCACTCCTCCATTAGTGCATTTTGCAACTTGGACTAACAAAGAAATTACATCAAGTTCATAAGGACCTTTGCTTTTGCAACAAATACCCTTCCCTCAAGTGATAATCAGAATAGATCACGGCACACCGTCTTCAAAATCATACCCACAAACAGACTATTAAACTTACATTATATATTTATACACACATTTATACACACACATACATACTCAATTTTTTCCAATTATAAGGGGAAGGATTTCTGGTCAGTGTTTCACCTTGGAATTATGTACTGTGGGGCGGGGTTTTCATGTAGTAAATCGAGGCTCTTGGCCACCAGCTGTGGGACCGGGGCGTCTCATCTTTGAGTAATCTTTCTAATATTGGGTCCTCTAACATTTCGATGGTGTTCCACACCCTGATGGCATGGTGCTGTAAGTCTGATGTTTAGTGGCTGTATGTTCAGGAGCTCATGAAGCTCCTGGATTGTCTGATCATATGGTGGATGTTGTTTTGTGCCTTGTGCCTCCTTAGTGCCTTGTTTTGCACTGCTTGCAGTGTCTCCATGTTAGTTTTCTTCAAGGAGTGTAGTGGTACTGGGGATACTCTAGATGCGGCCGAACTAGAGCCTTATATAGGTGTATCAATGTTTGTACTGAGGCTTTGGAATCTCCTCAGTTTTCCTAAGGCTGCTTTGGCTTTTAGTCGGTCCTTACATGAATTTTGATCCCTGTTCTATTTATCACGAGTCCCAGTATTCTGCCGACCTCTGCATATTGGATCAGGCGGTTGTCAAGGATAATGGGATCCGGTTTTCTTTTTGCAATGTGGATTACAGTACCTGGAACTTTCTTTGGTTGTGCTAATTTTCCATTGCTTCTCAAAGTTGTTTTTGAGCTCAATTGCTGCCTTGGTCTTTTAGCCTAGCAGCGACTTGATGGTCTCGGTTGGCATATTATTTGGGTGACGTCGTCACCCAAATAATCACCCATCGCCAGCGTATGTGATGTATTCTCCATGTTGGGGTAGGTCAGCTGTATACATGTTGAATAGTGGGGGAAAGAGGCAGCTTCCTTTTTTTTTTGGGGGGGGGGGAGTAAAGAGGAAGGAGTGGCATAGGTCTTGTGGTACTCCACTTTTCAGTTGGATTGGATTAAGTTGGAGGGGGAGGGGGAGAGGGATCACCCCTCCCCACCCCCTCCCTGCATCTCCACCCTCCCCTCCTCCCCACCCCCTCCCTGCCTCTCCACCCCCTCCCTGCCCCTCCACACCCCCTCCCTGCCCCTCCACACCCCCCCTCTCCCGCCCCTCCACACCCCCCCCCTCCCAGCCCTCCACACCTCCCCTCTCCCTGCATCTCCACCCTCCCCTCCTCCCCACCTCCTCCCTGCCCCTCCACACCCCCCCTCCCTGCCTCTCCACTCTCCCTCCCCCCTCCCTGCCTCCACCCCCTCCCTGCCCCGCCACACCCCCCCTCCCTGCCTCTCCACCCCCTCCCTGCCCCGCCACACCACTCCCCCCATCTCCCTGCCTCCCTTCCCACCTCTCTCCGTCCGCGTGTGTGTCCACTCACAGCGATATCTACAAATATCTAGACCATGTCCACAGAGGCTGCAATGAATGAAGCACAAACTTTCAGTAATGAAGCAAACTAGCTGAGGTAGAAAATAGAGGAGCATGTTGGCGTGTTGGGTTAAGTGTGTAGAGAGAGGTGTTAAGGAAGCAGGGTTGGCAAGGAGTGCTGGTACTCACATGAAGGTTTAGTTCTGTCGGACTCTGTGAGGGGTATCCACGGTCTCTGGGGCGGCTGAGGCGTTGTTACTGCAATGGAATTCAACATTAATACTCCACCCTAATTACGCTCCTGAAATTATACCACTTAAAACAAAAAAATGCTGACATCTGTACAGTACTAATTTTTAAATGAAACGATATTTTAAAGCAGCAATATATATAGACAAATGCCGTATATTTACACAACCAGATATCATTAAACAAAATATTTCTCACTACCAACTATTAAACTAATAATCAAGTCCTGGGATTGTGTTTCATTTTTCACTAGTTTATAAAATGGGATTCGATTGTACTTGATTCTATTAAAAAATATAATTATAAGTAATAATAAAATACAAATACTTCATTATATCATTGATTTACATAGATAAAATGACAGATTCAGTCATCTGGGTGGTTTAAATGTTGTGGAAATATTGCATTAGAATCCTACACGGTTTTAACGCGGCGTGTATTATTCATTCAGTGCTTGGTGTGTGTATCAAGCCCACGACCTACTGCCATACGCACTCTACAACACAGCTCCTACACCATCTACAGTCATTCAATTGGACTAATATACACGTGTCTACTATATTAACCTACACAAATAGTTACCAAAAAGGCAATACGGACATTAAAAAGTCATACACGTTATAAGAGCCCGGCTAGGACATTCTGATTTCAATATATTTTAGACTATAAAATAGGGCTGGGAGTATTTACAGTAAAGTATTGTAATACCAGCAGACAAGTATACTCTACATAAATGCACATGTCTGCTTGTGGTTTCCTTCGCGAGTGTTTAGTATATAAAACAAATATCAGATACGATTATTAAATATTTATATTTTGATTTGTTTGCTCAGAGGCATGAACGCTTATGTAACTCACAGAGAACTCAGAGAACTCACAGAGTACCTTTGGCACATTGCTCCGTGATATGTTGGTGATGCGAGGTATGTGCGCACACCTGTGGGTGCTGCTCACGGAGAGACGTGTAGGGGGGATACGTTGAGTGGAGGAGCGTGTTACTGGGAGCCACGACCATCTTTGCTTCAGCCATGTTGAGCCCATACCAGCTGCCAATAGATCCATCATTACCTGGCCAGTATTCTCCTGTGATCTCTGCTTCTGTACACTGTAACGAACTTGCACGTGTCACGTCAGAGGTGCGTGTATGGTACATGTAGGCGGGCTGGCTGCACGCCATAGACACCGGCGTCTCAACTGATGCCCCCGAGCCATGTTGTGAGCTTCCAAGTTCCCAGTCTAGCATAGTTTTGAGATCGGCTAGTGTATTACCAATAGCACTCAAATGAGATTCAAGCGTTCCCTTGCTAGCCGCTTCCATAGCGGAGGAGTAACGGCGAGCTTCTGGCAGCAGCCAACTAAGCATCGTGGTCATTTTGTGTGCCATGTCCCCAAGCACCTCCAGGTCCTTTATTACACTCGATGCCTTGATGGGTCGCACTGACGGTCTGTTACTAACATCAACACTTACAAACTTTGGGATGGTCTTGTTCTGCGTGTTGTTGTTTATTACTGAGCGAAGGGCCGACAGCATCTCAAACAGGATGCCTCTCACGCCCTTCATATACGACAAGGAGAAATTATAGGAAGCAAGTATGGTTCTAGACTGATGGACTTCCTGCAGACTATAATGTGACGCTGTGAAATGGACTATTAATTCTTCATCCATGTCCGAGTTTACCGCTTGCCACAGCCAGTAAAGCAAATCATTTTTAATTACAGTTGGGCAATCTTCCAGGTTCCCTTCTGTAAATGAAGGTTTTGTATCAAGAACTTGCCCGGTTTTACAAGACTGCTGGAAACTGTCTCTATCAACGGCCTCACTGCAAGTGGAGACCGTACTAGAGTTTAGCACTGTCAAGGTACTGTTTAAGTTGTGAGACGACAAACTGCTCACGTTGAAGCCTATGAACTCGCATTCCATGAGAAATTTGACAAGCCAAGACTTCATGTGTTCTACATCCTCCTGAAAAGCGTAGTCCTCAACACTGAGGTCATGATCACACATTGCTCTACAATCCTTGTTAATGACTGGAGTAATCCATCTTAATCTAGCGTGAAGTTGCTCCAAGAGACGGCTTATACTTTTGACTTCCTTGTGCATGCACTTCTTGGACGCGTGACACCCGAACACTGCCTTTGTGCTAACAAACTCTGGCAAATCATTCCAAAAATTCTTCATTAGCTTCCAGATTTTGAGAGTTACTAAAGGAACAGCTATATTCTTTTTTTCAAGGACAAACCAGTCAGTCTCCTGGAGTGGTTCTGGATCTTGTGTATCGTGTGTAGGTGTGGGGCACCGGCACAGGTGGTGGACAGACACGGCGCCACATGGGCTTGGCGGGAAGGTCTCTGAAGAACATCTGTAGATGGGACTGGCAAGGTCGTCGTCAGCCCCGCTGCCACTAAACGATACTCTTACGTACGGAGTAGCACATCTCTATCTTGTAGCACTTTAATCCTCCTCTGTCTACATTCTCAAGCTGCTCAACCTGCTCAAGCTTCTCAAGCTTCTTAAGCTTCTTAAGCTTCTTAAGCTTCTCAAGCTGCTCAAGCTGCTCAAGCTGCTCAAGCCGGAGTGCCGCTTGGGCAAGCGAATGGTCGCCTGTTTCACCTTTTACAAGCTGCTCAAGCTGGAGTGCCGCTTGGGCAAGCGAATGGTCGCCTGTTTCACCTTTTACAAGCTGCTCAAGCTGGAGTGCCGCTTGGGCAAGCGAATGGTCGCCTGTTTCACCTTTTACAAGCTGCTCAAGCTGGAGTGCCGCTTTGACAAGCGAATGGTCGCCTGTTTCAACTTTTACAAGCT
>WNGS01163947.1:21981215-21998596 GCA_020271785.1 Procambarus virginalis | reverse complement strand
GCAGTGAGGCGAAATACAGTAGACGAGACATGATAAAATGAGGATGGTCCCAGCCCAACAAATGCAGTGGGAAAGTTTTAAAATGTGGCAAAACAATAGTAAGTTTTAGATAAAGATGGGCACAGGAAAAGCAAGTTTAAGGTTTGGGGATAAGTGGAAGGTTAGGAGGTAGGGAAGCTGGGCCCATCAAAACACACAAGTGAGATCGAGGTGGCTTAAGCTCTTGTGCTCGTCCCGCAGGCGACACAAACGAGCCTGGAAGCCAAAGGCGAGTAAGGGGCACAGTTTTTTTTCCATTTTCTTTTATTTATCAGACCTAAATATCAGCTCTATTTTTTGTACAAGTTCCAGCCCCACTTACTTTAGAATCTGCTTTACTATATCCATTCATGCATAAAACCTCATACCTTAATGCTTTTGTACCGTGACACCCATAAAATGACTATTATCTAGGCTCATTAAAAAAAATGAAAATTTGTCCCAGTGCCACAGAAAATGCTCTTGTAGAGTGTGCTCCTTAAAACACATGAACAAGGCCTCATTGGTCTGGCAGGTGATAGGGCAACTGCTGCACGGAGCACGACACAAGGAAGGGACCTACACAGTCTTTGTCTCTCAAGATGAAGATCCTGAGGTGAAGCCCAATTTTCATTTGACTTCATCACAACAACTTACAGCCAAAAATGAATCTGGGCATGGACTTCCATCACAGTATATTAAAACCCCTGTGGAGTCACAGGTATCCGTGTTAGGAGCTCTGGTACGGACTGTACATGCATCTGGTACATAGGCTTCATACAAAGACCACTCATGAGTGGACTGTGCCCCCCAAGAGGTGTTTGATGTGGAGGAGCTTGCCACTGGCTACCTATGGAGGAGGCCATTTGGGTGGTTCAGTGTCAAAGACACAGGTCGCATCTCGAGTTGTACTAGTAGAGAAAAGTGATCTGAAATAAAAAAAAAATAAAAATTAATAAGGTACAACAAGAAAAATTTACACTAACCCAAATTTACTTGTACAGTACTTGATAAAATGCAAAACGATTAATAAATTCTTAATTTATAAATTTAACTTTTGCTACTCAATCACTTCTCATGCATCACCCTTGAATTTTTTATGAAAGACACGTGTTATATATATTGTCCCTGTAACATACCATCCACCTATGTCCACACGATCATATTATATAATTGAAAAATTCTTTACAAATAATGAATTACCAACCTGTTAAAATGTCCATTTCTGAATAAAGATTTTAATCCATTCTAAACATTATTAGTCATTACCTACTTACAAGTACTACTGTGTACAAATTTTACTTTCAAAAGAATGGACAAACATAGGTGTTTGAAAGGATATTTTGCAAACTTATTTGGCAACCCAATGAGAAGCATTACTGTGTTAGTCCCTTTCCATGGGGTAGAGAGACCCTTTCATGGGGATGATATAAAACTAAAGGAAAAGTGGGTAAAATGTTGTATTCAAAATGACAAATTATGATGCATATTGATTTATATACAATACAAAATTAACTATTAGACAACCAATTAAAACTACAATAGACAAAGAAATATGTCTATCCACTCCCCAGGAGGTAGGTGACAACCTCTTGCAAAGAGCCTTAGAACACCTGGTCAATAGGTCAAGGACATGGGAATAACCAAGATAAGAGGGTATCAAAAATCAGCCCCAAGAGCTTTGCACCGTCTTTACGCACATGATTAGTCTTGTATAGCAACAAAGATGGAATGGGGAATGATATGACATCAAGAAAGTGTCATAGAACAAGTCTTAAAAAGTGAAAACTTTAAGCCATGCTTGATAATCCAGGACAACACCTATTACTCAAGTTGGATCTGACAAGAAAGGACAAATCACCACAATTGCAGCAAATGGTTAGGCCATCCACAAAGTGCCAAGCAAATTCCAGGAGAGAGGAACAGAAGACTATTAAGGGTAACAAGGAAGAAAAGTACTCAATACACTACCCTGGAAAACTCAGCCATATTGACAATAAGAAAAGCCCAGGTGGGTATTAATGACAATGGAGGAAATGTAACATCAATTCACACTGTTGGCTGCACAAATGACCCAGTGGGCCACCAAACAGGCCTTTTGGAAAAGAATTGAAGACTTCTGTCAGCGTTTCTTCCAGGCTGAATGCTTAGAAGTGAGTAGCACGGGCACAGTCTTAAGTCCACAATGAAACACTTCTTTAGGCTGCAAACATGGGGGAGAAATAGGGGGGCAGCATCAACCAGGGTAAGTGGAAGACGAAGGGAGTGAAGGACAGAATTAT
The DNA here is from genome assembly GCA_020271785.1 of Procambarus virginalis. Classification (NCBI taxonomy): domain Eukaryota; kingdom Metazoa; phylum Arthropoda; class Malacostraca; order Decapoda; family Cambaridae; genus Procambarus; species Procambarus virginalis. The sequence continues at coordinate 21,996,296 of WNGS01163947.1, read as the reverse complement.
CTAGTAGTGCAGGGAACAAAGGCAAGGGAGGAAAAGTTGGCTTGGTCATCTCGGTGAAAATGCTTTCAAGGTGACGAGATAAGGTGCAGGTAAGAAAAAAAAGACAAGATGAGGAATAACATTCCCTTAAGTGGGGTTTGTTCACAAATGGATGAACTGGTACACATGTCTGCATAGCATGACTGCTGTTGCTGGATGGTGCATGATGGTACATACAGCTATCCCCACACGTGTTAAAATGCCACGATGGGGGTCTACAGGGCCAAATTCATTAAATAGGAACTTATCGTGTGTCTTATACACAAGATTTTAATGTTTCATGCAATACATGAAGACCCCCAAATACCACAAAGTAGAAAAAACCTGGCGGTAACCCCCCCCCCCCCCACATACCACGGATACCCTCATAGAATAAGAAAAGATTTTTATGCTAGGCAGGCTCTGAGAATTTTAAAAATTGTAAAAAAAAAAAATTAAAATTGGTGAGAATTCCTAAACCAGGTATGTGCTTAGCGCAACCACTGCTGATGTATGCTCTAATGTACTAGGTTTCCCCTGATATTCCAGTGTCAGAGGTTGGTCACTCTTGAATATTTAACTTTAATATTTGGGTTAGTGTTTACCTTACTGCCTTACACACTATGAAGGAAATGGGGATGAAGTTAAAATTGTCCACATCATATTGTATTTGTAAGAAAGATGAACAGTAGACATGTACACGTAACTACACTACACTATAGTAGACATGTACACATAACTACATACACTATAGTAGACATGTACACGTAATACACTATACTATAGTAGACATGTACACGTAAGGTTTCTTACCTGATGGGATATGAGGGTGTGGACAACCCATGACCTTGTTCTCTCTAAACCAGTCAGGGTCAATTGGCCCTAAAACTCCTAGAGATGACATGGTATCAGAACTGTGGAAGATGTAGTCTATATCCCTTTGAAGTCATACCTGAAAGCCAGAATTTTAATTAATACTATAAATAATTTTTCTACCCCAATAATGACTTCCATTCTATGTCCATTTAAATTCTACAAGTGCCACTTTATGCCAATAACCAAATGACTATTTATACCCATTAACCCTCAGAGTATGACAGATGTCATGTGAAGTCTCATTACGCACGGTATATGTACGGAGAATTGGGTTCTTATAAGTTCCTTTAATTACAAAGATACGACATCTCGCCGGCTTTTATTTCTAAAATAATAAACCTGTTACTAAACTTTTCATTAAAAGTTTAGAGAAGTTGATATCATTACACCAAAACTGTGTATTCAAAATATTAGAGAGTTAATTTTAGGTCTGTTTCTTTAGTCACCTTTTTTTCCCCAAGGATCTTACAAGAAAATTTATGGAGTAAATAAATCCAAATATCAGAAACTGATACAGTATCAGAATCCGATTTAAAATTCTGTATATGCAAGGAATTAAATAGATTATTATGAAATACTATACTTTAAAGTTTTTAACTTTAAAAAAGTAATAATTTAGAATTGCAGTGGTGAACAAGCCAGAGAACTGCATACTGCAAGGGTCAAATAACCGGTCAATAAGGGGTCAAATAAATAACGACCGAATTTATAGGGAGGTTGCACTCCACCAAAAATGTAAGACAAGAAAGTAATACCCAAATAAGTACTTTAATAGTCTGTTATTGATAATTCACAGGTTCAGATTATGGACAGGAGTGTGCTAGAGATTGAGAACAGGTTAAAGGTTTGCTGTTCAGGAGTGGGAAATAAGATATTGGTAGCAGTATGAGTAATATGGCTGGTATTAGTGCTGGAAGAAAATGATGTAGGAAGAGTTAGGAGTCAGACACTAGTACAAATTTAAGATACCCATTATGTTATGAGCAAATGAAGGTTTCCTTTCATATATGGCATTCTTACATGAATGGGAGTCCCAAAAATAAATGGCTGTCTAGAGCAATTGAGTCAACTGCTGACTAGATGAATGATGCAAAGTTAATTAATGCAATATCGTTCATTGATAATTAGGAACACTTCAGTGGAAAGAACGAGACATTTGCTCTCACTTGTCAAGGGTTGGAGTTGTTACTTTGCCCCTTCATTGGATTTGTAGTTGGCAGGGGAGGGAGGGAGGGAGGGAGGGGGGAAGAGAGGCAAAGTTTAAACTGTTAGATGATAAAGATGAGAATGTATTTGGAAACAGGAGGCAATAAAGTCAAGTACGGGCAGTGGACTGAATGAAAAATGTTTGGGTACATAAGTGGACACAGGCATCAACATAATACCATTCAGGTGTACTACACAAAAAAGTGCTACAGCACAGTATTGGAAACAAAATAGAAAGTGACGTGCATTTGTGTACACAAAAAAATGTTATAATTATTGCACTAATACAAACATGGATGAATGTAAAAAATGGGTAACTATTGCCTAAAATTAATGGACACCAAATTATTTCACACACGACAGTATGGTTGGGTGAAGGAGTGGGGTCATGAGGGGGTGAAGTATTTAACAATATATTTCAGAGATATTNAACTGGTATGGAGTCCAAACAACATAGTGGCAACAAAAAACTGCATGGCAAGTCATACAGCAGCCAGCAGACGAAGCATGAGACGACGCCACCTCTCCCTCCTCACCAAGATTACTCTTCCCACTATACTACGAACATCGAATTCTCACCATAATGCTGCTATTATCAGAATCCTGGTCACTAAACCTTGTAAATGAATAATTTTCCACAAATTCATTTGTAAAGGCACATGAGAAGTCATTTTAAGATTCTTAGATGAACGAAACAATAGCAGTGTGCTGTGGCAAGTGGTGTGAACATCTTGAGCAGCATTGTGTTCAGTGATATCTGAACATTGTACAGTCTTCATCACAGTCAGGCTCCTCTGTAATACTATCATGGCTAAATAATACCAGTTACATATGTATTTTTACTTTTTAGGCGATGCTGTGGTCACAAGCTGAACAGCAGTGCTGTTAGTTCATGCTGCATGCACCAGCCTTGGTTGCTCGCTCAGTACTGAGGCTCTCACACCCGGGAATGTTGCCCATGATTTAAAAAAAAATTGGCGTCTGTTTACAAGAACCTGAGGAAGGTGATGTGACACCTGTCTAGCTGCAGGACTTTTAAATCTTACGTGGTACTCCAACCATACATAGTTGTGGTGCGCACAGCTATGTATGAAATAATTTTATTTTACTACTAGCAGCACCCGGCCCACGCGTTGCTGTAGCTCAGCAACGCATGTGCGCAGCAGCGCATGTGCGTTGCTGAGCCACAGCAAACTTCCCTGTCCCTCAGTCCTCCCCACCATATCTCCCTCACCCGTCTCCTCGGCCTTCCAACCACTCCTCACTCCACCATCCCCTCGTCCTCCCCACCATTCCCCACTCCACCATCCCTTCTTCCTTCCCACCATGCCCCACTCCCCTGTCCCTTTGTCCTCCCCACCATTCTCCATTCCTCCATCCCCTCGTCCCCATCATCCCAACTCCCCTGTACCCTCGTCCTTCCCCACCATTACCCTCTCCCTTGTCCCTTCGTCCTCCCCACATCTCTCACTTCCGTCCCCTCGTCATCCCCACCATTCCCTACTCCCTCGTACGATGCCTTCCCAAACGATCTGATGTTCCCATCAGAAAATTGGGAACATAAAGTGATCAGATGTTCCCATCACTGAAATATAAGAAAAAGTTAAAAAATGAAATGAAAATATGAAAAAATATAATAATAAATTATACTCACGACAGGAACGGTATGGTAAACATTCCAAAGCAATTCACAGAAAATAATTAAAGCAAAAAGAAAATAAATAAAAATCTATGAAAATTCAATTTATCAATGCAATCAGAAACATTGAAATGAAATTGAAACATATTTAATATAGCATGTGTGTTGCTCCTACAGGCAACAGATGGCGCTGTATGTCAAGAAAAGCATAGTTTTACCTGTCACAGGTGTGGCATCTATACTTACACTTACAAAATGAACGGTATGTACACAACACAGCTCAATTCCAACACAATGTCACACAAAATAATTCAATACAAAATAAAATAAATCGAAATCAATGAAAATAAAATTTATCAATGCAATCGGAAACATTGAAATGGAATTTGTGACATATTTAGTATAGTGTGCATGTTGCTATTATGTGCAACAGATGGCGTGGTTTTTCAAAAACACATGTTTTTACCTGTCACAGGGGTGGCATCTATATAGTAGGTATATAAAAAGACACGCCTATTCGAATGGAACGTTGTGTCAAAATTTCAAAGCAATCGGTAAAGAACTTTCAGAGATTACAGCATGTGTTGCTCTTACGTCCAACAGATGGCACTGTTTAAAAAAAACATGTTTTTTCCTGTCACAGGTGAGGCATGTATATAGTAGATATATAAAAAGACGCGCCTATTCGAATGCAACGTTGTGTCAAAATTTCAAAGCAATCAGTAAAGAGGTTTCGAAGATTTCCCCTCACATGAAAAACACATGAAAAAAAGTTTTCAGAAAAAGCATGCTTTTTTTACCGTCTCAGAAGCAACATCTATATAGTATGTATACAAAAACCTGCTCGGATGTGAATGGAACGTTGTGTGAAAATTTTGAGGCAGTCGGTGAAGAACTTTCGGAGATTAGCGGTTATGCACAAACAAACATTTCCATTTTTATTTATATAGATTATTAACAAATTAAATATGAATTATTTAACAGTAAATCAGGTTCAGGTATCTGTAAACAGATGACAAATACTTGAGCAATGCAATGGCTGGAGCTAAAAATCTAGATTTTTTTTGTATACTGGGGTTGGTATCTAAATAAGGTACTAGACTTTAAATTAAGTGAAAGGATTACAAAAGTTTCTGAATGCCGTTCGTATGTTGGCCAACCTGGCATATGCCGCTGATGTTATCCTCTTGATATGTGCTGCAGGAGACAGGTCTGGTGTGATATCAACCCCCAAGTCTTTTTCTTTCTCTGATTCCTGAAGAATTTCCTCTCCCAGATGATACCTTGTATCTGGCCTCCTGCTCCCTACACCTATCTTCATTACATTACATTTGGTTGGGTTAAACTCTAACAACCATTTGTTCGACCATTCCTTCAGCTTGTCTAGGTCTTCTTAAAGCCTCAAACAGTCCTCTTCTGTTTTAATCCTTCTCATAATTTTGGCATCGTTCGCAAACATTGAGAGAAATGAATCAATACCCTCCGGGAGATCATTTACGTATATCAGAAACAAGATAGAACCGAGTACAGAGCCCTGTGGGACTCCACTGGTGACTTCACGCCAATCGGAGGTCTCACCCCTTACCATAACTCTCTGCTTCCTATTGCTTAGGTACTCCCTTATCCACTGGAGCACCTTACCAGCTACACCTGCCTGTCTCTCCAGCTTATGTACCAGCCTCTTATGCGGTACTGTGTCAAAGGCTTTCCGACAATCCAAGAAAATGCAGTCCGCCCAGCCCTCTCTTTCTTGCTTAATCTTTGTCACCTGATCGTAGAATTCTATCAAGCCTGTGTGTGCGTGCTTACTAGCAAATTTGGTTTCCAACAAGTGTAATAGGGGAATGTGGATCGAGAAATTAGTAATAGAGAAAGTGAATACTATTGCAAGTCGGAAATAAAGCAGAAAATCCCTTATTGTAATACAAGCGAATTAATATATCAGTGTATAACCCAAGTAACTGGCAACTGAGGGCCTCCAGCCGTGGCCTGGGACAACAACGAGCCAACTATACAGCCTCTGGGACCCTCACCCTCGACCGTGTGATAAGTACTGACCATACTGTAGAACAAATAAACATATATATTGTTACAAATATACGGTATACATATAATATTATAAATATATAGATATATACAACAAAACAAGGCAAAATGGGAGTAAATAAACAAACTTGTGGCCGCTGTAACAACTCCTTCAAGACGAAGGTAACGGGAATTGAATGTTATATCTGTAAGAATAGATTTCATTCGGCTTGTACAGGAGTGAGTAACACTACGGCACTGAGAGCTGGCCACTTGCTCTGGGTGTGTAAAAATGACCTGCCAGCTTGGAATATCCTAAAAAACCTTCTAGATAACATGACGCATGATCGGAAAACATCATTCATTGGAAGTGTTATCAGAGATAACACCGTCAATAGTGTCCAAGAAATGTGTAAGTACTTCATTCATAATGATGTGCTGCCCGAAATCTTAGCGAAGTATCTAAAATTTGCTTACTGTAGGTAATGCATGCGCATGACTGTAACGCTGCCACCCAGTTGGCAGGGTGTGCAGCACATGACTGTAACGCTGCCGCCCAGTTGGGTGGGTGTGGAGCACATGACTGTAATGATGCCACCAAGTTGGGTGGGTGTGGAGCACACGACTGTTAAGCTGCTGCCCAGTTGGGTGGGTGTGGAGCACATGACTGTAAAGCTGCCGCCCAGTTGGGTGGGTGTGGAGCACATGACTGTAAAGCTGCCACCCAATTGGGTGGGTGTGCAGCAAAACTAGTAACTGTTTGACTCACCATAGATGTAAAGTGCCTTGTATAGTGACTATTGTGAGCCTCTTGTTGAATCACTTGTGACACAAAAGATTATTGATGTGTGTATTTGTGTAGGTGATTGAATATGTGTAAGTGTATATATGTATATGTATATATATATGTACATATATGTATGAGTATGTGTACATGTGTATATATAACATTAATAATTGTGTAACTAGTGTCAACTAGCGATTGTTATTTGCTTAGCTAAACGAACTAGAGGGTTCAGTTCCTGAACCGATTATGTGCCTCTGTAATCCTTAATATTTACACCACCGCCCACAGGATGGGTATGGGGTGCATAATAAAGAAAGTAATTGAATTGTAACTTATCTTATCTCCTAAATGTCAACATATGTCAGTTCAGTTCATGCTGTTGATCTCAATTAGTCCTAAGTCTTAGTTTTAAAAGTTTTTGCAGATCTTGCCCAAAACGCTGTGCGTATTAGTGCAATAGGCATAGTATATACTTGTTCTTTCTTGAAATTCAACAATCTACTTGTAACTCCCAACCACTCCCAACACCACTACTGTAATGATCTGGTGCTTAGATCATTGGTTCTCCCTTCTCCCCTCCTTCCTTCTTCCCTCTCCCCTCCTTCCTTCTCCCTTTCTCCCCTCCCCTTACCAGTCATTCGTCTCCACCTTCACCCCCCCCCCATTTGTCAAGGACCAAGAGGTTGACCTGAGGGTAGTCTTGCCTCGTGGTACCTCTGGCTTCCCCCCACTCAATCCTCCCCACTCAGATTTCCCTCTCCAGCCCACCTCTCATTCCCTCTTTTCCCCTCTCACCGGTTCCTTCCCCATACCAGGCGAGTCAAATGTCCCTACTCTTTATCTTGGAGAAGACGGGCTTGAACATAAATTATCAGTTTCGTAAACATTGCTCGAGTGGTGCAATGGGCCCCATAGAGGCGCCTTGTCCCCTTCGCATAGCTGGACAGAGCTGGTTTAACAGAATTTCATTAGTGTGTCTTGAGGAGTGTATCGGGACTGGAGGGCCGCAAGCCTGCATCCCAAGGGGCTGAGGGCAGCCATCAACATCGTGGCCGCAGTGTGGTATTTAAAGGTATTGTGCACTTGTTTCATGTCCTTAGTAGATATCCATCGTGCCTCTTGGGGGAATAGAATAGGATATATGTTCAAATTATCTTAATTTACATGATTAATAAAATAAATTGTATAACTTGTCCAGTGGTATTCACTTAACTTCACTTTGATATTTTTCTCTACTTGGTCATTTTTATGTGGTGAATTGGAAACCCCCTCCATTTAATATGGAGGGGGTTTCATCTCCTCCATCTCCTCCATTTAATAAATATTAAAGTTGCCCTTGGAATTAAATAAGTAAAGTAAATTAAACAAACTAATTCCAAAAATTTATTACTGATTCCTTGCCTTCCTGGGGAATCGGTGATAGAGACATTCAGGTATGGTTGGACGGGAAGGTGGTGGCAGTGTTTAATGGTTTATTAATGATTTTTTCTATAGTTAGTAATAAATTAATAACCCCTTTCCTTCTTATGTCCTCCTCATTTAATATTCAGCTTATATTTGTGGCAGTCCAGTGAGGGGTCATACTGCACTGTAACAGTGTAAAGCTGGGGTATTGAGTGAAGAGAGAACAGAGCGATTACAATGGGTTCAGGGTTATTACACTATCACTATCAACACCGCGTGGGAAGTAGTGGAATTTATATCTATCCTTGAGCTGTAGTTGCTCCAATACCCCAGCCCGTGAGTGATAGTGGACCCCATACCCATCCTGTGGAAGGGAGTGGACCCAATATAATCATCCTGTCGGTGATAGTGGACCCTATGCCCATCCTGTTTGCGGTAGTAGACCCCATACCAATCTTGTGGGCAGTATTGGACATCATACCCATCCTGTGGGTGGGAGTGGACCCCATACCCATCTTGTGGATGCTAGTGGACCCATACCCATCAAGTGGGTGATAGTGGACCCCATACCCATCCTGTGGGAGGTAGTGGACCCCATACCCATCTTGTGGATGTTAGTGGACCCCATACCCATCTTGTGGGTGCTAGTGGACCCCATACCCTTCTAGTGGGTGATAGTGGACCCCATACCCATCATGTGGGTGCTAGTGGACCCCAAACCCATCTTGTGGGTGCTAGTGGACCCCATACCCATCTAGTGTGTGGTAATGGACCCCATACCCATCTAGTGGGTGGTAGTGGACCCAATACCCATCTAGTGGGTGGTAGTGGAACCCATACCCATCTTGTGGATGCTAGTGGACCCCATACCCATCTTGTGGGTGCTAGTGGACCCCATACCCATCAAGTGAGTGGTAGTGAACCCCATACCCATCCTGTGGGTGGGAATGAACCCCATACCCATCGAGTGGGTGGTAGTGGACCCCATACCCATCCTGTGGGTGGGAGTGGACCCCATACCCATCCTGTCGGAGGTAGTGAACCCCATACCCATCTTGTGGATGCTAGTGGACCCCATACCCATTTAGTGGGTGGTAGTGGACCCCATACCCATCCTGTGCGTGGTAGTAGACCCCATACCCAACTTGTGGGTGTTAGTGGACCCCATACCCAACTTGTGGAAACTAGTGGACCCGATACCCATCGTGTGGGTGGGAGTGGACCCCATACCCATCCTGTGGGAGGTAGTGAACCCCATACCCATCTTGTGGATCCCATTCCCATCTAGTGGGTGGTAGTGGACCCCATATCCATCCTGTGGGTGGTAGTGGACCCCATACCCAACTTATGGGTGTTAGTGGACCCCATACCGAACTTGTGGGTGCTAGTGGACTCCATACCCATTTAGTGGGTGGAAGTGGACCCCATACCCATCTAGTGGGTGGTAGTGGACCCCATATCCATCCTGTGGGAGGTAGTGGACCCCATACCCATCTTGTGGATGCTAGTGGACCCCATACCCATCTAGTGGGTGGTAGTGGACCCCATACCCATCCTGTGGGTAGTAATGGACCCCATACCCAACTTGTGGGTGTTAGTGGACCCCATACCCATCTTGTAGTTAATAGTAGACCCCATACCCATCCTGTGGGTGGTAGCGAACCTCATACCCATTTAGTGGGTGGTAGTGGACCCCATACCCATTTAGTGGGTGGCAGTAGACCCCATACCCATCCTGTGGGTGGTAGTGGACCCCATACCCATCCTGTGGGTGGTAGTGAACCCCATACCCATCCTGTGGGTGGTAGTGGACCCCATACCCATCCTGTGGGTGGTAGTGGACCTCATACCCATCCTGCGGGTGGTAGTGGACCCCATACCTATCTTCTGGGTGGTAGTGGACCCCATACCTATCTTGTGGGTGGTAGTGGACCCCAAACCCATCTTGTGGGTGGTAGTGGACCCCATACCCATCTTGCGGGTGCTAGTCGACACCATACCCATCCTGTGGGTGGTAGTGGACCCCATAACCATCTTGTAGGTAATAGTAGACCCCATACCCATGTTGTAGGTGATAGTGGACCCCATACTTATTCTGTGGGTGGGTAGTGGACCCCATGCCCATCCTGTGGGTGGTATAGTGACCTCATACCCATACTGTGGGTAGTAGTGGCCACCCTCATACCCATACTGTGGGTAGTAGTGGCCCCCCTCATACCCACCCTGTGGACGGTAGTGGACCCCAAACTCATTCTGTGGGCGATAATGGAGCATATACCCATCCTGTGGATGGACATGGCTCCCATACCCACCCTGTGGGTGGTTGTGGATCCCATACGTATCCTGTGAGCGGTAGTGGACCCCATACCCATCCTGCGGGCAGAAGTGGACCCCATACCCATCCTGTGGGTGATAGTGACCCCCATAGCCATCCTATAGCCATTAGTGAACCTCACACCCACCCTGTGGGCAGTAATGGACCCCTTACCCATCCTGTGGATGACAGTGGTCCCCAAACCTATACTGTGGGCAGTAGTGGACCCCTATCCTGTGGGTGGTATTTGACCCCGTAAGCATATTGTGGTCGGTAATGGATTCAATACCCGCCCTGTGGATGGTAGTGGACACCATACGCGTCCTATGGGTGTAGTTATAAATAATAATAATAAATAAATAAATGTTTATTCAGGTAAAGTACATACAAGAGGTTTTACAAAAATTGATAGATTTATCGATAGAGCTAGTACATACAATGCCTAAAGCCACTATTACGCAAAGCGTTTCGGACAGGAAAAACATTAAAGACTAAAACTTAATACTAATTGAGATTAAAGTATAAAATGTATTGAGAACAAATAAAAAAAAAAGGGAGGGAACATGGCAGAAAAAGCAGCACAAATACAATTAGGTCGACAAACAGCATTGTTTAAAAAAACAGACATGGGTTGACAATATAGGGGTAAGGAAGGTTACAGGGAATTTATTAAGTAGTGCTTAGTTTTTATCTTAAACTGGTTGAGAGAGGTACAGTCTTTAACATGATTGGGAAGGTCATTCCACATTCTGGGTCCCTTGATTTGTAGAGCATTTCTAATTTGATTAAGTCGTACTCTTGGAATATCAAAACTGTATTAGTTTCTGGTGTGGTGCTCATGGGTTCTGTTACAACCTTCAATGAAGCTTTTGAGGTCAAGATTGGCATTACAGTTGAGCGTTTTATATATGTATAATACACATGAAAGGATGTGCAGTGACTTAATATCTAACATATTCAGAGATTTGAGTAAGGGTACCGAGTGATGTCTGGGGCCAGAGTTGGATATTGTCCTAATAGCAGCTTTGTGTTGAGTAATTAGAGGACATAAATGATTTTGGGTAGTAGAACCCCAAGCACAAATACCATAGTTGAGATATGGATAGATGAGGGAGTAATAGAGCATCACCAGGGCAGGGCGAGGTACATAATATCTGATTTTAGAAAGAATGCCAACAGTTAATGCCAATGCCAATAGTTAACCCCATACCCATCCTGTGGGCGGTAGTAGACGATATACCCAACCTGTCGGCGGTAGTTAACCATATACCCATTCCGTGGACGGAACTGGACCCTATACTCATGCTGTGGGCGGCAATGGAGGCCATACCTATCCTGTGGGCAGTATAGTGGACTCCACACATCCTTTGAGCGAAAGTAGACCATATACCCATCCATTGGGCAGTAGTGGACCTCATACTCATCCTGAAGATGATAGTAGATGATAGTAGACCCCAAACTCATCCTGTGGGCAGTAGTAGACCCCATACTTATCCTAAATATGATAGCGAACCCCAAACCCTTCCTGTGGGCAGTAGTAGACCCCATACCTATCATGCAGGCGGTAGTGGACACCATACACATTCTGTGTGTGGTAGTGGACCATATACCCATTCAGTAGGTGGTAGTGGACCCCCATACCTATCCCATGGGCAGTTGTTGGGCCCAGACCCATCCTACAAGTGGTATGGACCCCTTACCCACCTAACAGGTGGAAGTGGACCCTATACCCATCCTACAGTAGGTAATAGAATACCAGTTGACACCCACAGGTGCATACAAAAAAAAAAAAAAATATTTCTTTTTTCTTCCTAACCTGTTAATTTGTGGTCACTGATCAGTGGAAAAAATAAAAAAAATCGTATGTGGCATATATTGCCCGCTATAGGGCGGGAAGTCTGGAAAAAACAGGCGCTGACTAGCTGCGTCCCAGGCAGTCGGTTGCTTGCCAGGGTGTCAGGCTGGAGTGCCACAAAGAGATAATTACCTAATTATTTCAATGTCTTTGATTGATTTTTTGAATTTTTATTGCTATTAATTTATCATAGTGTGTAGTGTGATATATTTTATATAATAAAATGAGTAATCATCGCTGTACTCAAAAATAAGGTGTGCATATTGTTGATTCAATTATATGTTCATCAAACAGTGAACAAATACTTGGTCGGTTATTACACTAATACACTGGGTTTATGTAAGTATCTGCATGTTTTGTTCACCATAACGAACCACGTAAGTTGCTGTTATGAGTCACAAAAGTAACGAGCGAGTGACCGCCGTGTACCAGCCAGCCACTCTCCCTCCAACTCTCAACACCCATCTCCCCACTTCTCCTCCCACCATACTGTTTTGGCTTTTATTCACTATATACAGACGTTTATATATAGTATCTACATTCGTGTTCACCATAACGAACCACCAAGTTGGCATGCTGGAGTGCCAGTGCCAGCCCGCCACTGGATGGCTACTCCCTCCCCTCCCTCAAATCCCCTGACTCACCCACATTCTCCTCCCACAATACTGTTTTTGCTTTTATTCACTATATACAGATGCTATATATAAGTATCTACATTCGTATTCACCATAACGAATACTAAGTTGGTATGCTGAGTGGCAGTGCCAGTGGCAGCCAGTGGCATCCCGCACTGGCTGCCACTCTCCTCCCTCCCTCCCTCTCCTCACCTGACTTGCCACCATTCAACCCGCTCTCACACAAGAAGCACATATATGACTTAATGCTTAAAGTCAATATGTTTAATAAGAAATTAGTACATATGTGGTACATTCCAAGTTACATTTTTTTCAAGGCCCAAACTCTTCTCACAGTACCATTTACGTCTCACAGTACCCGTCCATCGCTGTAGACAGCAGAAATCGTGATTGGTTCAACTTATAATGAAAATTGTAGTTTACAGGTCCCCACAGTGGGTTGTGAAATTTACCTACTGTTGCCCATGCTTTAAAATATTACGATCAGCTACATCCTATTGAAGGTCGAGTTTTGTTTTGAGAAATATTAGTTGTTCTTAGTAATTATAATAAACACTATAAATTATTACATAAAATAATAGTGCTTCACCAATCAACATTCATACACAAGTTGTGCTTTTAAAATCTTTAACCCTTAAAGTGCGCATCACTTCATATGAAGTTGCTAGGCTTTTACCAGTCGACTGCACTTCACTTCATATGAAGTGTTGGAGCCTACGCAGATTTAAACGGCCCGCGGATACACTGGGTTCACCACCACCTTCATCAGGGCTCTTGTTAAACAAGACGCCATTTTTAAAAAAAATATTGTGGGCCAAACTCCCGGGTGTATATGGCCTCATTATCGCGTAAGCTACCAGCCGACACACGCAAGCATGAGCTCACAGCACTGCTGTTCAGCTTGTGTGACCACAGCATCACCTAAAATGCCATTAATATACTTGTTTCATGCTATTATGTAGCAATGATTTATTACAGAAGACCCCTGACCTGTGATAAGAAGTGACCAGGGTTCTGATAATAGCAGGATTGCGATGAGTATTTAGCGATGTGTGCCATGGAGGGAGGAGTAATGCTGTGGGAGGGAGGGTGGTGGCGATGTTTTCGACTGTGTGTGTGGCCAACCTGTTATTGCTGCACGTCACATACCAAGCTTAGTGGTTTGCTATATGAACACAAATGTACAGATAACTTATATATAACGTGTGTATAGAGGTATATAACAGCAAGAGAAGGGTTTGGAGCCGCAATTTTAGTGAGGGCGGGTGGTGTGCGTCTGCACGACAGCCACCGTGCAGAACGACAGTGTTGTTATACTGGTTACCACGATGGTCTTTGGGCACCATACCAGTTTATTTGTGCACAAGTATGGTGAATAAAACAGGTAGATATTTATTATATGTGTGTATATAGCGTAAAACACCACCAGTATTGTTGGAGGAGAAATATTAGTGCGTCTGGCCTTGAGGGAGACAGCCATCAGCTGACTGTGTTAGGCCTATGTCTTTGTGACTTTACTCACCATATACAAGCTTAGATGTACATTATGGTGAACAAAAACATGTAGATACTTATATATACCGTCTGTATATAGATGAATTATAGCAAAAACAGTATTGTGTGGAGGAGAATGTGGGCGAGTCCGATGGGACTGGAGGGAGGCGGGAGTGGCTGGCTGGTACACGGCGGTCACTCCTCGTTACTTTTTGACTCATAATAGCTACTTAGTGGTTCGTTATAGTGAACAAAACATGCAGATACTTATATATAACCTGTGCTTATGGTGTAATAACCGACAAAGTATTTGTCACTGATTGATGAACATAACTGAATCAACAATATGCACACCATATTTTTGAGTACAGCAATGATTCACTCATTTTATTATATAAATATATCAAACTACACACTATTGAATAATATTACAGCAAAAAAACTATGAAACATCAATCAGAGACATTGAAATAATTAGGTAATTATCTCTTTGTGGCAACTCTGGCCTGACAGCTGGCGAGCAACAGACCGCCTGGGACTGCATGCTGAGTCAGCGCATATAATTTGCCAGACTTCCCCGCCTATAGCGGGCAATATATGGCACTACGATTTTTTTTTATTTTTCCCTGATCAGTGAACACAAATTAACAGGTTAGGAAGAAAAAATATTTTTTTTTTTTTCAAAATGGCATGCGCCTGTGGCGGATAGCAGGATATTAGACCCCGAGCATGTTAAGGGTTAAAGAATGTATTGTAGGAACATCAACAGAAAACGGTGTTACGTTGGAAGTCTATGGGGTAAACTACTTCAAACAGGATGGTATAGTG
>WNGS01163947.1:21960218-21975559 GCA_020271785.1 Procambarus virginalis | reverse complement strand
CAGTTAAAATAAACCAATATTTGTAAGCTATAACATTGGGTTACCCCCCAGAGGTAAGATACCACTGTGTTTATAGACAAATATAATTAACATCTCAGCAAATAACAAATGTGATAGTTTTAAAATTTGATATTAACAGCAAAATTATCAATATATTTAATACTAAGCTGTACTCTAGCAAAGTTTACTACTCCTAATAATAATTCATTTTTCTTTTTTATCAGGAACAGAAAGCCTGTACAATATATATATACTGGAGACTTGTATTTATGTCCCCACCTTAGTCAAACTACTGACCCTCCCAAGATGCAACCATGCAACAGTTGCCCAACGCCCGGGTACCTATTTACCACTATGTGAGCAGAGGCATAAAGAGAAAGAAACATGCCCAATCATTTCTATCTTGCCCGGGGATTGAATCCGAGATCCTCAGTTGCGAGTTGAGAATATAGCAACTGCTCTACTGAGACCCTGATACACTAATTGTACTTCTATCTACCTTTCCATCACTGTTTGTTTTAAATTTTGTTCCCTTGAGAGCTATGTCTTCCTTGAGAGAGAGTGACCAGGTAGATGTTTCAACTTTCTTCATCTACTATTATTTTTGAAGGAACATTTGAAGAATTTGTTACAAAGTCGCCCAAGTTCATTTGATTATACCATAAATGAAGAACAGGTAGTTATTACTCAAATGTACAGAGAAACAAGAAATTCCTGAAACCTAGAATTTCAAGAACAAGAAGTCATATATTTAAACTAACTAAATCTAACTAAACAAAGCTGCCAAAGGAATATAAGAAAAATAACTTTTGCAAACAGAGTGGTAGATGGTTGGAACAAATTAGGTGAGAAGGTGGTGGAGGCCAAAATATTCAGTAATTTCAAAGCATTATATGATGAGTATTGGGAAGACGGGACACCACGAGTGTAGCTCTCATCCTGTAACTACACTTAGGTAATTACTTAGGTAATTACAGTATGCATCTTACCTGTTCTATTTACCCAACTAGCTTTATATTTGATCTCACCTTCTAGACACTTCTGACAGAGGCTGGTCATCCTTACGCCAGAAGAATGTTGGCTTAGGATCAGCCCTAACAGGACATTTTAACTTCACCAAGTCACCCTCTAAGGCAACAACTCTTTCTTCCAAACGGTTTGTCTTTGCACGTGGAGGAACTGCCAAGTATTGCAAAATCATAAGCATTTACCAATTATCTCACGACACTAATAAAGTCTACTGTTCATTAAAAACTTAATATTGTAGCTGAGAAACAGTTTAAGCACTAATACTGGCCCTATACACTAACAAATATCAACATGGCTCAAAATGTTCATTAAGGGATAAATTTTTAACTCCAGAATATTTTGAGGATATATTAATACATACAGTAATTTGTAAGTCACATCATATTTAGCATATGTGACTTTAGTAAGTCACATCATATTTACAAGAGTAGCATCAGACATGCACTTTACCTAGGACTGTGAGGTGTAGGGTGAGGGAAGAGTTGCCAGCAACATTAGTGGCAACACACTGGTAGTCACCCTCGTCATGTGGCCGCACAGATGAAATGGTTAAGGAACCATCAGTTTTCACGAACATTCCTGAGTAAAGTTTGTCAAGACTTTTAATATTAAAATATATATTAATCATGTTTACTGCAATGTTATCCATATATAATATATATATATATATATATATATATATATATATATATATATATATATATATATATATATATATATATATATATATATATATATATATATAAATATACACTATGTGAATTATCTATACTGATACAGTACATCAATCCATTATTAATTTATAGAGTACATGTGGCAGTCTTACATAATTGGTGTTTACATTTGTCATTATTATTTCATAATAAGACAACCTTAATATCCTTAAATACTAACTCAGACATCTTAAATGACACCAAATGCCAAGTAAATAAAATCCAAATGTGTCTGACCACTAATAAATTTACCCTTAGCATTAACAAGACAGACAGTACTACTAAACAGTTCTAATAATAAACAATACTCCAATTGAGAGTAGAGCAGAAGAGAAATTGCAAAGCATATTCTAACAATAAATTGAGCTTCAATTACTACATAATAAATGTAAGAAACAAAGTATCTGAAACTATAGTTATCCTTCAAAATCCATTGCTATGTACCTCACACGACTCTAAGAACACTATTATTCACTCGTCTATCAATATGTCACCTACAGTAATTATTCACTCGTCTATCAATGTCACCTACAGTAATTATTCACTCATCTATCAATATGTCACCTACAGTAATTACTCACTCATCTATAAATATGTCACCTACAGTAATTATTCACTCATCTATCAATATGACACCTACAGTAATTACTCACTCATCTATCAATATGACACCTACAGTAATTACTCACTCATCTATCAATATGTCACCTACAGTAATTACTCACTCATCTATCAATATGACACCTACAGTAATTACTCACTCATCTATCAATATGACACCTACAGTAATTACTCACTCATCTATCAATATGTCACCTACAGTAATTACTCACTCATCTATCAATATGTCACCTACAGTAATTACTCACTCTTCTATTGAGGTCACCTACGGTATCTCCATACGGAAAACAACAACAAAAATACCCCAGACACATAGGAATTACTCAGAACACAAAACATATTTAGAGGTATTATAATGACTACAAATACTAAACTTACACACCAACTATGTAACATTGCCATATACACTCTTTATAAATATAACTCTTTCAATATTCTATTTAACGAACTTCTGTCTAGGTCAATAGGTGAGCCTTGGTGGAGCCAGACCAGTTGAGGAGGAGGATTGGCTATGACTACAGTACAAGGCAACGTCACTGGGGAGTCCTGGGTAACCTTCAGGGTGGGGTCCGGAGGTGCAGCAATCAGGGGTGCCACTGTTAAAAATAATGGATATGAAAAGACACTAAAATACGAATAAATCTATATACAGTATATAAAAGTACTACACACACACTTTTACATCTTCCCTCTAATGCCAAAGTACAGCTGTATATACATCAAAATTGTATACATTTTGCAAATAAATTCCAAAGTTTAATCTGATATATATATGTATGTGTAGGTGTCCCTTGATGAGCTATGTCTGACTAGGTCACTTAACTTACACAATCCTGAGACTGAGAGCGTTGCATGTAGTCTTTGTCTTCCATACTGGTTCTCTAAAGTACATGTGTAGCTACCTTCATCTTCTACTTGCATGGCTGTACAAGAAACAAAATACTGTATATAAAATCATGTCATTTATAAGTATAATGCTACATATGACATTGTCACCCAGAATTGAGTTTCAGTTGCTTAAAATAAAAGCTAAAATACAATCAAATTACGCAAAACTAGAAATGACCAAAATTAAATCAAGTATTGTACACGTAAAATAGAAATAGTAACTGCAACACCAAAAACAAAGCATGTTAAAAAATACTAACAGTTGTTACATTAAAAAATCATATTAATCCATAAAGATGGTCAAAGAGAAGAAAAAGTAGCACACTTAGGATAGTAACAATAAATTTATTATCCAAACAGATCACAGAATTGAAAGAAATAATGAAGTTAACAGCCAGATGTGGGATGCGACGAGCTGAGAGAGCTCAAGAAACGTAATGATATAATTAGTATAATTAGTTTACATTGGCAGAAAAGGCTGCTTGAGATGAAGGCTTTCCTGGAGTAAAGGTAGAGACTAAATGAATGTAATGTTTAATTTGCACAAACAATGGACAGATTGTTGGTATAGGCTGGCTGCTGGAATTAATTCCAAATATATCTGGGATGGGGGGGGGGGGGGAAGAGTCAGGAGAGAGGGAAGAGATGTGAGGGACTGTCTGGGGTGACAAGGGGCATGTAGAGGGGCCTATGATTACTGTATTGTATAGAATAACAAAGAATTATGTGAGAACAATTCCTTGCAGTAAAAACTAAAGAAATACTGTATTATGTAATATTATAAGAGATACAACTTTCTTAAAACTATGTGTATAGACTGTAGTTTCCTACTTATATTTGGGGATTTTTTTTTTCCATCTGGTGGCCTGCGGATCATGCCTGCCTGCCCTAAGTAGACTTGTTCAGGCCTGGTCAAGCTAAACAACCCATGTGCTCTCGACTCTCACGTTATACCATAGTCCTATACCATTAGTGAAACATTTTCTTAAATAACTTTGTTTTCATAGTAACATTGATAATTTTTTGCGAAGGCTTTGTCTGGTAGAAGAAACAATCATCCTGGAGGTGTTAAAAGGAAGAAGGTTGTGCTAACAATTCAAGACAAGTTACATGTCATTGAAATCTGTGAAAATGGCTAGTCGCCTGCAAGTGTTGCCAAGGATTTTGGTATAGGTACTAGTACTGTCTCTGATATAAGGAAACAAAGATGACTAAAAATATACAAAGCTACTAGTAAGAGTGAGGGAGCTTGCACTAGTAGAGGGTGTAATAGAAAGCCTGTACACTATGCACAGTAAGATGAGGCTGTGTGTAAGTGGTTTGCACAGTACTGTACTGCCCAGTTGATGTGACGATTTGCAGAGCAGAAATAAGAATTACTACAAGAAGATTTGCAGTCAGTCTTGAAATACTGAATTCCTGGGGAAGTGATGGTTGGATTTCCAGGTTTAAAGTGAGGCACAATATTGTTGTGAAAAGGAAAGGTGACACCTCGCCATAAAGCCAAGAGCCTTCGACCCGTAATGTTTTAACAGCTGGCAGTCTTAACTTACCTTGTCAAACTCATGTACAATAAGTTTTGTGTTGTGTTATGATAGGTTACGTAACTTTACTGGAATTATTGATTTCAAGATGTGCACAATCACTCAAGAAGATGAACCACAACAAGGCAAGATGAAGTTTCTGTTTTAAATTACAGTACTGGTATACGGATTTTTTAACACTTTCGCCCGGTAACGACGCAGCATTGCGTCGTTTTTTTAGTCGAAGCATTCCCGGTAACAACGCAGCATTGTGTCGTTTTCGGCGGCAAGTTGGCGGCAGCTTCGGGAGGGGCGCACAGCGGTTTTGGATATTATATGCATATACTCTTGTAGGGAATTTTCATTGTGAATACATTGATACCAAAATGAAAGACCTAGGACCAGAATTGAGGTAACAAAGTTGAAAACAGTATACCCATTTTATTAGTGCTCACTGGGATTATGCTCCGTCACTTTTTCTGTTTGCTGTGGGTGGTACGCCTGGCTTTTGGACTTTATATTTGCATATACTCCTGTAGGGAATTCTATTGCGAACACAATGTTACCAAAATGAAAGACCTAGGACGAGAATTGAGATGTCCAAAGCGAAGAGTGTACACATTTTATTGCTCTTATGCGCTCCCGGGTAACATGCACTCACTTTTTCTGTTGTGGATGGTACGCCGGGCTTTTGGACTTTATATGTCTTTAGTCGTGTAGAGAATTCTATTGCGAACACAATGATACCAAATTGAAAAACCCTGGATGAGAATTAAGGTGACGAAATTGAAGAGAGTATACACTTTTCAGAATTACCACGCGCTCCCGTGAAATGCTGGAGCCCACCTGGGACAGTGCGGGTCTCATGGGCGTGGTGCGTCAAAGTGTTAATTATAGTGTGTGTGTGGAAATTCAAATTATGTTGGCTGTGGTGCAAAAAATTGCAAATATTTTTATTTATCGACTTTTCCTGGTGAGAATTACTGCTTATCCGGATGTCTGGCTTATCTGGTGGGGGATCCTCCCCATACAGTCCGGATAGGTGAGCTCATACAGTATTGCATTTAATTCTCTGAAATCTTTATCAGTCTTTTGTATATATTTTTCTTACCTTTGACCCTAAGATTTCCGTCTGTATCCTGTATGAACTGAGAAGACAGGGGAGAACCATCTGTCCGGCTCCAGCTAATGGTGGGTTCCGGGACCCCAACACCATAGCATGACAATGCACCTGTACTTCCAATCATGACCGACGTGTCTGAAAAAGTGACATGAAAAGAAAATATGTTCATTCACTTGTATTTCTTTTTTTACTGAGCATATATTACAAGGTGTGACTGAAGAGTACAAAATTACCTTTTATTTGGACAGATTGTTTGTGAAACAAGCAAACATATGCAAGTGCTCGCTTATGTATTTAAAAACTATATCACAGTACTTGTAACTCTCAGTCCATTTTCTGAACATTCACCTCCTCTTGGAGGAATGTTGAGTGGTGCTATTTATCCACACAGCTATATTCAGTAATGTGAATGATAAGGAATGGACAGGTGATCTTTGTTTTATAAATATCTATAACATTCTATCCCCTTATAAACCATTTTTTATCCAGGCTGACGCCATCTAATTTGCCACTTTTACTAGCTCAATATTTTCTATACATAAAAATTATTTAATTAATACTGTATAAAAAAATTTCTTTCTGAAAAAATGCAAACAAAAGTACAATATGCCTAAATGTGCATAACAATCACATCTCTGTGCACATTGCTAAACTTGTGAAAAACTTAAAAGAGATACCTGCAGGTGCCTGGATGACTATAGGCGGTGAGCCAACCTTCAAGTTAATGTGGGCCTGGTCTGTGCCGGCCAGGTTGGAGGCCACACACGTGTATCGTCCGGCATCACTCTCCTGTACCCCCAGGATCCTCAGGCGGTCTGCTTCCATCTGCAGATAATCATTTCCAGATAATTTTTTTATGAAAAATACTATAGTACAGTATATTGTTTACTTAACATGAAATATCGAGCATCAATTGATTAGAGAATAGAACAAACGATAGAATGAAATTAAAGCTGGCCACAAAGTAGCTATGACCTTTCATGAATGATGGACTGCACAAAAGTCCATTCTCATGGCTGATATCTAAAACAAAGATGAAATTTTAATAAATATGAAGTTGAAAGTAAAATATCATACCTGGATGAAAGACATTGGAGTGACCTCTACAGTGTTATCTTTCAACCATCTGAGAGTTGGAGGTGGCATCCCTTCTACTGAGCAATGAAGTTCCACCTGGGAGATGATGATATTATTATTATTACTACTATTATTATTATTATATTACTTTTATTATTATATTAATGAGATAATCCATAGGAGCTATCATGAGGATTCGAACCTATACAGTGAGTATTCCCCCCCACACGCCTCAGACAACCAGGCGACGACATGGAAAAGGATTGCAATCTAGCGTTCTACTGAACACATGAGGGTTTTCCGAGGCTTCCACTGAAGCTGGATCCGGATTTTCACACAATCCGTCTATGCACTCTGGCTCTGTCATCTAAGAATATTCTACCACTGACGCTCCTCTTTCAACACACACACACACATGGTAATCACACTAACGCACGATTACCCACATGTGATCACATTAGTGTGATTACTGTGTGTATTGAAAGAGCAGCATCAGAGGTAGAACATTCCTAGATGACAGAGCCAGAGTGCATGGGGGGGGGATTGCCACCACACCATGTGCCTCTATGAGTGGGCCAGGTTTTGGCATTGGTCCCCGATAGGCATATATATTCATGCGACCAAGTAGATGGTTCCATATCTTTATATAGCAGCTTCAGGGAGCCACGGGGGCTCAACCAAAAATTTTAGTTTCTTTACAATATTCATCTCCTTTTTACAGTTGTATATAGTACCGTATAAGCTTCAAGTAAAGCTAATGCGAAGAAACATTCTCAAGTTACTACAGTACATGTAACCAACATTGAGAACATATGGTACTGACAACACACAATAGAGGTGCTATACAAAACTAATTTTAATTGGAGTATTCCATGAAAGCCAAAGTTTTCAACATTTAAAATTCAATATTTGGCTCTTGGATAACAAAATTTACATAAATGAACTACATGGCATTTTATGCCCAGGGTGGACCGGTCCCAACTCTGTCATGCTGCCCAATCAAATATTCTTTCCCTGTGTGAGTCTACCTTGTGCAATGGCATTAATAACAAAAATTTCTTTCAAAAATATTTTGTTTCAAGAAAAACTTGAAACATATCAAAACTGATGCCAAGGTGCTAAGAAGGAAGTTATGCTATCCATTAACAATAGGCATTGAATGACTGAATTTTATGTAATTGGCCATTCACTTTTTGACATTAAGAAATTTGGCTAACTCGATTGTTTGGGTCTGGAGGGATTGGTCCCCATATGATTCAGAATAATGAGTGTAGATAGTACTGTTTAGATAGTACTGTTTTTATATATAGTTCAATATCTCCAACATCCCCTTAACTTCTACAAACCCCTCACCACTGAACAGTATTTTTCCTTTGTCTAAAATATCCCACAAGAGGTCTGTCTATTAGGGGTCTACCTGGTCTGAAAGCATTATCACAAATACATTACAGTAAATCTTGGAATTTTTAAGCCAATAACCAAGGGCATTCTACAGATAACCGTGTGATATCTACAGATATCACATGGACATCACATTTTTTTATTTTTAATAATAATTTTTATAAAACAAAAATACCTATTTCGGTTAGCTAATATGAATGTCCATACATAAAGCATAAAGGGTATCTTTAGTTACCGTATCACCACTGCCCACCAGAACCTCCTCTTGCAATGTGGTCACATTCGGAGCACTGATGAAGGTCAGCATTACTGTTGCTCTTGCTGTGAGAAGAGAATATTTGTCAGCTTTATTTGATAAATAACAGTCCTTAAAGAACTGTAAAGAAAAAATGTAATTATCCTGTTGTGTGTGGGTATTACACCCCTACTACATGTTTACACTTTGTATTTGTTGGGCAAAATACATGTAACTACATACTCTATCTTTATATGCATAAATATGGAGATATAAAGTTAATATACTATATGCTGTTAAATATTACAGTGAAAATACCAAAGACTAATAGTACACACCAGTGCCTGCTGAGTTTGTAGCACTGCAGGTATAAGGTCCACCATCATCTGGATAAGCATGGTAAAGGTGTAATTTGCGAGTCATTGTAGCAACTATTTTTCCACTACCGCCAGTCAAGAGGGTGTCTTCTCTCCACCAGTTAACATCTGGCTCTGGGAATCCCCGAGCAATGCATGACACAGTGATATTATCACCTGCCCGGTATGGTACTACTTCAGGTACAACAGACACTTCAGGAGGTGCCATCACCGACACATGAACCTCCCGGGACCTTCTTCCACCTGCGTGATTAACATTACATGAGTAACATGGCATAATACAAAAGTACCCTAAATGGTTGGTAATTTTGTTAAGTTATCTAGGACAAAATTCAGTAGTGATACTCTAAACATGGAACACAGAAGTTACCAGCTGGTCCAAGACACTGCATAAAAGTTTGCCTGTTTAAAATCATATTATCGATCTCCACATCCACAGAACAGTTAAAAGATAGATGATTATAAGAAGGCTACAAAGTTAGGGCACTTCAAATGGTCCCATAGCCAGCTCCAATATGGTCTACCTAGGACTCACACCACCTGCCAGGCTTTCGTGACTTTTATCCCATCAAGACAGGTATCTTGACAAGTGATCTTGTCCTGTATCTATAGAAGAGAGAAAGTAGAAAAGTAAACTCAAGCCATCACCAAGTGAACCAGTTCACAAGAATACAAATGAATGAATCATGAATTTCAACTACCCCCTTACAAATAAAAAATAGAAGTACCAAGTTTGCCAATTATTGGTACAGTAAGCAAACTACTGTACTGTTAGCCTATGAAAGCTACATCAAATCAACTGCCACCAGAAAACATAACTATTACAATAACAGGGTCAGGGGAAACCAGAAACCTGAAACTTATAGTCCTGGAATCCACACTCCTTACTAGATCTATGGTAGCTGATTGTATTAATTTTCCTTTTGTCTGGAATTTCCTTAAGACTGTTGTCTCAGCACAGAGGGTGTTACATGCTGTTAGTATTTGCTTCATGTTTTGGTGTACCAACCTTTTGTGTGGCCCTTACTATAGCTGCGGCAACTATATTTCATGATTTTCTTTCTTAGTGCTGAAAGAAGGGCAATAGTCCAGAGATTTTTGTTTAAGATGTTTAACCATTACTTTCAGCATGGTTTGGCTCTTTGAATTGTACCCAATTGAATTGAATTGAATTTGAAGTAAATTGAATTGTTGGCTCTTTACTGTTGGTGGTGCTCTGGGTCACTGTCCTTAGGTTCGGCCCTTGGTGCTTGACTTTTATTACACTAAGTATTGAACATAAAAACTTAAAACATTTTGGGGGTATCATTTTACACATCTGCATGGCAGCTCTGCTCTTACAAGTTTAACTTAAGGATGCAGTTTGAGTGTTCTGATCATTTGTTACAGTCTCTTAAATAAGTTCTTTCCAGAGTGGCCTGAACTGTTTTGTGATATCTGCCAACTTCCAGGCAATGAATTCCATCATCTAATTTAGAATTTTTCCCTCTAATTTATTTTTCCATTGAACCTCTAATATATTCTTGTCCTCCTGAAGTCAGCTTGTTTGTAGTTCCATGCATTCCCTAAACAGTTTCTTAGTCTGACCCCCACCCCTCAACTCTGTGCAATCATACAATACAGTACAGTATATTGAAATGGGGGGATGACTTTCAGGGGCATCTCTGACTTAAGTTTCTCAATATCTGCTATATTTTAGGTAAACACCAGGTCTAGTATAACTAGTGGTATGATTATAAAACAAACTTCATACATCTTTTGTTATTAAGAATGGCAAATATCTGTAGCATATTGTGGATATTTAAACAAGACATGTTGTACAATATAGCAAGTAAGTGCCTAAATGTTTAGTTTTATTTAATACAGTAACTTGAGGTTATCTTATGATGATTTCGGGGCTTAGCGTCCCCGTGGCCCGGTCCTCGACCAGGCCTCCATTTTGTTACACACCCTCAGGAAGCAGCCCGTAACAGCTGTCTAACTCCCAGGTACTTATTTACTGCTAGGTAACAGGGGCATCAGGGTGAAAGAAACTCTGCTCATTTGTTTCCGCCTCCACCGGGGAATGAACCCGGAACCTCAGGACTATGAGCCCCGAGCGCTGTCCACTCAGCTGTCAGACCCCTGTATGTGACATACAGGGATGCCCCTGTAGGCCCCTGTACATTATGTAACATACTGTACATATATTACATATGTATGTATTACATTTATATATATATATATATATATATATATATATATATATATATATATATACATATATATATATATATATATATATATATATATATTATTTAGTTATTTATTTATTAATTACAGAGGCCCCTGTAGGCCCCTGTACAGTATGTGACATACTGTACATATATTCTGTCCCTTACTGAAATCCTTGAATATGTTAAACATATAGTCACTGTACACACTCAGATGTATTCTGTATCTATAAAACACTTAACAGCCATACTAATCCTGATATTCATTGCTTCCAAGAGGACTGTGACAAAACCTATGGGTACAATTTGAGAAATAAATACCTATTTGATATTCCAAGAGTGTGACTTAACCAAAGCAGATACTCTTTGCAAATAAAGGCTCCCAAATGGTGGAATGACCTCCCAAATGAGATAAAAAAAATTGTACTTCTCTCAGCCAGTTTAAGAGAGATACTAAGAAATACCTAATCAACATTATGTAATCAATTTGACTCACATTTCCTCATCCTACATGTCAACTTATGTTTTTCTATTATTGTGAACATAAAATACTACTAGTTGTACTTTTGCTAAAATCTACTGTTTTTATATCACTTCAAAATAATAAATGCTTTGCTAAATCTATTTAACAATTCAAACATGTTAACTTTCTTCTTCAGTGGTATTATGCATTACCTAATTACATTTATAACATATTACATAATTAAAATTACATTACGTATGCCCAAAATTATCTGAATGTTAATGGCTTTATAATTTACATTGTTTAGCTATGAAATCTCTACTGTATCCTGTATCAAATGCACAAGTTTTGATATAAATAAAAATTCTTATTACATGTATTACCTAGTAGAGTATACATATACTGTACATTAAAAATAGCAGTTGTGAGTGTGAAATTAATTTACCTGTTTTATTTATAAATTATTTATGTATAAATGTCAAACTATTTTACATTAAATCAAATGTTAAATAATATTTCACAACTTCTGAAATGAGCCACACATAACACATATGGAATATATGCTTCTGGTAAATATTTACCTTCATTTGCAGCTGTGCACCTGAACCAGCCTTCGTGTTTTAACCCAACATCTTCCAAAAGCAGAGACTTGTTGCTTAGAACCCTGAAGCCTTGAAGCCCCTCAACACTCACAAACTCACCAACTGTGGGGAAACAACAAGGGTTCAGCATGCTCAAACAAAGGTTCATGACATAAGGTCATGCTCTATTTCTATCCCTGCTTTGCCATCGCTGAAAATTCAAATATTTTGCCCTCGTTCGATGTATTAAATAAAAGGTTGAATTTGAAAGCCCATTAGAACTTTTCCAACATTAACACAATACTACAAACTCACAATGTTAATCATTCCAGTTTAAAGCTATAAATGCGGCAAACAGAAAATAAAAGTATTTACCCTATAAAGAAGGGAGATTGAAGTAATCCTACCAGATGGGTGATTGTACCTACTAGTTTCCATTCTTCCGAAGAAATCTTGAACCTGCCCCTGGACGACATAGCGGTACCAGGTCAAGTTGTACTCCACAGTGGAGCTGACATCACATGACAATACAGCAGCCTGAGATGGTGGCAGTGTGGCATTGAGTGGAGCAGCAATCTGTGGGGGTGGTTCTGTTGGGTTGGAAGATAACTAGCTACAACACAACAGAAGATGCAATAAGCTAAGAAAAAATTACAATTCAGAGCTAGACTGACTTGCAAAGAACTTGTTTTGAAAGTAAGAAATATATCGAGACTACAGAATGTTTACAAATACCAAATAAAGTTATAGGAATTACACTGATATTTTAAAAGAATTTCAGAGGTTTTGTTAGATGCTAAAATTTTTCTTGAAAAATTTAGTTACTGCTACATAAAAGTTGTACTGTAGTAAGTAGGAATGAATATAAATATGAACTATAAAGATGTAGTGAAGTACTAAAGGTGGCATTACACTACAGCTGTAAGATTATATGCTAAAATACAGCACTGTACTGTACAATACAGGACTGAAAATTCGAGCCAGTAAAATCAAACAAAACATTACTGACACATCAAGAGGAGCCAGTAAAATCAAACAAAACATTACTGACACATCAAGAGGATATGTGTGGGAAATCAAGCACCAGAGGCTACTGATAAAGCTGCATACAAAAGCTCACCTTTCATGTCAAGGAAAGTACTGGAGGAGGCACTGCCAGCAATATTCAAAGCAACGCAGGTGTAACGCCCCTCATCCTCACGGCTGGGAAAATCTACCACATATTTCACTTCTGCAGACTGACTGTTGACAAAAAGGTACAGTACACAAATAATTCTTGTACTTTAATGTCAAAACATAGTTGTAATTGTTACATTATCGTTATCTTATTATAGTATAACATTTTTACTTAGTCAAATGCACAAAAATACATTATCATAACATTGTTTCAAACTTTAAAGGTGTCTGCAGTAACAAGAAAATGGGAAGCACAGTACTGTACTGTATAATGTTAGGCATAACAGAAAATAACTAGAAGTACTGTAGTGTCATATGCTTAGCAGCAATAACGATAGCAAAAAACCAGAGTTGAATGTAATGAAATGCCAATTTCTGCTTGAGCTCAGGTGGCTTCCCGAAGCTACTATACTGACATAGTGCTAAACTACAAGATGCCATCAGTCACCTTATATGGGCTTATTGGGCTTGGTTGAGAAGAAACAGAGGGGATATGGTACCGTAACTGTATACAAGAACTTGAGGGAAATAGATAAAGTGGATAAATTAAGCCTATTTAAATTAAGACGAAGTAGGACAAGGGGGAAATCAGAGGAAGCTGGACATGCAATTAAGCTGACGAAATGAAAGGATGTTCTCATTCCTTATATATAATTGGTAGGCAAGTGGAATGCATTGAAGGAAGAGGTTGTTGAAACCAATTCCATCCACAACTTTAAAAAAGAAACATGATGAAAGATGTTAATGTTGAGAGGGGTAAGTAGTGCACCACATATGAACAACTAGGAGGCATGGCATAAAGAGCTAGATCTTACTCCCCCCATAGTCACTGATAGGTAAGCACTGATAGGTAAACAGAGGCGAAGTCATTTATGGCTCAGTATTTGTCTCTTACTGAAATATTACTGAATATAATTAGTGAAGAGTGACCTTTCATTTTATAGTAGTAAAGTTTATGAAGGAGTGTATTGTGATAAATGGTATCACAGTTTTTTCAGATCAATAGACCAATTAGGGGTAATCATAATTGAAACAAGTTTATATATCAAAATACCGATTAAACTGATAAGCTTTCAGTTTAGCTTAAAATACACTATATTAATCCAAGCATACTGTCTTGATAACTTACGGAAATGTCTTCAGGCCATCTAGTTCAATTCCATCTTTTTGCCAAGAAAGTGTAAATGGCACGAGTGTCTTTAACATGGCAAGTAATCACTGCGGGCTCGTCAAAATACCCATTAACTCGATCAGCTGAGGTCACTTCTGGAGGAACTAAAGTAAAACATAAAATAAATAATCAATAATTCAACCCATCCTCCTATTTTGGTAGCACAGTACTGTACTTATAGTAACGATGAGGACCATAGTACATATACCGACGTACAACATAATTAGAAAGTAGAAATCCGTACTATTGAATTTTGACAAATTGGAAAAAGTTTTGTATTTAAGTTGCAAAATGAATCCATAACGTGAATCCTTGCTGACTTCGTAAAGTGAATAGAACAAAATTCTACTACTGTATATAATTGCTTAGTACGTCAATCTTTGTACTATGGTAAATCAACCCTTTCATTTGTTCTCCCACCGTAAGACACCTATAGTCAGTGTTTGCTTTGGTTATGCTCACGATTACATTATTGGAACATTCAAAACTTGCATTTTGCTTGAATTGTCCATTAATTTATAGTCTGAAATGCTTCATGAAGCAATATGACCATATTGAGTACAGTATTTGAATAGGTAAATATAAATACTATATATAGGATATCTGGATTGAAGTGTAGGTTAGACAACATGAATGAGTTTGGGCAAATCAAAAACTGTAGGAGCTGCCTAAATGGGCCAATAAGCTTTTTGTAGGTATCTTTATTCTATTGTTATTATGTAATTATTCAACCCATCCTCCTGTTTAGAT
>WNGS01163947.1:21901563-21956085 GCA_020271785.1 Procambarus virginalis | reverse complement strand
TAGGGGGGGGGCTTGCAGTCACTGCCAGGAGTAGAAGATAGTCATTCATGTTGAGTCCATAACATTATTAATAAACTTTAAATGTATAAGATATAAACCAAAATTATTTCTTATACAGTTATTAATAAAAACACTTGCAGAGAAAACTCAGATACATTACTGAAATTATCAAACACTGCATTAATTGACAATAAATTTATATAACCGATTTATATTACAAATTGCAGTTAAAATACTCATACAATGAACAGCACACAAGAGCTCATAATGCTCACCAATAACAATGAGAGTAGTAGAGAGCTGTGCCTCGCCTGCGGGGTTGACAGCCACACAAACATATACTCCAGCATCCCTTGGCCTCACACCCACGATGGTGATGTCCCGCCCACCTACCCCTACCACTAATCTGGAGGAGGACACGAGGGCCTGGGATCCACTATACCATAGACGTCGCGGTGTGGGTGACCCTAATATAAATAAGAAAATGAATTGAAAGATCAGCACTAAGTGCTTACTCAATGATAACTTACAACTTTCACTTATTTGAAAATATCAATGATCATTACCAACCAACTGTTCAATAATGCACCATTAAACAGCTATAGCCCTTAATCAAAATTAAAAGAAAATTTTTTCTCCACTACAAGTGTTTAATAATTCTCAAGGCAAAATAACTTATTTCCTTGAAAAACTATATAACAAATCTACATCTACATAAAAAATAAAACACTGCCAGTCTAAATATATATATTTTTACTTTACTATTTAATAAAGAAATTGAAAGTTAGATCTGCACATATCAGCACTGGCTGTCTAGCCTCTCCATGTGTTCCCAACAATATATATTCTGGGCTCCTTGGTCAGGTCACGGGCGGCTCAGCGATATGAAAAAATATTACTATCATTTTATGTTTTCCAAGTTATTGTTAGATTATAACTATAAATTTGGTGTTAAAATGTTTACAAATGAATTCTCTACAGAAAAGATGCAAAAACAAACGTGTATGTATTATGCTCATGCAAAAGTGTTCCTGTGTAAACATGTGGGCTTGGCGAGTCCTGCACTTTGACGCTTAAAATGTTTACAGTCATTTTATGCTTTCTACATTACATACTGGGTTATAACTTAATTTTTGATAAAAATGTTCACAAATGAAGTCTCTAGAGAATAGATGCAAAGACAAAAAAGTATTTATAATAGATTGTGCACGATAGTGATGAATGTTTATTAATAAGAATTGGACAACACATTTCAGCGTCGTCAGAACGTTTACCGTCGGAGTACGGATGAGGCATTTTAGCTTCACTGGAATGTGAACGTGTTTTAACTAACCAGTAACAGGGCAAGGCAGGGTTACAGTCTGATCTTGTGTAGTGGTAAAGGAGGTGCTCACAGACGTGTTGCGTGGTCGGCCATCAGCCGGCAGCAGTGTTGCTTCAGCTCCACCTGTGGTAGTAGTTAAACATGACCAATATCTTATAATAGAAACAGACTACACAGTATATACTTTTTAATAAGCACTAATCAAATTATAATAATTCTTAAGGTGACTTCCTAATTTGCTAAATTTTATAACACATTTTTTATAAATATTTCAGCTCAGTCATTTTATTTTCTATATCTGACAAAGTTTCTATCTGTAGCCTATTTGAACAAGCCTCCTGTTCATGAAGACCAGAAATATGTGGGACAATAGTATAGTTATTAGAGTTTATGCATCAGTAAAGTAGCTCAATTATAGACCTGTATCATTGTCAAGTGTAATAGTCAAAATATTGGAAAAAATAATTAAAACTAAATGGGTAGAACACCTGGAGAAAAACTATATAATATCAGACAGACAGTATGGTTTTCGATCTGAAAGATCCTGAGTACCGAATTTACTCGGTTTCTATGATCGAGCCACAGAGATTTTACAGGAAAGAGATGGTTGGGTTGACTGCATCTATCTGGACCCAAAAAAGGTTTTTGACAGAGTTCCACTAAGAGGTTGTTCTGGAAACTGGAACATATTGGAGGGGTGATAGGTAAGCTTCTAACATGGATGAAAAATTTCCTAACTGATAGAAAAATGCGGGTCGTAATCAGAGGCAATGTATCGGATTGGACGAATGTCACAAGTGGAGTACCACAGGGTTCAGTTCTTGCATCGTAATGTTCACTGTCTACATAAATGATCTACCAGATGATACCTGGTTGATACCTGGTTGATGGGGTTCTGGGAGTTCTACTCCCCAAGCCCGGCCCGAGGCCAGGCTTGACTTGTGAGAGTTTGGTCCACTAGGCTGTAGCTTGGAGTGGCCCGCAGGCCCACATACCCACCACAGCCCGGCTGGTCCGGCATGAGTGCCGGACCAGCCGGAACCGGACCGGACCAGATGGAATACAGAATTATATGATCATGTTTGCTGATGATGCTAAGATAATAGGGAAGATAAGAAACCTAGATGATTGTCATGCCCTTCAAGAAGACCTGGACAAAATAAGTATATGGAGCACCACTTGGCAAATGAAATTTAATGTGAATAAATGCCATATTATGGAATGTGGAATTGGAGAACATTGACCCCACACAACCTATAAATTATGTGAGAAATCTTTAAAGAATTCTGACAAAGGAAGGGATCTAGGGGTGGTTCTAGATAGAAAACTATCACCTGAGGACCACATTAAGAACACTGTGTGAGGAGCCTATGCTGCACTTTTTAAATTCAGAATTGCTTTTAAATACATGGATGGCAAAATACTAAAAAAATTTTCACAACTTTTGTTAGACCAAAGCTGGAATATGCAGCGGTTGTATGGTGCCCATATCTTAAGAAGCACATTAACAAACTGGAAAAGGTGCAAAGACATGCCACTAAGTGGCTCCCAGAACTGAAGGACAAGAGTTATGAGGAGAGGTTAGAGGCATTAAATATGCAAAAACTAGAAGATAGAAGAAAAAGAGGTGATATGATCACCGTGTACAAAATAGTAA
Source organism: Procambarus virginalis (assembly GCA_020271785.1). Classification (NCBI taxonomy): domain Eukaryota; kingdom Metazoa; phylum Arthropoda; class Malacostraca; order Decapoda; family Cambaridae; genus Procambarus; species Procambarus virginalis. The sequence goes on along the minus strand of WNGS01163947.1, from coordinate 21,953,104 downwards.
CAGGAATCGATAAAATTGATAGGGAAGAATTCCTGAGACCTGGTACTTCAAGAACAAGAGGTCATAGATTTAAACTAACGAAACAAAGCTACTGGAGAAATATAAGAAAATTCACTTTTGTAAACAGAGTGGTAGACGGTTGGAACAAGTTAGATGAGAAGGTGGTGGAGACCAAAACCGTCAGTAATTTCAAAGCGTTATATGACAAAGAGTGCTGGGAAGATGGGACACCACGAGCATAACTCTCATACTGTAACTACACTTAGATAATTACCTAGGTAATTACTATACTTCTAAAATTTTGCTGTCAATTATGACTGATGTACTCCCATAAGAAGCAATTATCTGGAGCAAACCTGGAGTGAGAACTGTGGTGGGTCCTGGAAGAGCTGTAATGTTAACCCTGGGAGGTGCCTGTACTCCCACTCGCACCACTTTGCTGTCTGACCCGGCGGAATTCTCCACAATGCATTGATACACCCCAGAGTCGTCCACTTGGGCTCCTGTGATCACCAGTTTCTCACCATCACCAATAACCTAGTGGAGAATCATAAACTTAACAATTAAGATTTGCAAGTTTCACATTTTTATGATGAGGCATTCTCAAGATTTAAAACAACAAAAATAACAAAACCATGAAGTATCTACCTGGGATGCCTAACTATTCGTTTCATTATTAGAAAACAATTTCTAAACCTTTATGTTAATCGAAGCCATCTAAGAAAACAAATTATCATATATAAAAAACAAAGACCTATGACCTTTATATATATATAAGATCTATATATCATATACTGGGTACTACAATAAACAATTACCATATATTTTATTTAACTAAGGAATCTCGTAAAAATACAAGACTTGCAGCAATTATCTTAAATCATCTCCTTTACTGATCATTCCCAAGCTTTCTTAAGTCAAAGAATCTCAAAACTGTTGAATACATTGGTATACAAAAATATAAATAAATACGCTAGTAGAGTACTGACAGCCTCAACAGGTTCATCCATATATTAAGAAGAAGTATGAAAATATAAAGACACATGACAACAATGCAAGAATAAGGAAGAGAGCATGTTTTCAGTGGCTGCCTGGTGTTGCTGCATATCTACCACAGACATCAAATCTGAGGGGTGACAAGAAATGCATCATTAAGGGGAAGAGAGAATGCTTCCCATATTCATGGCTTCCTAGCTGACAGCCAAGTGAATTATTACATCTACTTAAAAAAAATAAATTACCTACATAACTTGCACAGCAACTTGGGCCTTTGTGCTGGTGTGAGAGAGGTACTCAAGACTTAAAACTGGTGAACAAAAACAGAAGATTCATTAAGACCATGCACTACACATTGTCACTGTCAATGAACACAAAATTGCCTACAGTATTAGGAAGGCTTCGAAAACTTACTTTTGTACTGTATTGGAAGAACTAATGTATTTGAAAGTACAGTGTAATACAGAATAGACAGTACAATACAGTACAGTATTAATAATTTGTCAAATCTAAAAGCAAACTATGGCCTTGGGTGACACTTATAGCAGCTAAAAGTCACAGAAAATGGCTCAAAACACCAAACCAATTTCCATGTAATTTCTTAATTATAATTTTGAATAATAAGGCTCACTGTGTGGTGTGACTGGCGAAGGTCATTGCCCATGAACCAGTGCCTTATGGGTGCTGGTGAACCCTTCAGAAGGTGACATTCCAGAGTTGCGTGGCCACCCTCCATCACTGTCACCAGTTCCTCCTCGCCTTGTCGGTGATGGCTTCCTGGCCTTGTGCCAGCAATCTGTGGAGGCACTGCATAAAATTGAGCCAATTAGGATTAGAACTGGCCTTTGAGGGTTGCAGTTGGCTTGTCAAACTTTGAACTAGACTCTAAGAATCTCGTTCACAAGACTAGTCAAGAGAAGAAATAACACAAGGCACTAGTCAAGAAAAGAAATAACACACGACATCAACCAGGAAAACGGATACAAGGCACCAGTCTGCGTCAGAGATTCTGTACAAGTCACCAGTTTGCATCAGAGATCCTGTACAAGGCTCCAGTCTGTGTCAGAGTTCCTGTACAAGGCACCAGTCTGCGTCAGAGATCCTGTACAAGGCACCAGTCTGTGCCAAGAGATTCTGTACAAGGCACCAGTCTAGTTCAGAGATACAAGGGAACAGTCTACATCAGAGATATGAGGCATCAGTCTAGGTTTGAGACTCAAATTATAGTACCAGTAAGAAGTAGCAGGTTATTATAAATTGATTTTATTGATGAGTTTGGACATGAAGAAGCAGTGAATGAATACAAAGCACTGTTTATGACATATTTGTTTATATAAGAATCAAATGACCTTACACGTTTCATTGGTAGATGGTAGCACTCAACTCACCAAGAACATTGAGCATGAGATGTACATCAAGGACACCTGCAGCATTAGAGGCAGTACAGGTGTAAATGCCCGCATTGTGACTGCCTGCCCGAATCACCCTCAGTGTGTGCCCATCACCACTCACATCCACGTTTCCATGGCCACTCACTCCCACAATAGTCCCATCTCTCGACCACACCACAGACGGTTCTGCCAAAGTGACAAGCTCATCACTGCATTATTTTGAATCAAGGTATGGTAATACATGTTACACACTGCCAAGTCAACAAACATAATGGATAATAGACACAACAAGCATATAAATGTTTTATCTTGTAACTTTAAATTCCTTGTAAATTTTGTATTAGCTGGATTTTAAAATTCAGAGTTTTGGCATTTATGGCTTCTGTGGGTAGGTATCGGTAGTTCAATGGGTTTATAACTATGGGTGAAAAAGCATTTTATTCCATGTGCCTGTAATTTCCTTGCTAGTTTTTCATGTGATACCTTATCATAAAGTATCCTTCCTGCCCGAAATGCTTTGCGTAATAGTGGCTTTAGGCATTGTATGTACTTGGCTCTATCTATAAATTCATTAATATCTGTATCACCCCTTGTATGTATGTACTTTACCTAAATAAACATTTGAATTTGATTTTTTTTTAATTTAAAAGCTTTAGCAAAGTCCATGAATATTAAATCTACTGGAAGTCCTTTGTCTGAATAGCTAGTGACTAGGTTGGGTTGTTATAAAAAATATGAGCAGGTTTATAAGGCAGGATCTATTTTTAATAAACCCATGTTGCATTGATTTTACAAGATTGCTAGCTGTGGCATAGTGAATGATTCCCTTCCTTAGGATTCTCTCCATGAGCATGCAGACGTGTGATGTCAAGCTGATCAGATGGTAGTGTTCTGCCAAGCTCTTTCTGCATTTTTTAACATAGGGGTGATATTTGCATATTTCCAATCTAGGGGAACAATCTCTTGATCCAGAAATTTTCTGAAAAACCTGAAAAATTTTCTGGTCCAGAAAATTTTCTGAGTGTCAGTGGTAGGCATAGTGCATCTGCTAGTTCCTTTATGACTTTGTATTAAATTCCACCCACAGCTGTTTTTTTTATTCTTTCAGTTTGTCGATGCTCTTCCCAATTATGTAGCACGTTATGGGTGCACCCTTAATTCGTTCTGTTCACCTCATTAAAACATTTGGATGAATAATGGGATGTCTAATTTTTTCAGTGTGAATACTGATATAAAGTATTTATTCTCAGTGTTTTCTGTCCTTTTATTATCCATTATAGGTTAGTCTCATCTTTTAAGGGTCATACTGAGTCCTTTGTTTTGCTTTTACTTCTTATATAGGCATAGAACAACTTTCGATCTTTTGTTATGTTTTGAGCAAGTTTTGTTTTGTATTTGTTTTTTTTTGCAGATCTGATTGCCTGGGTGGATGAATTTAATACCCATTTATATACTGTTTCATAATCTATGATGTTCGTTGTGGATTTATACCTTCTCCAGAGGGCCCACTTAGTTTTCAAAGCTTTTTTTTTTACTACCTAGGTCATCCATCTAGTTCACATTTCTTTTCTTTCTCCTTTTTGGCATCTATTTTTGAACAAGCTCATTAATGACATTAAAATTTTCCCTTGGTGCTTCCATCCCATGATCACCTATTAGCTCCCTCCAGGTGATGTTTTGCAATTCCTCTCTCATTCCTTGATAGTCTCCTCAAGGGTAATCTAGAAAGTAATCCTCCTGGACCTTTATGTGGGTTTCTACAATTGTAATTAATCTTAAAATATTTTGATCACACGATAGGGTGAACTTTTCCCCTACTTGAATTTGATCGATCAAGCAATCTTCAGATGTTACCATAAGATCTACAATGCTGTTACCTTAAGTAGGCTCTGTCATATGCTGTATGGGATAGGAGTCCTGTGTCAGGTCAAGAAATTTCTCCTAATAGCCAATACCTAACAGCCAAAACTGTACTACTTGGCCTAGTATGTAAGGCCCAATTTGTCTAACAAGCCGAATTATTTTTGTCGTTTCCAAATATCTCTTTCCAAATTGGTTTATTCCAATATTATATTATATTAACAACATGAATTACTGCCTTAGTTATGCTTCGTCATGTTAGGTTAAGTTTCATAAAATGCATGTTAGTTTTGACTCAAATAAAAATACAAATCATATATAATGTAATGTAATGGAAAGCTTTATCATTCCATTATAATTTTTTTTAAATACTGTACATTATTTAAGGAAAATTTGGATTGTTTGTTTGTTTGTTCTGAACAGTTTTTTATAAACATTTACTATTAAAATTTATGGTAACCTGATAAAACAAATATTTAAGAAGGCATGATCCCATTTTCAATATAGGCCCATTGAGTTTCCCATTCCAAAAATTTCTCATTTATGATTTTGTACAAAATTTTGTGAAAACATGATTAAATATTTTGTTAATTTTTCTGTACACCGACCCGAATACAGTCTGGTAAAGCAAACGTGTATCATTTCACCAGCATGCAATATCCAGCAATTAATTTCATAATCGGAACTGAATCTTTCCACTGCATCTGATTTTCCAGTGAACTAGATTTTACTGAACGGTAATATGTTATAGGCACAAGAATAAAATAATACATTCCATTACTTACCAGGTGTGGCTGTAACTGGACACACAATGACAACACTCTCATCTTCTTTCACAGTAATTTCTGTCACAGCATCATCTGGAACATGTGGGGACACTGCAAGAAAAAGCAATAAAGTTAAAATACTGTGTGTCCTTACAATAAGGAACTTGTCACTAATAACTCAATAAAACACGGTTGATCACAGCTCAACAAATTTCTGAGACTGCAGGTGAAATCTGCGCCTCCCTGTTACTTGTAGGGATGGTGGGGTTTAGCTTGTGGTGTTGTACTCATAATTACAGGATCATTTCATGCCTCATACCCGACCCTTTACATGTAGGTGCTTTCTATCACCCCATCTCCTCCAGCTGACTACTTCTAGGAGTATTCTTTGCTTCTTTATTACCATATATTCAATATAGCTTTACTGCTCCTCTTACTTCATGCCTCCTTTCTCATTCCTTCTGGTCCACTTACTATCAGTGTATGTTCACGTGGCTAGGACTGTTTCTAGGAGTCAATTTAAACCTGTCAATTTATACCTTCAGTGGACTATTAATTAGCTTTGTCTTGGCATTTATACTAGTGGTTCTATATTAAAGGAAATTAAAATTTAGGTTCATTCCTCCTCTGATTACTGTTTACTATTGTGTAGCATCCATTTACTCTTAAGTCTACCTCTTGACTACCTCTTGAAGATTTCGAGGATTCGTATCCCCGCAGCCCAGTCTCTGATCAGGCCTCCTGGTTGTTGGTCTGATCAATCAGGCTGTTCGATACAGCTGCTCGCAGCCTGATGTACAAGTCACAGCCTGATTGTTTAAGTATCCTTTCAAGGTGCTTGTAAACTTCTCTTCTGAACGCCGAGAGGTTTCCAGTCATGTCCCAAATATGTAGGGGAAGTCCAGTTTACTTTCCTACTATTTATTGATTGAACATTTGCAGTTCACACAACTGTTTTAGTAATTACACTATTTAATAATCATAATGTTTAATTTTAAATTCCATATTTTCTTACATATAAACCACTTACTTATTTAAAAAACTGTATATAAATAATTTTGTTCCATTCCCATGTAACTCCACATCCATCAGGAATATTGTATAGCTGTATACCTAAGACTTGTAAAGTGAAGTTGAGAATGTCTTGGCCAGCAAGGTTGGCCGCAGTGCAGGTGACCACACCCTCGTCCTCGGGGTCCAGCTCTAGCAGGCGCAAGAGTGAGCCTTTATCCACGATCTGTCAGGGTTATACAACATTTCATTCTTCACATACGAAACCCTCACAAGTTTCAAAGTGCTATATGATAAAAACATTGGGAAGACAGGACACCATTAGGTAGCTCTCATCCTGCAATTACACTTAGGTAGTTATATGCTGTTATCGTTTAAATTTCTAAAAAATATTTATCCTTATTCAATTATATAAATCCAGTTACAGTATTACATAAACTAAGATGATACATATACAGCATATTATATATATATGACAGCTAATAGGCCAAGTTGCCTATATGCCAAATTTTCATTAAATATTATATTAAAAAGAAATTCTTATGGAAGGATTAAGCTTGGCTTAGTATGCAAGGCCCAATTTTCCTATCAAGTAGTGATTTTTGTTATTTTCAAATACAGTGTTTCTTTGCAAATTGGCTAATTCCAATTATTATTATTATATTAAGAAAATGAATTACTGACTTAGTTATCTTAGGTTAGGTTAAGGTAACTTAGGTTTGATCAAATTTGTCAAACATATAAACACATACATGTACACATATACTCACACACACACTGTAAATATAATGTGTTTGCTCAATTTAGTTCAGCTTTAAAGTTTATGAATCATATCCTTGACTGTTTCATTATTTCGTCACCGAGGCCACATATACGTTATATATTTGAAATCAATTATTGTAATATACTGGAATATTATTATGCAATACAAATTATTGAAGTTTGAATGAACAAAACAATGGAAACAGATTTAGTTTGGCTGAGAGAAATGAGGCAAGTAATGTTATGACATATCAGGTGGAGCATCAACCACAAGGCACAACCTGGTAGTGAGGATGATCTGGAGTAATTAGTATGTTGGCATGAGTCCAGGAGATGGTGGGTGTTGGGTTGCCAGATGCTTCACACATCACCTCAGCAGTCTGGCCTGCCACCCCCACTACACGTTGTTGGATATTAGCTCGCTCTATCTTGGCTGGAACTGCAATGCCAAATATTAAGTTACTGCATCTACAGGAATTCCACATATTGTACGAATATATATACAGTACAAATGAGTAATTTAATCATGTTTTCCAACTTGATCAAAGTTTTGTAGTCGAATATTTTTAAATATCTGGAATCATGTACAATATCACACGCATGCAGCTACATGCACAAATATGGGATGCCACAAGCATTGTTCTCTGCCATTGACTACTAACAGGTAATAACATTAATACAGTAATTACATATACATACACCTATAAACATCATTAGATGAGAACACATTTGCTCTCCACAAACACAACTAGACAAGAAAAATTAGGCAAATCCAAACACGTGCAACAAAGTGGATTTCAAAATAAAGAAACATGAACTACAAGAGGCCTATGAGGGAAAATTAAAAAATACTAGAAGTGAGCACTTAGGAAGTCAAAGATATAAACAGAAAATATGTTAATCCCCCATAATATTACTGTTTGTGGAGCTTGTTTGGTAGTTTCAAGGCTTCGGTTCTTTTCAAGCCAACAGTGGTTCGTAATAGATCGCTGACTTCCTGGATGCATTCCTGGAGGGGCGGTACAGTGTCACCTGCTCTCTGCACCACTGTGATGGAGGCTAGGTTCTGGCTCTAGTCCCTGGTAGGTCAAACACAACTCTGCAGCATTGTGACTTGGTAATTGTGAGCCATCTTACCAAGATTACCTTACGGTGCCACCAGGGCTGGGTATTCAAATTAATGTATAATACAGTAATTCTTTGTTATATGAGAACTCGATATACAGCATTTTGCTACAAATTTTTTTATCAATTAGGGAATAAATTTGATATACAGTACATTATGTTAAACTCGTATTTATAAAAAACTGAATTTCTAAATTAATATTTTTGTGGGGAAAATATTTAAGGCCAGCAGGTGGTTGTCGGCACAGCAACTGTGCAAACAAACAAACCCCTGCTCACTATAACAGTACACCATATGCTACATGCCACAAGGAGAGGTTAGAGGCATTAAATATGCCAAAGTTAGAAGATAGAAGAAAAAGAGGCGATATCATCACTACGTACAAAATAGTAAAGGAAATCAACAAAATTAATAAGGAAGACTTCTCGAGATCCGGAACTTCAATAACAAGAGGTCACAGATTTAAGCTAACTAAACAAAGCTGCTGAAGAAATATAAGAAAATTCACTTTTGCAAATAGAATGGTAGATGGTTGGAAAAAGTCAAATGAGAAGGTTGTGGACAATAAAACAGTCAGTAGTTTCAAAGCGTTATATGACAGAGTGCTGGGAAGACGGGACACCATGAGCGTAGGTCTCATCCTGTAACTACACTTAGGTAATTACATCTCGACAAGCATGCCACAGAGTCATATTATAAAATATTGCTAATGTATATAAATAAATAATTTAAATATGTTAAAAATTATAAAGTGGCAGAAGGCTGTTTTTACTAAGTTGTAAGATGTTTCATAAGGGAAAGGTGGGGTGGTAGTAATATACTAAGCATTTGGGTTTCCAACTAAAAATATTTATTTCATTTGCATTTTGAAAGTCAATATCCACATTATTGTTATCACAATATATGTGAACCAGTATAAATGAAGAGGAAACTGATAAACTGTACATATTAAATAAAAACAAATATATTGTAAAGTTTACCGAGAAGATGTATGACGACACGGTGCAATTTGCTTGGCAAGATGTCTGGTAATTGATTCCTGCCTTTTTGAACAAGAATACAGTACTTTATTTAAACAAATTAAATGATTTATTCATAGTACTGTGCAGAACATCAAGAAAATGCTCACGACTACATCTCCAATTCTATAGTGGAAAACGGCAGGAAAATAAGAATGCTAGAGGTCTCTGGAATGCCTCTTCATTTTTTCCATACAAATTTCAGTTGAAACTATGCAGCTTTAATTGTCACTCTGTTTTAACAGAATGCACCCCCATGCAAATTGAGGGCTTAATATATTAGTACTATCCAAATCCATACAAACGGACCATTTTATGATTTGTCTAAGAACAAAATTCTCAGTTTTATTAATGCAGCAAACAATTCTTGCAACAGATTTTTGTAATAATTTTCCTGTTATCACAAGAGCAAGCTCTTTATGTTATTCGATTATCAACACCTGTCACTTTCTTTCTTCTTATGCTCTTACCTCCTTTTCCTTAACTTGAAAACTATTCTCACCCATTCATATTCATGCAGTTTTTTTAGCTCATTCTTATCATGCAGTTTTTAGCTCATTCTTATCATTTTTCTTTTCTCCTCTGTATCTTCCTACCATTCTATCCAGCTCTCTTTTCCATAACTTCTGTTATCCATAAACTTCAAATTGAAGATTGGCTTTGGGAGGTCAACCTAGCATCAGAAGAATGATTGGATGAGATATGATCAGTGTACAAAATATTGAGGGGGAAAGAGATAAGTGACAAAGACACTATTCCATGTTTGGGGTGACTGAATGAAATGTTATAAATTAAAAACACAAACAAGTCAAAGGTACAAAAAAGTATTTGTGTGCAGGGAGGATTATAAGTAAGTGAAATAAACTATGAATGAAAGACAGTGGGAGCTGCCTATATTCTTAGCTTTAAGAGCAGGCATAACAGAGCTTTACAAAATAAAGAGGATTAATAGCACAAGGAACCTGATAGTTAATTGGCAAAGCCTAAGATCTTTTTCTAATTCCCCTTCCAACCCCATAGTGGGCACAATATCCAAAAGCAATGACAATTCAATGCCGAATGAATGCCATCAACGTTGAATTAACATTGATTCAACATGCAACACCACTGATCTCGTTGGTGGGATCAGTGGTGATGTACTATTGCCACTCCCAATAAACACAGTTAAGTGCACACACATCTGATCTGGGCAACGTTAATATTTGCAAAAGAAAATAAGGCATTGGTTAAAATTATTGGTAAAACAACACAACCAATATTCAGTTTTTGTTAGTAAAAAATTTGCATCCATTTGTGTGGGTACACCTTGAACAGTGAGGGTATAGGTGAGGGTGTCCTGACCGGCAGCATTGACAACAATACATGTGAAGGGGCCACCATCACCTTTGCGAACACGACGTAAATGCAGCTCGTGTCCTCCAGCTCTGATCTGACACAGTATATACAATATATAATATAATCAGCAACATGCAAGGACCATCATAAACAGGCTTATGCTCAGTTACACACACATTTCCATATTAGTAATACAGTACAGATTTGAATTTTGTTGCAATCTTCAAATACTGTACCTCACTGTACTGTATTGGAATTTGTTTAGACAGAGCTAAAAACTGAACTAGTAGTAAAGTTACTCTACCAGTATACAGAATAAATAATATTATATATATATATATATATATATATATATATATATATATATATATATATATATATATATATATATATATATATGTATATATATATATATATATATATATATATACATATATATATATATATATGTATATATATATATGTATGTATATATATGTATATATGTATGTATATATATATATATATATATATATATATATATATATATATATATATATATGTATGTATATATATATATATGTATATATAGTATGTATATATATATATATATATGTATATATATATTATATATATATATATATATGTATATATATATGTATATATATATATATATATGTATATATATATATATATATATGTATATATATATATATATATATATATATATATATATATATATATATATATATATATATATATATATATATTACAATGGTTTGGGGTGAGGTGAGAACAAACACAGAACACGAAACAATGGGTATAAGCTAAAGGGAAGAATAGATCTGTAACTGCAGAAGGCCTATTGGCCCATATTTCTTGATGTTTCTATATTGGAGCGGAGTCTTGAAGTGGGTAGAATATAGTTGTGCGTTAATTGGCTGTTGATTGCTGGTAATTACCTGTTGACTTCTTGATGTGTAGTGCCTCGCAGATGTCAAGCCGCCTGTTGTCGCTGTATCTATCAATGATTTCTGTGTTGTTTGTTAAGATTTCTCTGGTGATGGTTTGGTTGTGGGAAGAGATTATATGTTCCTTGATAGAGCCCTGTTGCTTATGCATCGTTAATCGCCTGGAAAGAGATGTTGTTGTCTTGCCTATATATTGAGTTCTTTGGGGCTTACAGTCCCCAAGTGGGCATTTGAAGGCATAGACGACATTGGTCTCTTTCAAAGCGTTCTGCTTTGTGTCTGGAGAGTTTCTCATGAGTAGGTTGGCAGTTTTCTTGGTTTTATAGTAAATCGTCAATTGTATCTTCTGATTTTTGTCTGTAGGGATAACGTTTCTATTAACAATATCTTTCAGGACCCTTTCCTCCGTTTTATGAGCTGTGGAGAAGAAGTTCCTGTAAAATAGTCTAATAGGGGGTATAGGTGTTGTGTTAGTTGTATCTTCAGAGGTTGCATGGCGTTTCACTTTCCTTCTTATGATGTCTTCAATGAAACCATTGGAGAAGCCGTTGTTGACTAGGACCTGCCTTACTCTACAGAGTTCTTCGTCGACTTGCTTCCATTCTGAGCTGTGGCTGAGAGCACGGTCGACATAAGCGTTAACAACACTCCTCTTGTACCTATCTGGGCAGTCACTGTTGGCATTTAGGCACATTCCTATGTTTGTTTCCTTAGTGTAGACTGCAGTGTGGAAACCTCCGCTCCTTTCCATGACTGTTACATCTAGAAAGGGCAGCTTCCCATCCTTCTCCATCTCGTAAGTGAAACGTAACACAGAATTCTGCTCAAACGCTTCTTTCAGCTCCTGCAGATGTCTGACATCAGGTACCTGTGTAAAAATGTCGTCAACATACCTGCAGTATATGGCCGGTTTCAAGTTCAAGTCGACTAAGACTTTTTCCTCAATAGTACCCATGTAGAAGTTTGCAAACAGGACGCCTAGGGGAGAACCCATAGCGACCCCATCTACTTGCTTATACATGTGCCCATCCGGGCTCAAGAAGGGTGCCTCCTTAGTACAAGCTTGGAGTAGTTTCCTCAGGATATTTTCTGGCATGTCAAGGGGAGTACAGGCCGGGTCTCGATACACTCGGTCCACTATCATCCCGATTGTTTCATCCACAGGTACGTTGGTGAACAGTGATTCTACGTCCAACGATGCTCTTATCCCTGTAGCCCGTGTTCCCCGCAGTAAGTCAACAAATTCCTTCGGGGATTTCAGGCTGAAGTTGCACGGGACATAAGGAGTCAGTAAGCCGTTGAGTCGTTTCGCCAGTCTGTACGTGGGTGTGGGTATCTGGCTGATAATTGGCCGAAGTGGGTTTCCAGGCTTATGCGTCTTGACGTTTCCATACGCATATCCAGGTTTATATTCTCCAATAATCTTTGGCAGGTGGAGTCCGGATTTCTTGGCATTCACAGTTTCAATCAACTTGTTGACCTTTGTTTTCAATTCGGCTGTAGTGTCCTTCGTTACCCTTTGGAATTTAGTTTGGTCAGAGAGTATGTGGTTCATTTTCGCCAGATATTCGTCTTTCTTAAGGATGACGTATATTGGCGACTTGTCGCCTCTCCTGACAACTATCTCCTTGTTCTCACGAAGGCTCTTGGCTGCCGCTTTGAGCTCGGGGGTCAGTATGGTACTTCTGTAGTTGCCTCGATTCTTTCCTCCTTCTGCAATAAGTTCAGCTTGTAAGGTGTCTTTGGTGGTGACCTTCTTTTGTGCTTCGAGGTCAAATATGTCGTCCATATTGGACGGGGGGGGGGGGATTACAGATAACCCAAAACTAAGAAAAGCCACCAGTATGTATATGCACATGAAAACAAACAACTATTTCAAATGAAATCAGTAGCTAAGGAAAACAACATAATCAACTGTTGCTGCCCGGGGCCTCTGCCAACCAGATACCTCAGTCACTTGCTTGGTTCCCCCAGACTCAGAACTCTTTACTGGAAACATATTCAGCTTCAAATAAGTAGTGTTGGCTAACCTTGGTGTGTATCATTCCACATGGGTATTACTTTGTTGCTGTTACATTACCCGTTTTATGTTTGTGTTTTGTGCAACCTGCTTTGCGTGTGCCCTTTATTTACATTTCCCTCCAGAATTATCAGGGGTTACCTTCCCTGGTAGATGGCTTGTGTTGTCTTTAGCCTGCTAGTTATTTTCTAAGAGAAGTTCTTGTTTCTTTCTCTACAAGTTGACCTTTCTTGAGTCATTGCACTTCCTGTCATCACTTAAAGGCGTATTAATTGGGAGTGATAGAATGTAGTTAATTGTGTGCTTGAATGGGGTTGATATTTCTCTGCCCCCTCCAGAGCCTTCTTGGTTGCTGGAACTGGTTTTGTTATTTTTTACTTCTTGCTTTTGAGTTTGTCCCACAGATGACAATTCCTTTTCTGTGGGGGAATCCCTTATGACTTCCTGAAGCTACTATGCTGATATAGTGCCAAACTACTAAGTGCCATATTTCATGGAGCTCTTTCAGGCCTATAGGAAACCAAGAGCTAGAATCTGGCCCACTCAAGAGAGGCATAGGAAGCTATGGTACTATTATAAAAGTTTTATGAATTTAATCATGTCTGTCACCAGTAGGCAAGACCCAGAAAGTCATTGAAACAAAACAGATACTGCTGATTATAAACTAGACTGCAGCCTCACAAACTGTCAAAAGAATTCTCTCAACAATGTAAATAAATGATCGAAAATGAATGAAACCAGCGCTAGTTCATTCTCCCCACCTCCCACACTCATTTGCAGGGAGGAGGGAAGCAGACTAGGTCAGCCAGCTGCAGAAATGTGAAACAATTCTGACTGGGTCAGCCAGTCAGAAAAGTGTTTCACACATTTCCTTTTCATTTTTAGTGAATATTATTTATGCCTGAGCATTATTTACTCATCTCTCCATATCTCACCCACAGTATCTGTGCCTGGGGATCTACAAACCAAAATTACCTTGGTCTATCAACACAAATCAGCAAATAGAACGACAACAAACTCCAGTCCCAGACAGCATTTATCTTCCTTATTGAAATTGTTGAATATATTAAGTATCAAGTTACATGCTAATTCTGACCTTTAGTGATTCCTTGAGGGCTGTAACAGCAGAACCAATGGGCATTACACGAGAAACAAACATCCTTTTGACATTCCAAGAGTGTGATTTAACCAAAGCAGAATTGCTCTGCAAATCAAGCATCCTAAACTGTGGAATTACTTCCCTAAGTGAGAATTTTTTTTTACTTTTGTCCAGTTTCAAAGAGAAACTAAGAACTACCTCATTAACTTTGTGAAAATTATCCTCACCTTTCTTCATCCTATATGTCAACCTGTGTCTTGCTATTAATGAATTGTGAACATTATAATCACTGATGGACATTGTACTCACAGCCATCTTATATCATGGTTGTCATGTGGATGCAAATTTTACTACACTGTACCAAGATATAATCCTCAAATTATGCTACAATGTACCTGTTGATAATCCTCAAATTTGACTATAATATACCTACTAATTTTCTACATATTTTTTACAATGTACCTGTTATTTTTTTTCAATTTTGCTACAAATTATCTACTTTAACCCTTACACTGCTCAGGGGTCCTGGGGACATTTACACCCCTGTGCGCAAGAAAAAAAAAAATTCCAAAAATTTTTTCGTCTTCTAAACACGTTAATTTGTGTCCCCTGAGCACGGGAAAAATAGCAAAAAAATCGTAGGTCACATATTTTGGGCGCAATTGACCGAGGAAGTCTGGCAAAAAGTGGGCGTTGACAGAGCGGTCGCCAGGGCCGGTCAGCGTCACCCGCGCTGACAGATGGGAGTTGCCACAAAGATATTATTACCTAATTGTTTCAATGTCTCCGATTGATTTTTTCTTAGTTTTTTTGCAGTAATATTATTCAATAGTGTGTATTGTAATATATTTATATAATAAAAGTGGTGAATAATCGCTATACTCAAACGTATGGTGTGCATATTAGTATTCAATTATTATGTTCATAAAACAATAAACAATAGTTTTGCTGCTATTACACTCTATACACAGGTTATATATAAGTATCTGCATATTTTGGTTACCATAACGAACCACTAAGTTGGTATTGAGAGTCGAAAAGCAACGAAGAGTTACCGCCACACACCAGCCAGCCACTCGCTGCCACTCCCTCAACACACGCACTAAACTTTCTCCCCCAACAATACCATTTGTGGTGTTATTACACTATATACAGACGTTATATATAAGTATGTATATATTTTGTTCACCACAACTGTACAGCTAAGCTGATATAGTTAGTTCAGGCACTAAGAGTCGTCGGTATGCACAGCTGGCGGCTGGCGGCTCCCTCACTCATTCAAGGTCACACACACACTAAACTTTCTCCCCCAACAATACTGTTTGCTGCTATTACACTCTATACACAGGTTATATATAAGTATTTGCATATTTTGGTCACCATTACGAACCACTAAGTTGGTATTGAGAGTCGAAGAGCAACGAAGAGTTACCGCCACACACCAGCCAGCCACTCGCTGCCACTCCCTCAACACACGCACTAAACTTTCTCCCCCAACAATACCATTTGTGGTGTTATTACACTATATACAGACGTTATATATAAGTATGTATATATTTTGTTCACCACAACTGTACAGCTAAGCTGATATAGTTAGTTCAGGCACTAAGAGTCGTCGGTATACACAGCTGGCGGCTGGCGGCTCCCTCACTCATTCAAGGTCACACGCACTAAACTTTCTCCCCAACAATACTGTTTTCAGTGTTATTACCCTATATACACATATTATATATAAATATCTACATGTTTTATGCACTGTAACTGTACACCTAAGCTTGTAGTGCGCCCAAAGAGCATAGTGGCCACCCTCTAAACAGCTTGACAAATCGTGCAGACGACGTCACCTCCGTCACCCAAATGGCTCCTCCCAGCATAATCCTTTTGCTGTTATTACACTAATACACACATTATATATAAGTATCTACATTTGTGTTCACCATAGAGAACCACTGAGCTGGTATGGTGAATGTAAACAATAACAGGTGGCCACACAGTCAGTAAACGATGCTGTCTTCCTCAGTCTCTCAGCATCACTCCTCCCACAGCGCTAATTATTACAACAATCCTGCTATTATCACAACCCTGGTTATTTATATCACAGTCACGGGTCATCTGTAATATTGTCATCACTAAATAATAACAGTTATATATTTATTTTGACATTTTTCGGTGATGCTGTGGTCACAAGCTGAACAGCAATGCTGATCGCTCATGCTGCGTGCGCCAGCCTTGGTTGCTCCAACAGTACTGTGCCTCTCACACCTGAGAATATTGCCCACGATTTTTTTTTTAAATTGCGTCTGTTTACAAGAGCCCTGAGGAAGCTACTGTGAACCCGTGTAGCCGCGGGCCATTTGAATCGGGAATGGCACCCTATGGCGTATATATACGCCATGCGCACCGTGGGACATGTTACTCAGGGCGTATATATACGCCATGCGCAGTTTAAGGGTTAAATTATCTGTTAGAGTAACGACCTGCCCAAATGCTGTGTGTGTGTGTTAGTGACTTTACAAAATGTAAAAACTTCAATGCTATGTACTCTCATAAGCCCAATGTACCTTCTTGTATATATATACATAAATAATAAATAAATAAATAAAATAAATAAATGAATTATTAATTACCACATATACTGTACACTGTTACTAAATAAAAAAAATTATTCCATTTTTCAAATCTCGCCTACAAGTTTAAAATAAGTAACTATATACTGTTAAACAACTGCTGCTTACAAATGTCACTGGTATAATTGCCAATTATTTTTAAATCCTTCAACTGTTTAAAAATGTTACCATAGCCCATTTAATTTAAAAAATTATCCCATTACACAAGTTTATTTTTCCCTGATATTTTCTACGTTATGCCCTCTTTAAAAGCTGTACTGTATATCATTGACTACACTCAACAATATGTATGTTAGCTTACTTCTTGTTTAGTATTAAGTGTATACCTCGTCAAACCTTAAAACAGCCAAACTGAATTATATTCAATTATGCCCAAAATGCTTTGCATATTAGTGGCCTTATTAAATATATACACTATACTCTATCAATTTTTAAGCCACCAAACCAAAATTTAGGAGAGGCAACAAAAGATGCTTTTTAATGGGTTATAAATCCATGAACTCTCTTACCTACTGAACTCAGTCTCAAATACTAAGACTGCTTCAGGTCAAAATAAAGCTGAAAAAAGTCTTCAGGAAGCATGTTGAGACCTCCTTGTCCTTGTGGAGGCTACTAGAGACTGTTGCCATCAGGTAAATTTAGCTTAATTCTTGATTTTTTCCATCACTGTCAGCATTATGCACTCTAATCAATCAGGTTTAACTTCATCTGAATAAGATTTGGCTGAGAAAATGGATGGTAATATTTCCTGACTGACATTTTGAATAGTGTAATACAATACAACTTCTTAACTAACCTGATAGTTAGCATTTGTGAATGGAGTAATTGGTCGTCCATGTCTGACCCAGGACACTGCTGGTGTTAGTGTACTCTCAGCCTCACAAGTCAGTACCAATGGCTGATTCAGAACAACATCCAGAGTCTTCTCTAGAGGAGATATAATGCGAGGTGGACCTGGAGGATATATTTTCAATGTTATTGAAAGACAATAACAACTCATAGGTTAAAATCATGTGAGGATTGAAAACAGTTGTACTGTACTACACATCATTCTAAAAAATAAACAGAACAATTACAGTGTGAGCTCAGTTATCAGAAGCACGCTGAATTGAATATTTGGGTAGTCCGGCCAAAATTGGGTTGAATTGAAATACCCCTTTAAGAGCAGCCTCATAGTTGCCCCATCCTCCCCCAGCCAGTGCCTTGACCCACCCAGGACGATTCATTCATGCCTGGTTTTAATTGACTGAGCCACACTGCAACAATTAACTTTTCAAATAGTCTTACTGTCAAATCCAAGGATGGGAAGATGCTGGAAAGCAGAACTAAAACACATATACCAAGACAGATGCCAAAGAACAGATCAAAACATTAAACTCTTCCTACAAGTGATAAATGACACTTTTCACCATCTGATTGCAACCAGGTGGCCACCATACATGATTGACTTATTAGATAATCTCACTTAAGGCCCAGGGTACCTAAACATGCACAGGAACAGAAGCAACAAGGGACTGTTCGGGTATGTGCAATTCAATACTTGAATAATATATTTCTAATCTAGGCAGCCTTGGATGCTATACAAGCCAGCTCAATGGAAAAACAAGAATAATGAGTGACTTACTGAGCAGGCACAAAGTGAATTAGCCGAATCCCCTAATCCTGTAATGTGACCTGGCTGCTATTGGGTGGCAGTTAGATGGTTGCTTGTTCATTTACAGCTTGCAGAGTGCTAATTAGCTATCTCAATATGGCACATACAATTAAAATTAGGCTCTCTACAGTCTAATAGCCCCTGGACTATGCGGCAAGACCACCTGAAAAGGTGGTCTTGAAAAATAGGTCCCACCTATTTTTTGTGGTGGGGCTGAGAGTCCAAGAGGACCTGGCATGTGTTAGCATTGTCCAAGAAAGATCATGACTCTGGCTTGTGATGCAAAGGTCAAGCTCAGAAATAAGCAAAATACAGGACTCCTTTTTTTTATGCAAGTGAAAATAAATACAGTACACAAAATGTAATGCCAATTTTCAGCTGCTAACACTTTAGTACTCACTGTGAATAATGACCACAAAATCCTTGGAAGCCACGCCGGAGGCAGAGGTGGCTGTGCATGTGTAGCGACCAGAATCGTCTGTCTGAGCATCTTGAATCTTCAACACTTGTCCATCCTCAAATATTGTCAGCCGTTCAGTTGGTTTCACATCCTGAGAACCATATCACCAGATGATCTTGGTAATGCAAACTGGTGAGTGCATCAAAACTTGATAATTTACTGAATTATTACCAAGACTTTGGTCTGAAAGCTATATTTCTTTAATACCAATATCAATCATTAAAAACAAAAAAGTAAAAGGTTTGTGACACAGCAAAAAGCTTGCTTATGTTTGCTAATATAATTTAATTTTCAGCATAAAATTGAATGAAAAAAATACATTCCTTAGCCTTTCATGTGTGTGTATCATTAACATGTGTTTACATATGCATAGTAATACGTGCATGCTGATTTCACCTTATACATGTGTGCTATGCAAGGATGAGCATTAGCTCTGAGCTCGTCTTTCAAACATTTTGCAGTTCATTGCACTGATTCAGTACCCTTTCGGTTTCATTATCATATTTAAAGTTAAACTATGTATTAAGTTAGCTTCAACTACTTTTGTTTTTCTTGTAGTTCAGGCCCCTCAACCGAGGACCAAGCCTTCTTGCACATTTTGGGACTACTTCTAGTACATACCTAACTGTGTGGTGCAACTCTTACTCTCAGTTCTATAAGACTTTTTTGTATCTACTTTTGAAGCTATGGATGAAGCTGGCTTCCTACATCCTCCTCAAATGAATATAACTTGTTTAGCATGAGTACACTGAAGAAGTATTTCTACATAATCATCTGGTACATTTGTAAATATATTTAAGTTTGCACATATGAATAGATTTGTATTTTCACTTACCTCATCATCCTTAGCCCAAGAGAGTGTGGGTGTGGGCGTGCCGAGTGTGTACATTCTAAGTCCAGCTCGCCACCAACCACGCCAACAGTCTCTCCACCAATACCCCCTCCTATGATGTTCTCCACCATATCCTCAATAATCACTGGAGGAACTGTAAACCAAGATTATACCATTTATAGATTCCAATTCCTAAAAATAACAATACAAAAAAATATGTTAACTTTATACCATAACAAATTCAACCTTATATCAACATATTTTCAGGGGGGGGGGGACTCGCCCAGAAAATGGCGTTTCATTACATTCAACGCTGGTTTTTCAAACTACACTTTTAAATAACCTTGCATATTAGTATATTATACAAACTTTTTGTCTTCACTGAAGCAGTAGTGCGGTGTGCAGAGTTTGTCTCCCGCAGGACCACACACAGCCAGGCAGATTAAGTGGCCCTGCATGCTACTTCCTCACACATTCATTCACCATATCTGCCCGTTTTCTTTACCTCCTTCACTTCCTACCTTTAAATTCACTCAAATACATCCATTACCTCTCTTATCATCATTTACTGTATTCAATTTGACTAAATTATCTCAGCAAACCCTCCACAGTCTTATGATTTACTATATAGTACTGACTTACTGACAGTACAGGAAATATTCAAAATTAACCTTGCAGCTTAGAACTGAGAGCAGTTTATATGCATGCAAATACAGTAGATATACAGAGTAGAAAAAATGTATAGATGTAGAGACAAAGAGAGACAAGCAGAATAATTGAGAAAGATCTACTGTATATATTTACAGTATAAACATGAATTATAATATATTTTATATTATACAAAGAGCATTTAAAATCTTACCTGTAACATGCACGTCATAAGTGAGGAAATCTTTGCCGGCGACACTTGTAGCTACACAAGTGTAATTGGCTGCATGGTGTGGCAGGACCCGCAAGAAGTTAAGGTACTCCCCACTGCCTGTAAATGCAGAAAGTGGTCTCTTCCTACCTCCAACGCTTACCATTCTGATTCCATCAAGAAGAGAAAAGATTACAACTCGCTCTTAATAGATCTCTTAACAAATAACAAGACTGTCATTCAATTTTCCATTACTTTATAAATACAGGAACATAAAATAATTTGTATAATGCCACTGATATGGAGTGTGTTTTGGGCATAACTTAGCTAAATAAGTAATTTATTTAAGTTCAATGGGGTTACACTGAATACCTAAAAGAATAGCTAACATATTTGAACTGATAAAGAAATTTATCATATAATTCACAATTTTTAAGTCATATTTAATGATGAAAGGCATAGACTACTTAAATATAGAAAGTGTAGTTATAACAACAGTCCAGATATAGCATTTAATATTCATAATAGCAAAACACAGGTTATCATGTAGGATGAGGAAGCATGAGTAAAATTGGTTAATTTGGTATTTTTCAAGTCTGTGTGTGCTATAAAACTTTTACCAAAATAGTTAATGAGCTTTCAGTTCATTACAGTAATGAAAGTATACGTAAAAATAATTTGCAAAAAATATCCATAAGCAAAGCAAATAACAGAAAGCTACCAAGTATTAGTGTTTGCAAAACTGGATGAAATTTACACTAAATTCGACTGAAAAAATTGTAAGTGTAAATGCCTGCTATATTTTTATATTGCTTCAAAATGTACACACCTTTAACCAGGAGATTGTTGCAGGAGGTCGAGCATCCACCAAACATGGCAGAGTAACAGACGAGCTCTGCACCAACACCCGCGTTGTCCCATGCTCTGGTATCTCAATCACAGGTGGCACTTGAGACATGATAATAACTTCATACAGAATTTTGAATTACCAAGAAAAATAATAACAGTGTCTGTAATTCTACCAATCTTTATGTTAACTAATATTTTCCAACATTATACCAATGGATATCTTAACTTATATAAAATGTTTATCAAAATAAATCACAACGAATTGATATACAACCTTATCATAATGAAAGAAGTATAAGATTATGCTGGCTACATGAATAAGATGTACGCTTACACAAAACCTGGACAAAGAAGGACTCCTCAGCCGAGCCAGCTGAGTTGGAAGCAATACATGTGTAACGGCCCTCATGCTCCCCATTGACATCCAATACCACCAGTGATTGGCCGTCGTCCTGTACCTCAAGCCCAGAGGCAAACAGCTCGCTCTCATTCAGTACCTTACCACCTGCTGTTACCCATGCTACCTGATCAAAAATTAAGGTAGTGTAATTAACAATAAGTTAACTTTATGGAATGTTCTATTTACTGAGTGCAAGAATATACAATTTATGCAGGCGCTGAGTCACAATAACGTGGCTGAAGTATACTGACCAGACCACACACTAGAAGGTGAAGGGACGATTGGTCCAGGATGGAGGTCTATATATTACAAAAATCATCCCAGCTTGTTTATTTCTAGTCAAATATTTTAATTAAAAGCAAATCTGAACCTATGTTATGACACCTCCATCAACCACTTTGTTGTGTAGTCAGCTTCACATCCATAAACCCACCACCTTAGGAAGGCAAACACCTAGCATTGAATGTAATGAAACAATTTTTCTGGGCGAGCCCCAGAAAAAACATTAAAGAATGGGGCCACCTTTTTTCAATCAAAAATACTCAAATTCCAGAAATTATAATTTTTCTCCAATGAGAATACTGTATAAGGTTGTCCACCAACCATGAAGAATCTGGATCCTCTCAACAAAACCAGGAAGCAGCCGAGTAGCAGAACTAAAATATATTCGAGTCTAGTTCAAGAGTAACATTCTAATTTCTGAATAAGAACCTTAGCAAGTCACACTGACCCAGAGAGACTGGAAGAAGAGACTGCTGAAATTTTTGAAGGGGAGGGGAGTTCAGACCCCAAACAAGGAGCTGGAAATGCATCTTAGGTAAGCAGAGGCAGCACCCATCTCAAACTGAGATGGATGATAATATAGGGTACTAACCAGAAGGAACAACCCAATTGGATTTTTATACAAATGACCAACTTGGATCAAAAGGCATCTATTGCCCAGCCTCCTGCAAGTGCAAACCCCAAAATGCTGGAATCCCCTGCCCCAAGAGAAAGGGGTTACCACTAAATCATTCCACAAGCATAAGGGATAAACTAGGGAAGAGAGAGGGCTCCAAAACATAACTCCAATACTTCAGGAACTGGAAGAGATCCCAAGCTGATGACACTTAGAAACCCCATTAGAGGGTAAACAGAGTGGCAGTATGAGTAAAGGCCACATGAAGGCAATTGGCATTTCCGAGAGCCAGCCCAGAAATGTCAAATTTTTTTTATACTATTTATAGTACAGTAGAAGCACAGTAAAACATTTCTAAAATATAAATGCACTAGTTTGAATAATTACTACTACAGAGGACCACTTGGTTTGTGAACAGCATTAAGTCGTCGCCGAGCGAAAGTGACTTTCACCCAATCTATTGCTCAAATTCTTTGCTTTTCATGTTCCTGTTACACCAGAAACACTTTACTGTTACACTCGGTAACATTTTCGCTCAGCAACGACTCAATACTGAGTCGTCCGTAAAACATAGGCAAGTCTGGCGACGACTCAGCATTGAGTCGTCAGTACGGCAACAGTAGCAGCGTTTTTGGGAAGGTCTTGCTGCGGTTTTGGACATTATATGCATATAATTTTGTAGGGATTTTCATTGCGAATACATCGATACCAAAATGAAAATCCTAGGACCAGAATTGAGGTAACAAAGTTGTAAACAGAATACCCATTTTATTGCTCTTTATTAGCATTACGGGGGTAATGCTCCGTCACTTTCTCTGTTTGCTGTGGGTGGTACGCCGGGCTTTTGGACTTAATACTTGCATATACGCCTGTAGGAAATTTTAATGTGAACACAATGATACCAAAATGAAAGACCTAGGACGAGAATTGAGATGTCCAAAGTGTAGAGTGTACTCATTTTATTGCTCCTGTGCGCTCCCGTGTAGCACGCTCTCATTTTCTCAATTACTCACCAGGCTTTTGGATATATATTCATTTAGTCATGTAGAGAATTCTATTACAAACACATTGATACCAAATTGAAAAACCTAGGACGAGAATTGAGATGACAAAGTTGAAAAGAATATACACTTTTCATAATGAGAGGCGCCTTGGGGTGGCGCAGCGCTCTCTTTCTTGTAACCGCGGCCTGTTGTCATCACATCGGCGGGAGGAGATAGCTGCTGTTTTTGACATTATATGCATATAGTCCTGTTGGGAATTCTATTGCGAACACATTGATACCAAAATGAAAGACCTAGGACAAGAATTGAGTTGACAAAGCTGAAAAGAGTGTAAACATTTTATCACTCTTGTGCGCTCCCGGGTAACTTTCTCTCACTTTCTCTGTTAGTTGCGGATGGTAAGCCGGGCTTTTGGAGTTTATATGCATTTAGTCCTGTAGAGAATTCTATTGCAAACACATTGATACCAAATTGAATATCTTAGGACGAGAACTGAGCTGACAAAGTTGAAAAGATTATACACTTTTCAGAATTTCCACGCTCTCCCTTGCGCTCCCGCGGAACACCAAAACCCACCTGGGGTAGTGGGGCGCTCGAGGGCCCAGAACGTCAAAGTGTTAAGTTATCCGAAAGCTCTAGTTTCACAATTGGGGTTGGGGTTTCACGCTTTCCGAACTAAGTTCGGGAAGAGAGGAAACGGTCCACCAGGCCTCGTGCCGGCCCGGGGTGGTGGGTGGGAGATGGCCTAGTTTGCCCACTGACCATGCTGAGCGCCACTCTAGTGCCTTCTACCTTGTGACATCACAGATTCACGGCCCATTGTTTTGATTTGCCACAAGACTGGAGTGTTCATTCCATGACTTTTGTTGGATATATCTGCACAATCAAGGAACATTCGTGCACCATGTCAGCTCCAAATGCACACACATTGTGTCAGTGAAAGCATCAACAAGCGGGATACATAAAAGAAAGAGGTCAGTGATGACATTTGAGAAGAAATTTGAAATAATTAAGAAGGTGGAGAGCGGAGTCCCGAGAAATGTCGTGTACACTGAATATGGCATTAGCAAAAGTACTGTACTTAAGGCTAAACCTATAATTATTTACTATTTCTCTAGCAGTGAAAGTGATAAGGCAATATGAAATAGAAAGGTTAGTAAGTAAAGCAACTGTAAAAGCCGGTACATAAATGCATTCTTCAGATATTGTATGGCCACCACAGAGTTTTTGGGAAAACAGTTTAACTGAACATAATTCTATTAATGCACCTGTGGTGTTGGCTGACCATGTGCCTTACAGGAGAGGGTGAGAACATCTCCCCTCTTGCACCTTGGCATGACGGCTGGCAGGGGTAGCAGAGATGGAGGGAGGAGTCAACACAGTAATGGTGTAGTTAGTTATCAGGACACCCACGGCATTACTTGCTACACATGAAATTTGCCCACTGACTGTGCTCTGCACTCTGCAATGTATAAGAACAGTATTTTCAGTACAGTGTAGGTATTAATATTTGTGTACAAGCTAAAAATAGTATACAAAAATCAGGCATAGGATGTAATAAAATGCTTCTTTCTGATCTGGCTATCTGGCTGTTTCTTAAATACATATTTAAAATTTGTAAGTGGTCCCAATAATTTTTATCGTTTATTAATGATTCTAGCAGTAAAAGATCTCTGCATGCTCTCCAGGTCAGCAATTTCTCCAGTTCTGAATGGTGCTGTTAGTATACAACAATATGCCACTTCTAGAGAGTACTGCTGCCTTAAAAGTATCATCTTTTGTGTTTCTGTTAAAAGTGTGGCACCTTTTGTTTGAAAGGTTCTTGTTATGCAACCTGTCATTTTCTTTGCAGTTGTGACAACTACTTTGTTGTGTTCATTAAAGTCTTCCAACATGATTACTCCTAAATCTTTTACACCGCTCTTTTTCCAAGATGGCTGAAAGCCTGACGAAGCGGACGTGTGCCCTGTGTAACCCTGGGAGTTTTAATAAAGTGATAAATATATGAACACAAAACAATAGATACAAACTGTATCTTTTGATTGCTAACTAGTAGTTAGCAGAGTGATGATAGCTTGTTTTAATATGATTTTAATCACCACTGGCAGGAAGTATTGAGAGAACTGATCCCTCTTTTGTCTGACTGTTTGATGGTGGATAGTTACACTTGGTGGTACAGAACAGTGCTGTAAGAGTCTTGGATGGATTGTGTAGACATTAGCACGTGCAGCGGACAAAGGAGCTTGGCTCTTAAATATAAATAGAAGAAAACAACAAATGGAAAGTTTAAGAAGAGTGAAAACATTTGAAAAGTTTCATTTTAATGACCATACCTGAATAGATGCAGTTGAGTTTTAGTGGTAGACAAACTAAGATACTGGCCAGAGGATGTGACAGGTTGCCCATCTACTATCCAATCAATAGCAGGTTCAGGCATTCCCTCAACTGGACATTCAAGTGATAGAGCACGATTCACCAACACTACAAGAAGAAAGACCATCTTTTTACAAAATTTAAAATATTGTTCTGTACCTAATTTCTTATTATTATATACAGGATGAAGCGCTAATTATCACATACCTTATCCAATAATTCAGAGATCTATTTGAAGCTAAAAGTTGAATAACTTAGTTTTTAGTGAAAATAACATTAATACTTCAACAAAAATACCTGTGTGTTCCAACTGTGGCTGATAAACAAGGGTTGGTGGTGCCAACACAGTCAACTCAAAGTCATATTCAGCAGTACCTGCAGCATTACTGGCAACACATGTGTAGTGCCCACTGTCACTCCCTTCCAATGACATCAGTTGTAGTAATCTACAGTATATAAAACACCACGAGTTAAACAAACAGAACAACAACAAACAAAGGTCCAAGCCATATCTAAGAACCCATCCTGCAGTGCGACAAGATGCTTTATAAAAATTTGATTAATACAATCTGACTTAAGCATACCCTGAGGTATATTACTGATTACAGATCAGTTAACCTTTATCCCTAATGGAAGCAGTCTTGAGGAAAGTAAAGGGCTCACTCTTTCTATATTAATACTTAATTTCGTCTCTTGCATAAGATAGTCGTGGTCAGCCGTCATTCTTCTCATCCCATTATTGTTTCTTAGTGCTAGCAAGTGGCAAGAGCTTCACTGTTATGAGAATCAAACCAGTACAGTGTATCTGAAAAACTGTAACAAATCTTTCAGGCAATCCCATGAGACTCTTAACAACTTATTTGAAATGTCTCAAGTTTTATTTAATTTTCCCTTTTTCCCCTCCTTCCCTCAAAGTCACTTTAATACTCTCTGTTTATCAGTTTATTTGTTTAACAAGATCAGACCATCTTGACACACTCATCTCATTTTGCTTCTACCAACTTTGGAGCTCCACATCTTTCCATTATATTTTAATTCCTTACCCTATTCATTTTCTTAAAGAACATGATTCTCTGAATGCCCAATCTACATGTATCACTTACTTATCATTCTGTGCAAGTTGAGATTTTCCAGGTGATGGAGTTAATAGCTGTCCATCCTTTAGCCACAGCACCGAGGGAACAGGAATGGCTGTCACATCGCAGTACAAATCGAGATCAAGTTTACCAATGCCCACAACCTCTTTCTCAAAGTCAGAGTCCTGCAAAACCAATTAATGTAATAAATATGAATTGATAACAGCTTCTTTATTATATTATTATGAAAGGCTTATTACACTTGGCTAACCCATATTCAGCTAGCTAAAAAACTACGTTCATGGCTAGAAAAATAAATAGCAATGCATAATTTTTATGATAAATACAATAAAAATTTCATGATCATTTAATCTACCACTTTATCTAAATCATTTTGCCATGTCCCCTCTTGGAATTTTCCCTCCTCAACAGTCAGTCACATGTAGAAGTTCCCCAGAATATTTAAATGCCTTGAAGTGTTAAAGACTCCCGAATAAGCACCTGAAATGTTGCTTACGAATCCTACATGCTGCTTTGGCTACCATAAACGTAAAGCAGTTGCCACTTACACTACACAACATGAATGTGTTAACAGAACGACCACATATGGATAAATATGTCACCCTTTGAAATCGAGTATAATCACCGACAGAAACTGATCACCATCCTACTTTCCTACTAACACCACCTATACGGCACTTGAAGATACCAACCCGCCACACACACGAGGAAACTACAATGTTCAAACAAGGTGTAACTCCTAACGAGTTGTAACAACTATCTAACAAGTTGTAACAAGTTTCTAACATGTCATAAAAACTTTATAACAAGATGTAACAACTTTGTAACATGTTGTAACAAAATATCATTAGAGACTGTTATAGTGTGTGGAAGAGACTCGCCTTCAAACTACACAAAGGATCGTCTTTAAACAACTTCAAACAACAGAAGGTCGGAATCACTAACATCTGACTTGTCAAAACCTTTGATCACAACAACACCCTGAAAATTAACTTAAGCCAGAGAAGGTGGAAGCAACTCCCTTTCACAGCTTCAAGAGTAAGCATGATAGGGTACTGGAACTAAGGCACCAAGTACAGTAGCTATAAGGCACACCCTGGCTTCCATCCATCTTCTAACAATCCCAAAATGAGGAAGGAGCTGAATCCCTCAGCATGTATATAAATGTCAGTGGGACTGATCATGTCATTAACATGTACAAAAATGTGTGAAGGAATGAGGATTGACATCAGCATGCATGAAGCTTCTAGCAAAGAAGAAAGTAGCACTACAATGTGGTTGATGGTGGAGGTGACGGAGCAGACCAGCAAGTAGCACTACAATGTAAGTGAAGCTTAGAAAAGACCCACAAAACACAGTAAGTAAGTGCCATTGAAGTATGTAAATATGTGCATGTTCAATAATATATACAGTTTACATAAAAATTGCTTATTAATTTGTATACTCAAGTTCACCAAACATACACTGTTCCATAATGGTGGAGTTTGAACAGACAAGAGAGTAGTGAGGTTGGTGGTGCCAGCAGCATTGGTAGCTTGACAGGTGTAGTTGCCGCTGTCCACCAGCCGGGCTTGAAAGATGTTCAGATGGCGGCCTCGATTGTCAATGCTCATGTCAGATGAGAGAGAGGACAGCGGCTCCCCATCCTAAATCAATAAAAGAAAGCTTACAGAGAAATACAGTACTGTACATAATTGTGAATGTTTACAAAAATATACAAAAGAAGTAAAACTTAGGATACTTAATATTTAATCAGCTACTTTATCATTACACATTTTTTATTTAATAGTATAATGTACTGTAATACAATATATAATAAGTTTAAATGTTTCAGAAAGGAATTAAAACAAAACAATATATATCATGTCGATTCCATGAATGTGTTTGTGATTGAGAGCTCGCCTAGTTATGCTTTCAGGAAGTGAGAGCTTCCAGCTTCTCCTTCCCCTCTCCTTCCAACTACATCATCGTAAAGCCTTTGGCACTTAATTACATATCCATCAATGTTTACCGGT
The DNA here is from genome assembly GCA_020271785.1 of Procambarus virginalis. NCBI lineage: Eukaryota > Metazoa > Arthropoda > Malacostraca > Decapoda > Cambaridae > Procambarus > Procambarus virginalis. The sequence continues at coordinate 21,923,700 of WNGS01163947.1, read as the reverse complement.
CAGTGACTATGGGGTGTGAGATCAAGCTTATTATACCCCACCTACTAGCTATTTATACCTCTCAACATTAAGGTTTTCATTATATTTTATAAAGTTGTGGATCTTATTGGTTTCAACAGCCTTTCAATGCATTCCACACACTGACCCAATAACTCCTGAACCTCTTGTGCTCTGTCATATCCACAGTTAAAGCTGTGAGTGGAGTTAGCATCCACTACCTCCAATTCTAACTCATTCAGTAATTATACCCTGAAGGAATACTTAATGTCCCTACTGAATCAAATGTTTCTAGCATCAACCAGGATCCTCTCCTTCCCTTACCACCAATACCAGGTATAGTTCTTTTAGTCTATCCTCATACTCTAGCCTTCTAACTTCTGGTTCTAACCTTGTGGCAACTTTGACATTTTAAAAATGCCTTTTTGTGATTAATAAGATGTAGGTTCCATTAGAAATTAATATTATTGCACTGACTGCACATTGGTAGCAAATAATGTACTAAATGCCCCTTTATTCCAATTTCTTAAGTGCTTCCATGAGTGCACATGTACTGTACTTACCTATGAGTACTCATCTATTTATTAGCCATGGGAGAGAAAGAGAATTCCTGTTGTCGGGGACAGGAAGCCTGTACTTAGGGTTATCGAGGTCTCCTAGGCAAATTGCCGACCTTTCCCAGGATGCAACCCTCAACAACAGCACTCTAGTTGCTGCTAGTTGCCTAACTAGCTCTTTGGGCTCTTTAAGATCACCCTTCAGCCTGATATCTAGTTTAAGCCAACTATCTTTATTGTTTCTAGTTCCATTTAGTATCTTTTTCCATTCCTTCTCAATATCTATGATGTTATCCAATATTGTTTGTGTGTCAATGAAAGGTAACCTCAAGGTAGGTAAATGCCTACACAAGACATACCAAGAGATGTCAGAGTCTAAAGTTAATTTGAAATTGCTAGTAGCATGGAGATACTTACCTTAAGCCAAGATATCGATGGAGGAGGGTCAGCAACAATGAAACATGTGATGGTAATTGGTCGATTAACTACCACTGACTTTTCCATCACAGGAGTGTCCATGTTCAATAATCGAGGTGGAACTGTCAAAAAATATGTTTTATAACATATCTCTCATAATTGATGTAAAGCAAAATAGCCCTGATATAGGTCGAAGTGATTGTACATCTTTGAGCAAGACTCTGCAAAGACTGAATTCTATGTATGAAATATATCATAATTTAAACAGATTTTTTTTAATACACAATATTTTTTCCAATCTAGTTATTTGCTTAAATTATGTGTTTTTAAATTCTTGAGGTATTAAAGTTTTAGTTACTTTAACTTTAAATTCTTGAGGTATTAAAGTCTTAGTTACTTTAACTTGAAAATTAAACAATTCATAGTAACCCATCTCTTACATCTTGCTACTAACCCATAACACGAAGTGTAAAATCCTGTTCAAGCGTGCCAGCCTCATTGGTTGCCAGGCAAGTGTAACGTCCATCATGTTGCTTGCTAACATTTACCAATAACAGTTTTCGAGGATCCCTATGAAAAAAACACAAAAATACTATACTTTTTACACCACATTAATCAAGTGTATAGAAAAATTTTAAAATAAATACTGTGGTTACTTCAGCCAATTAGACACTCAATTTCCCTAAATTATTACATTCTCATCAATAAAGAAATTATGTATTCTATATTCTGTCATGACAATGTTTGCAATATGTTTTGCAGACAACTTACAATGCAGTAAAAGTCTGTTGCATAATGCTGGCATCCTTCATCCAGAGAATTGATGGATTTGGTGTGGCATGGACTGGGCAAAAGAACTCTGCATCTTCACCAGAGGTCACATGTAATGCCTCGTCCACCTCTTCCATCAGACGGGGTGGAGCTAAACAAAATATGTTGCTATTAAATGAGAGAATTGGTAGTTACCCAAGTGTAATAAGTGTGTTAGAGGTAAACAAGTACAAGTGTTGATACTGATCACAGGGAAAAGAAAGAATGTGAACAACTGAATCCTTGTAACATGTGGAATGAATACAGGAAATATTTTGTTAAGAATGTCAAGAAAGTATCTCCAAGTTGCAAACACTGATATATGAATAAGTAGTATTGCTTGGTAGAACAAGGTTGCAAGAACAGAAAATAAAAGTAACTGCACAAGACCTATTGGCACATACCAGCTGGCATCTATCTGTATTATAGCAGTTCATTTTTATATACAATATGTTTAACCTACACTTGAAACAATTCAGCAATCCCACATCTATTGTGTTACTAGGTAATTTGTTCTATAAATCAACAACCCTGTTTATATTTGTTATTTCAAGTTCAATTTTGTGTTGATAAATTTCAAACTTTATTTATATTCCTTTTGTTGTACACTTTTATCCATTTATGTAATATAATAATAATAAAAATAAAAATAATAATCATTTTTTTTATGCAAGAGTACATACAAATGATAGATGAAGAGTGATGAATTACATAGGTAAGGCATGTACAGTACAATACATAAAGCCAATAATATGCAGACCCACTGAGAGGCATAACAAAACATTTGGAGAATAACATATAAGCTTAAAGGGGTACGTCCATCATGTCATCCTTTACTTTTCATTTTTCTAGAGATTGTAAATTACGATTTTATAATTTCTCATTCCTGTGATTATCTTTGTCATTCTTCTTCATACGTATTCAAATGGATTTATATCCATTCTAATGTATGGCGAGCAAACCGGAGCTGCATAATCTAAATGGGGTCTAACAAGAGCAAGATAGAACTAAAGATATTTAGATATCTTTTCACTACCACTTCTAGAAATAAATAAGAAATATTGTCGGGTAGGCTGCTCCATTATTGAGACGTAAATGAAAAATACAAAACAAATGGAACACATTTGACACAAAGAAAGATTGCTATAATGGAGCAGCCTACCCGACAAACACTGAATGAACCTTTATGGCATTTGTCCATTTTTCAAATTGTTTCAACCAGTTTTTTATTTTTCGTTTTTTTCTTTATTTAAGAAACATGGAGCAGCCTACCTTCCGACCACCGAATAAACCTTTTTGACATTTGTTCTGTTTTTCAATTTTTTTTTATTTTTTTTTTATTTAAGAAACATGGAGCAGCCTACCTGCCGAACACCGAACGAACCCTTTGCTATAAGACAAATGAAAAAAATATTGAACAAATTTGAAGAAAGAAAAATGTCATAAAGGTTTATTCAGTGTACGTAAGGTAGACTGCTCCATTATTTGAAACGTTGAATATCATATTGATATTTTTCGGTGGTAGAACGGATTAATTTGATTTCCATTATTGTCAATGGGGACATTCGTTTTGTATGACGTCCGTTTCACATGACGATCACGGCGCCAGAACGGATTAAATTCATTATTCGAGGTTCCACTTTCCACTGTACACGGTATATGAATGAGTTTGGGAGGATATAAATAGGAGGCCAATTGGCCTTCTGCAGTTTTCTTAAGTTTTTATATTCTTATATCCTGGCCAGGCAGAATTCACCATCTTTTGGGTCCCAACAGATGTATATGGCAAACAGAGGTCCAAGGAAAGAGCCATTGAGCACTCATTTTACAATGGTTTCACACTCATGTTTAACTTTATTCATACTAACTCTGCTATATTTTAAATAACCAACCACTAACCTAATATAGGATAATCCCCAATACCATGTGCTTCTAACTTTTTAAAGTCTCTCTTATGATGCCTAGTATCAAAGATTTCACTAAAGTCAAGGTACAGAATGTCACAATCTTTTCCCCCCGTCAACTTTTTGAAATATGCTTGAAAAGGATGAGTAAATTATTTAAACACATGTGGCCCTTGGTAAAATAAAGTTGTGAATCCTTTATCAATCTATGTTTTTCAAGATGGAAACAAATGGCTTTTGCGATTATCGATTCAAGCAATTTTCCTACATTAGACGTTAAGCTATTTGGACAACAGTTCGACACAATTGATTTATTTTTCTCCTTAAAAATTAGCAACACATGCAATAAATTAATTTTATGGATATTAACTGAACGAGAGTGAAACATGAAAAGAAGGGCAGTGATAGTTTACTTTAGGGAGCTGCCAAATGATTCTGCCTAGAAAGCAGCTTTTCATATTAACTAAAAATCATACTGTTTAAGGAATAAGCTGAAGTCTTTTACTTGGGTAAAAAGCTTGTTTGCCCTCTTTTGCTAGTTCATCTCTCTGTGAAAACAGTTTCGTTTAATAAGCACAGTACTTGCACAATGAAGATGCCAATCTTCTCAATATTTTTACATGAAAGTCATAAAGTTGAAAATTTGCATAACACAAGTTAATACCAAACTGCATTCATACCATGAACTTCTAGAGTAAAATTAAGGATGACTGCGCCTGCCTCGTTGACAGCTAAACAAGAGAAGTTGGCTGCATCATCTTCCGTTACTTGTAGAAGTGTTAGTTCTCTTCCATCTGCTCTCAAATGCACATTTGGGGCACCTTCTTCTAGTGGAAGAGAGTTCTGAACACAGAAAAGACAATTAAACTGAATAAATCAAACAATAATGTACTACACTCATAAAAATGGCTGCAAAAATTTTAGCCTAGTTCACCAATCAAATTAACAAAATACTACTCATCAAGCGCTTTTATTAATTTTATTAGTCATTAGCAAAGAATCAGGTCTCGTGCCTCTGTCTTTATTACATTGAGTTCTACCAGGTGTCTTCATCACCTCAATAACTACAATGCTGTCCAGTGTTTTACGTGCATGTCTATCCTCTTCCACTCTCAGTCTCAAACATATCATTTAATAAACAGTACCTACTCAAACCTCATCTTAAGTTTCTCAACAGACTTTCATGTCATCTACCATTAAGACATTTCCATATCTTCTTAGCCTAATTATACTGTCCTTTACTACTGTTATACTGTACTTCATATGTGACCGTGGAACAGTTTGAGCAGGTTTTTCACTTTTACTACAGTTACCGTACTCTCAAACTGCTTCTTTTCCGACTCTGGTGTACTCACTTCTGACTCTCTCTCTAGCACATCCCTGTTGGCCTTTGTCTTCTGCTTTCTGTATTGTGCTGCAGTACTAAGTGTAAAAGATTTGGTGAATGGATAGGTTCTTTTTAGTATTTTTTAACATTCTTTTTTTTATAGTCCACTACATCTTCTAGGATGATGCCTTCCTATCTCATGAAAATGAAAAATGGTATTATGATGATGAAATTAAACAAAAATAGCAACTCACAGTAGGTACACAATGTTAGAACAATGCTGGTTCAAAATTGCTCCAATGAAGTATATTTAATGGAAGAGCACAAGAGAACAGTATTATATAAATTAATAAACCTTCTAGTAAAAATTTGATTCAAAACGCTTTTGTACAGAGAATGTCTCTGACTTGGAACATAAAGACACCATACTCGTACCTTGAACCAGAAGAACTGTGGCCGAGGTGTGGCTTGCACTTGGCAGGTGAGTGTTGCAGGACGATTAACACGAACAGTGAGTTGTGTATTGGTTACGTCATCCTCTAGGCGAGGAACTGTGGCCACTCGCCCAATGTAAGATAACTCGTCGGCTCCCGCCACACTGCTGGCTATGCATGTGTAAGACCCAGCGTGAACTTCACTCACTGAAGAGATCCTTACAACTGACTGTTTAAATATGAAATACTCTACAGTATTTGGAAATGTATTTAAGTGTGATGAGAAATTCAGGTTTAGTTAGTTTAATTCACAATCAGGAATAAATAGCTGATTTATAATGTCTAGTATTGTTTTGGCTAGAGGTTACTCTGAATGCTGAACAAATTATATCTACTTTTAAATTATTCATTGATTTAATCTTTAAAACCAATAAATAAATTATTCTTGCTTTACTGAAGTTATTACATACTGTACTGAAGCAAACTCCAAGGACGTGCCAAAAATAAAATAGTACATTCAAAACTTACATTAGATTTTGTCACATTATCACTTGTGCTGGTGAAGGTATCCTGAACCGTCACACCCAGCAAGTCCAAGTCCAATAATGGTATTCCATCCTGTAACCAAACTACTGCTGGGGAAGGATCCCCCTCCACCTCACACTGAAGAATCACCTCCTCACCCTCAACAGTTGAGTAGAAAGTGTCAGTGTTTTGGACAATCATTGGAGGAGCTGCAAAATGCATTTATACCTTGCATGTTTTCTTGTCCATAAGGTGAATCACAGGCAGGTTTTTATAGTACAGTACTAGTATATTTTTATAACACTGTACTAGTATATCTATTGTATGTCTCCACTCCTTCCCAGTACACACAGTTAACCTATGCTTACAAAAATCCATTATACAACATACAGTATACATTTTAAATTATAGTATATAGCTATATTATTTGTAACTGACCTAGAACAACAACATCATAAGATGCAGAATCTTTGCCTCCTTTATTTTCAGCAGTGCAGGTATATGTACCAGAGTCGGCAACAACTGCCCCAGACACCAAGAGGCGGCGACCATCCTCACCAAGATTAAGCCGACCATCAAGACCAGTGCCCAAGAGGCCAACTAGTGGAGCATCATCCTGCGCAAAGAAGAAAAATATGATATGAATTTGAAAGGAGAAATATGAAATTAACTTTATTAATTAGATTGAAATCCACGTTAGTAATACTGTTCAGTAAATGACTATTACCTCCTCTCGATATCATCCTTATTAAATTAAAACTACTTTATGCTAAAAACAAGTTTTTTGTTAATACTCGACATTATAGTACTAAGAAATGCATTAAGTAAATTTGATAATTTAACAATTTCAATAATTAAAAATTAAGAGTCAAATTTTGAAATACAAAATGTTAAGATATTGATAAAATCAGTGAGCAGTTAAGCAGCATAGTCTCAAAATGACACAAGAAACATGTCAATCATTGGGGGAAGGCCTGAGATCAATCAACACTTTCCACATTTGTGATAAATTATTATGTTTGTGATAAATAATATTTCCTTCAAAGCATCATCAAAAAGTAGAAAAATGCAACCAGAGTTACCTTGGTCCATGCAATGTGGGGCAGAGGTGAGCCAAAGGCAGGGCAAAAGAGCGAGAAGGGCATATCTACCAACACTTCTTGATGAGGTGGACTATCAGAGACATCACTCAATTCAGTTGAACCTGTGATCTTTGCCGGTACTGTTGCAAAATAGAATTTGGAAGGTAGGGGCCAGATTCACAAAACAGTTACGCAAGTACTTACGAACGTGTACATCTTTCCTCAATCTTTGACGGCTTTGTTTACATTTATTAAACAGTTTACAAGCATGAAAACTTCCCAATCAATTGTTGCTATTGTTATAAACAGCCTCCTGGTGCTTCGGAGCTCATTAACTGTTTAATAATTGTAAACAAAGCCACCAAAGATTGAGAAAAGATGCACAAGTTCGTAAGTGTTTGCGTAACTGCTTCATGAATCTGGCCCTAGGTCTCTTAATAATCATTTAAATATGTAAATAAATAATAATTTTGAAATAATTTATGGAAATTATTGTTATTCATATTGAACACTGTTAAATGAATTGAAAAGGCAGTTTTTATTAAATAAAAAAGCCCAGCACTAATGTAATGAAATTTCTCTTTCTGGAGGCACCCTAGTGGCTCCCTGAAGCTATCTTCCTGTGATTGCTCCATAAAAAGTTGTTTGATCTACTGGGGATCAGAGCCAGAACATCACAGAGGTGCAGAGAATGAATGGATATCTGCCATCCCACCAGAAAAAGCCTCCAGAAAGTCAGCAAAGCTTTACAGACAGTTGAAGGGTTCACAAAAAATGAAGCCTTGAAACCGCCAAACAACTCTACAAATGATTCATACAAAACAAGAAATTCGTTCAAACTAGCTCAAAGCTTGTTAGTAAAAGTTACTACCAACAGGTGGCCCAGCTCAAGTTATCATGTGGCTCCCCTGGTCAATTTTGAGCTGATGGACAACTCATTGACGAATTAACAAACCTGGAGGGAGGGAGGGAGGGGAGGGAACTAAAGGAGAGCGGGGCTCCTCCAGAAAGAGGCTTTTCATTACATTCAACACTGGGTTTCTGGAGGAAGCTTCTTGGTGGTTTCCTGAAGCTAACTAACCACAGAGAGCAAGAATGGGATTTACCAGGAAGGAGGAGGCAGCAGGCACTAGGACGAAGAAGAGAAATCAGGCCAAGACACATGGTCCAAAGAAACATACAACCCCTGGGACTATGAATGCTGAATAAACACTGGCCTTTAGAAATCTGTTAGAATGCCAAAACCCCCGAACCCAAATATCAGCCCAGGACCATGGACAAAGCTTTATATTTGTGAATATCATGGGCCTAAGGGTAGGCTAGTTAAAACTAATGACACTGTGGATGACATGAAAAATGAAACAGAGAACCAAGAAAACTGGGTCAACCAACAGGGCATCCACTGAGACACAACCGATGGCCCACAGATAGTGGCTTCAGATCACCAATACCTGCAATTCTGAGTTCCTAAACACCATAGGGACCAACTCCGGGGCATCTTAATGATCAATATGCTACAAACGCCTGACCCGAGCAAACCTAGCTCGCAAAGTGGCAGCCACCTGAAAAACTTTCAAGTATAACAAGGAATCATTAAGATCAGAGGCCCAGTGAGAACACACCTCGCATGACTTAGGGTCATAGATGTCACTGACGCAGCAGGCAGCATGGTGGCGGTAAAAAGACTGACCATTGTCAAGTAGCAAAGGTATTTAGCACCCTTTGAAATCACACTCGGCAATAGCAGGCTGAACAGGCCAATCCAAGACAGACTATGTCAGAGACCCACAGGGGATTACCAAAGCCTGAAAGCCCTGGTAAACCAAGCTGGAACCTCAGGCAAGGGCTGCTCATCAGAAGAGGTCATTAAAAATAAAGCCAAAACAATCAAGGTATGAATGGTGACCGTGGCATACCATTTGAACAAGCATGCAAACCCCAATGCAACCATGCCCAATCAAAAGAACACCTCCAGCCAAGGGCCCAAACAGAGGTATCAAAGATCTGTGATTAGCCCAGGGTGAGACTCTTCAACTAGGTGGCCAGGCCCTCTCAAGTGAACTCCCGAACACGATGGAGAAGATAACTCCAACTGAGCAAGGGCAGCATTTGCAGGCACTCAGGGAAGAGAACCCTGAGCACATGCAGCCTGAAACCTAACGAGACACACCCACAAAATAAGCTGGAGCAAAATTGTGCTCGTGAAGCAATCACTAAAATAAGGAACTATACAACAATCAACAAGGATCCTGAAGTCTACAGATGGCTGGCACTGAGCTTGAAAAGACTTGTCCACAACTGGCAAACCGGAACACTACAGGAAGAACCAAACACTGGCTCATCAGCAACAGAACTGACCAGGGGAGCTGGTCAAGGGCTGTGGCTGGGCTGCTTGGTGACGGTAATTGGTACTGTAATGAGTTTCGAACTAGTTTGAGTTAATCCCTTGTTCTATGTGAATCAGTTGTGGAGCTGTTTGGTAGTTTTGATGCTTTATTTTCTGTGAACCATCCAGTTTTTGTAAAGCTTTGCTGACTTTTTGGAAGTTTTTTCCAGTGGCGTGGTAGAGTGTCACTTACTCCCTGCACCTCTGAGGGGCCTAGGTTCTTGCAAGTTAGCTGAAACTAACTTGCTGAGATTGCCAGTTCTTGCAATCTCAGCAAGTCAGTTTCAGGGATCCACCAGGGGCTCCCTCCAGAAAAGAAATTAAGAGTTAATAGACAAACACCATAACACACCTTGTAATTTCTAGGCTAATAAAACAGACAAGACACTACAAATATCAACAAAATACTGTAAGCAATATCAATTCTCAAACTTGAAAATCTTAACAACCAACTTACCAATCACTTGCACATCAAATTGTTTCTCAGCAGTTCCTGCACGATTTGTAGCAAGGCATATGTAATCTCCAGAATCTACATCCTGGGCATTTGTTATTAACAACTGGTCTGCAGCCATAAGGTGAATGCGGGGAGAAGTTGTAAGAGTATGACCATCACGCATCCATGTCACAGTTGGCGCAGGAATTCCCTCCACACCACAATCCAAGATAATATCCTTCCCAGCTACCACCTGCACTCCCTCCACAACATCATCACTACCACCATCAATATGTCTCACTGATGGAGGTTCTGACAAGACCAATATTTGTGTTAGAATTTACTCATCATTTTATTAATAATATATGAGAACATGCAGGTAATTTGCACAAAAACTTACACTTTTAGCTCTAGTGTTAGTACTATTCCATATAGCAATGCTACTTAATTCATTTTTTTATTTATTAAAACATTGGTAATCTAGAAACAAGCCAAACTATCACACCCATTTTCTCCATTCTAATTCATACACAAATAAATAAAAAAATTCTGTAACCCAACGTATGTCCAATCTTAAGTGAAAGTATCATGTAATAAGAGAGTTTCACATACTCATGACAGTAAAGTTGAACTCCCTGAAGGCAGTGCCAACAATGTTGGAGGCATTACAGGTATAAACGCCTGAAGCTGCAGGCGTCACATGATGTAAAGTTAACACCGCGTTACCTTCTCTTGTCGAGTATTCCACTCCAGCTCTGGAATGTGAGCACATGCTCTTAATAATAACAAAACTTATTTTAACAAATAAATGTACAAATACAAAGCTCTGATTTAATGACCGAGTAACTAATTGTGAGTGCTAGAGCATTGAATATGATACTGTATATGTAATCAAGATGATAAAAATATTATTACATGGTACCATCTTGATAAATAGCAGGCAATATTAACCCTGCAATTACGTCCTAAATATTTATTACAGTGAAGCCTTGAAATTTCAAACATCTTAAAATTTCTGAACAAATTGGCTACTGGAACAATATTCCAAAGTTTGGAATAGGGAGCCCAAGCATTTAAATGCATGTAAAAATGCAGACCAATTGAAAACTAGAATTCTAATGATTGTATATTCAAATGAAATTTACCATTCCTACATCTTTTGTAGTACTACACATATTTGTCGAAAAAGTTATTTGTTCAGTGTAGTACTGTAATAGGCAAGTACCAGAGATAATAAAATTGAGTTACAAGGACAGATTAAAAAGCCTCAGAATATTTGGTGATACATATATAGCAAACAATTGCCACAAATTTTTAAATATTTTATATTTAAAAATTGGAATTGGTCTGGTCACACTTAGACATTTTTTAAGCCTCTCTGTAAATGATTAGCCAAGGTGTTTTCTCTTAACAAACTAAACATTTGATAAAATATCTAATGATGTACAGTGTACATATAAACTAAGATAATTTCAAATTACTGTGTATTGCATGAAACACATTATACTGACAAGTGAGTGACAGGTTGCCTGTCTTTAGTCCAGACGACAGTTGGCTGCGGCGAGCCTGTTACATCACATCTGAGGTGAGCGTCGCCTCCAGCCACCGCCTCCACTACCTGTCTATGTCTGCCACTTCCCTCCACCTTAGGAGCCACTGGAGAGATGATACACAGTACAGTATTCATGTATGTTTTGTATAACAAATAATAATAATATAGTACTCTATATTGAGGTCATGAGATGGGATTGAACTCGCATCTCTTGACTCCCCAGCCACACGCAGAACCGACTGAACCTGACAGGATCAAAAGTATCTCAGCCAGAAGTACTACCAGACAGGGAGTTTGGATGGAACTATCCAATATCACAATCCCAGTTATGCAAGATTGAATATGAATATATTCCCATATATAAAATTGAATATGAATATAGAGAGAGTGTATGAATACACTCTGGCTTCCTGTCCCCCGACACACTAAATTATTATTATTATATTTGGGTGTCAGTAGAACCTCTAGTTGAGCTCCTTTAATTCATCATGGTTGAGTGGGTACTGCCTCCTACCCATGTGAAAATTACTTATAAAAGTTTCCTGCAAATGCCATTTATTACCTCAAGAGGTAATACAAAATTACCTCATCGACCATTATCCTATATGAATTTGCATTCTTAGTGAATAAATACTTAGTTATATCCTGTTATCAGTAAGCATAAATATTTAGTTACTAACTTAAGACTGTGATAGTGAAGTTTCTGTGTGTGGTGCCAGCTGCATTCATGGCAGTGCAGGTGTAGAGGCCAGCATCCCTGACCCTCACATGGGGTATGTTAACCCTCCGGCCACCCGCCATCACGTGTACATACTGTGCAACTCCATTATGATGCCATGATACCTAGTACACAAAACATGAGACATTCACTTTATATTGAAGTACATATTTAAATGTGCCTAATTGCAATGAAATATTTTAAAAATAAATGATAACTTCAATATTCTTAACAAAACATAATTTTAATATCCATCATTGTTCATAAAACTAGGGATAAGGTAGTGCACAGATAACATTTTATATACATATACAGTATGTATTTACAAGAGAAGTGTAACTCTAAACTTGCCTGAGGTTCTGGATCACCAGTTACGTCACAGTCCAAGTCTAGCTCCTCCCCCACCATCAACTTTACTTCAGGGATGTGAAAGATCTGAGAGAACTGGGGTGCAACTAATACCTCCAGTGGGAAAAGCAGCTCTGTCTCCCCAGCATCATTCTTGGCCACACACTGGTAAATGCCTGTGAGAGTGACCATTAACAAGTGTATTAATGGGCCTTATGACTGAAACCTTATTAAAATGTAAGTGTTAAATACAGAAACTCAGATACATGCTCCATGAACTACTAGAAAAGGAATTCGTAACAAAAACAATTCAAATCTCTACCGGTGTTGGAACCAAAACAAGATAAACAGAGATGGTTGTCCACTGTGTGCTGGGTTGTTCAAGGTAATGGTTGCTCTGCAGAGTGTAGAGTTATCTAACTATGCAATCAAGACTTATGCAAGAGATAACTAGCTAGCTACAATAACTTGCGTTCCAGATCAGCAGCTTGTATATGTTTTGGTGTAGATACAACGTGTGACCCATTGATCATGGATATCCTATACCCTACATGATAAATTGCATTTCGTCCTGTGTATTTGCAATTTGAGCAATAATACTGAACTACTGTGGTTAACTGGAAAGATTTGATGTTCATGTAATAATATGGTGAAGGGGAAACTTCTGTGCCTTTGGTAGTACAGTAGTAGAAAAAGTTCAGAATTTGTGTGTTTTCTCTTGACTAGATATTCCGGTACTGATAATAAATTGATGAGTACCAGTATTACTCTGTAGTGGAGACTTCATTTTATTGTATGTGATCTCATCTGTTTAACTCATTGGTATCTCGATATCATGTGATCTCATCGGTAGGTAATTCATAGTTCCTGCTTTGAATGTACAGAATCTCACTCACCTTATAGTATTCTTTAAGTACATATAGTCATAAAACATTGTATATATCAATATTACTAGATTTATGTAATAAATAGCAATTATTGACTAATTCTAATTATTTACCTAAACTCTAAAAGAAAATTAATCATCAGTTTCTCCTCAAGAAATAGGTAGGATAATTAAACCTTGAATATTCTGCCCTTTCTATTACAGTATTTATGGTCTGTGTTAACCCCTCCTTTAGTGGAGTGAGACGGACGAGTTCTCCCACCATGGTACATTTCTTAGGCATTATTTTAGTATAATTACAGTATTTCAGTTTTGGATATGTTTTCTTAGTTCTTTTGTGCACTAGGTGTGTGTTTCCTACAGTGACCAGTACAAATGGGAAGTCTGAATCAGAATCCAATTTGAATTCTGGTCCCGACATCCATCCCATCAGGACACCATTTATTTATGAACAGAAAGGACAAGAATTTACTTGCCATACATGTCTCCCTTAAGAAAATGCAAGAAACCCCTATTCTTACCAGTTTTCTTATACGTTCTCTGAGAAATGATAAGAAAGCCTTGCACCATACAAAAAATGTATGGCACAACTTTATGAAAAATGCAAATATGAAGGCTACTTACTATCTAATTAACTTTATTTTAAAACACTTACTTTTTTTGGTAAATGTCTAGCTTGATAACCTTACCTTTGTCATCAACGGTTGCCTCTAAAATGTGCAGAGTTCGACCATTATCTTCAACAATTATGTGAGTCATGTCTGCTCGATCCTTTGTGGAAAAGATGGAGAGACCATCCTGTAGAGAAGAGCAAAATGTCCATTGTAACTCATTAAGCATTTAAAAAAGTAAGTGGCTAAATTTTGAAATGTTTAAAGGCAAAGTTCAGATGGAATATTCAAGCAGATGTTGATTAGGTTAGCTAACTCTGAATATAAAATTAAAGGGTTTCGTGTTATTACAGAATTTGCCAGAACAATGCAAAGGTAATTTGGTAAATATGTTTTGACAATTTTAGATGGGAGGCCTTACAAAGTTAAGCTCTCACCTTCGATGTGTCTTCTTCAAAGTATGAACAACAATCTTAATAAGCCAACTGAACATAAATACAGATACAATAATGGATTCAGACACTGATAGAAGTAAACAAGGACAGATTCAGATACTGAGAGAGCTTACCAAGGACAGACTGATACTGAGAGAAGCGAACAAGGAAAGACACTGGTAATGAGGGAAGAAAAAATGAGTCTCAGCTACCGAGAGAAGTAACAGGTATGGATTGTTTATGTGGGTAATTAGGATTAGACAACATAAATGGACACAGGAAACCTAAATGAGCCACAGGTATGGAAGGCATTATTCCTTCAATATATTACACATTGAACACAGAATGAACTGAAGAAAAAGGTACTTTAAGTCATTTCAATCCACAACTATAAAAGTAGACACTAGAGAGTTATACAGTACTGTACTGAAACCAAGAATACATGGCACCAGATACTTAAAAGATAAAAGGAAGGCTCCCAGGCAATTCTCTCTACCTGCATGCACATATAGGCAATAACATATATACATGAAGACTACAATTTGCATAATTGTTACAATCCTGTAAAACCCGAGTCAAATAAAAACTACGCTGCTACTGTATCACTTTCTAGCCATAAATACAAAACATAATATAGTCTAGAAACATTAAGATGTACAATGATGCATGTATAATAAAAAACTTGTAAAACACAAATAAAATGACATGTATAGAAGCCAGACAAACTACTGGAAATGTGATAGATCTGTGGTTCATACAATATAGAGCTACACCAAGCCTGTGCACCATTGAAATTTATCTGTGCACGTTAAATGTTAGTACTATATAAAAGAGCTATTCCACCATATCTTCACTTTCAAGAGCCATACAAATTGAAGGCTAACTTTACGAACACATGCATGCAAAGCTGTTCTTAACTTGTGATCATATTATACCTTGAACCAGGTGATAGTGGGCAAGGGCACAGCATCAACTGGGCAGTTGATAGTCACCCCATCTCCCTCCACCACAAGAGGGATCTCCGAGAGGTGCTGTGACGTTACTCTTGGTGGAACTGTCCAGGGTTAACAAGACATTTCATATAATCCCTGTCTATTAACTCTATCTTATTTACTTGTCTACAAGATTTTAATATGCTATTAAAATTATTGATAATTAACAGGTATTAAATCACACTATCTTAGTTGAGCTTACATAGTGTGACTTCAACTATATGAATGCACAATATTCTAGCAGAGAATACTATTATTTTATTTGTTATTATTATTAATTATTATACCAATGAAGTACTGTACTGATGTCATTACAAATATTACTTTAAAAAATTTAATTACTCCATTACAGAATATGTATAAAGAAGCTAAAATGTGGTTTCCATTCTTACATATAAAATATACATGAGCTTTTACATATAAAAACACACACACATGCATGTATACATAAACATAATGTATCATTATTTACAAAAATTACATTACACAAAACAATGTTTCTTAGTTGGTGTGTACATTGAAAGCTTAATAGCCTTTTTAAAGCTCCAAATTACCCTCAGTGTTTTGGGTAAATCTTATGGCTAAGAAAGGAAAATAAATGATAACAATATTAATGAATTATGTTATTATAATTTATATTCTTTGTTTTAATTTAACAATGTGTTAATAAAAGTTTACTGAGGCTATAAAGAAGTTGTTATTCTATTTCAGAACTAATCACTGGTGGACAAATATTACGGAAAGCAGTTTTCTTATGGCATCATTTGTGTTACATTATTATATATATATATACTGTGTTTGCAATTACCTAAGTGTAATTACAGGATGAGAGCTATGTTAATAGTATCTCATCTTCATAATAATCTTTGTCAGATGCTGCTTTGAAACTATTGACCTGATGGTTATGGAATCCACCGCCTTCTCACTCGACTTGTTCCAAACG
The DNA here is from genome assembly GCA_020271785.1 of Procambarus virginalis. Lineage (NCBI taxonomy): Eukaryota > Metazoa > Arthropoda > Malacostraca > Decapoda > Cambaridae > Procambarus > Procambarus virginalis. The sequence continues at coordinate 21,907,341 of WNGS01163947.1, read as the reverse complement.
TCTACAACTCCATAAGCAAAAGAAAACTTTCCCATGTTTTTTCAGCACTTTTGTTTCCTTAGCTTATATATATGGCCTCTTGTTCTTGAAGCTGAAGATTTAAAAAATTCTTCCTTGTCTATTTAGTTGATTCTTCATACTATTTTGTACATAATCATCATATCACCTCTTTTCTTTATAATTTCCAGTTTTGGCATATTTAACACCTCTAGCCTCTCCTCGTAGCTTCTAATTTCCTGAAGCCATTTAGTAGCATGGCTTTGAACTCTTTCCAGTTTCTTCTGAAATTGTGCTTCTTAATTAAGAATGGGCACCATACAGTTGCTTGGTGCCCATATGTGGAATATTCCATATTCCAGTTTTGGTCTCACAAATGTCATGAACATTTTCATTAGTATTTCACCATCAAAGTATTGAAAAGTGATTCTGAAGTTGGCAAGAGTAGTATAGGCTCCTTGCACAATGCCCCTTATGTGGTCTGCTGGTGACAGTTTACTAAACTATCCAGAACCACTCCTTGATCTCTTTCTTTGTCCAAATTCTTTAATGCACTTCACATAATTTGGAGGATGTGTGGGGGCAAATTTTCCTTTTCTATATTGCATAATGTGGTATTTATTCACAATGAATTGCATGAGTGTTTGTGTGGTGTGTGCACGAGTGTGTGCAGGAAGGCCTTGCCATGCTCAAAAGAAAGTCGATGAAGGCTGAAGCAATGGTTTTTGGCAGAAGTAAGCCAGGACATGAAAAAGAATACAAACAAAGATTGGCAGAGTGGAAAACATGATTGAAGACCGCGGCAAGCCTCTTCACTTTTGGCGAGGTGTGGTCACTCTACAATTAAGTGCATTTGAAGGACTATTCTAAAAGGCTTACACAACGATTTTACTATAACAGTAAACGTATTATAGTCATTGTGAAGAGACATCAAAATATCCTCCAGAAAATGAAGCAGAGAAATAAAATAAATTGGTAAAACTTACTAAGAACCTTGACATCATAGTCAATGTGTGTCTCGCCGATCATGTTGGCGAGTGTACACCTGTAGCTGCCCGAGTGACTAGGGGCAGCTCGAGCTACCTCAACTGTACCACTACTTGAAATTGTTAGATCTGCAAAATATTCACAACTTTCATCACATTTTATACAAAAATAAAAATAAATTATTTGCCCGAAGAAAAATCTTCATTTCTGGCCACATTCAATAATATATTATATATATACATGCAGTATATGTATAAAATTCCTTGTATACACTCATGTCAATGAAGATTATTATTCATTCTATGTCACTGTTTTGAAAAAAAAAATTAATAAACCATTTAGATGCTTATGATCAATGTTATGACTAAATCTATTAAGATATATTTTACCATCATCAGGAAGAAGCCTGGAACCATCCTTGGTCCAGTCTCGAGTTGGTTCTGGGTAGGCATGGGCACTGCACGGAAGCGAGAGTTGACCCCCCTCCACTACGCTCTTCTCTGGCCACAGATTAAGCTGCTCCTCCACTATGGGAGCATCTGCACTGGGGAATGACCCATCACTTACATATATGTTCTCGAAAGAATAACCGTGTTAAATGTAAAATATATTTAAATGAATTTAATTTATATATATATTTAAGCTTTTTAACCGGTCAGTCATTCTCATCATAACTGCCCTCAGCAACACAGTGACTCACAACCTCTGTCATTTTGTTGATTCAGCAGCTTCCACCAGCCCTCAGATGATGTAACTTCTCTCCAGGCAACAGTTAAGTGTGAGGAGGCCGAACATTTTATAACATTCAGCATCTAGGCCAACCCATATAACCTAAAAATCACCCCAATATTAAGTAGTGCTACAAAAATGTAAACTTAATTCTTTCATTATCTTAAGTTAGGTCCGACACACTATTGTAACTACTAAGTTGCCTCTGTAATCTGATCTTTAGTATATCTTACACATACAGTATTAATATTTTTATTATTACATTAACAGTAACCGAGCATAGAGGAAATGCTCCCTTCCATGCTGATCAGTCAGTCACTCCTTTATGCAATACTCTTCCATTTTCTGAACTGTTGCTTAAAATACATACTGAGCAGGTATTTTATATATATATATATATATATATATATATATATATATATATATATATATATATATATATATATATATATATATATATATATATATATATATATATATATATATATATATATATATATATATATATATATATATATATATATATATATATATATATAAAGAAGGTACATTGGGTTTATAGGAGTACATAGCATTGATGTTTTGACATTTTTGCAAAGCCACTAACACACAGGGTTTTGGGCAGAGCAAGGAATTATAATATATATTTTAAGTTCATACAGAGTGATAAATATTATCTTAACTACTGTACCATGAACTTCAAGTGAATCTTATAATCCAAGTGACAAGCTAATGAAAAGTTGGTGAATAACTCATTTATATACTCACAGTTAACATTGATGGTGAAAGTCTTGGTGGCTTCCCCAACTAAGTTAATGGCGGTGCAGGTGAATATTCCTGCTAGATCAGGGGTTACACCACTCATCAGTAGGTACCCTGGGGCAGGCCTGCTCAACCAACACAAACTTTTATTAATACACTTTAGCTAAATTCAACAACTTTTAGTTTAAATCAAACACAAATACTAAAAGAATTAGACAACGTAAGTGGACACTGGAAACCTAAATGAGCCACAGGTACGGAAGGCATTATTCCTTCAATATATTAAGCATTTAACACAGAATGAACTGAAGAAAAAGGTACTTTAAATTATTTCAATCCACAACTATAAAAATAGACGCTAGAGAGTTTTACAGTACTGCAACCGAGAATACATCTGAATTCCACTGCTCTGCATGAAATATATATTTTAAATTTATTTCATATTAGACAAATTTTGTCATAAACATTTCAAAACACTTGCCTCAGGTTATCAGTGGCAGTCAACTTTCTTCCGTTTCTCTCCCAAAACACCAAGGGTGGTGGATGTCCTGTGACCTCACATGGTAACTTTAGATCCTGCCCAGCCAGCACTGTCAAGGACTCGTCACCCAATGGCGAGATTTCTGGGCTCTCTGTATAAACACCATATTACTTTCATTAATTAAAATAATTAATTCGTGCTTGAAATCATGCAGAAAGAACAACCATGGGGTGCAGCAAGGTGGAAACCATCCCACATAATTAAGCTACAAAGAATAAACTTAAATCCTTAGTAAATGTATATTATACCTAAAGACTGAAGGAGTACCCAGAAGTGTCATTCCTATGTCTATTGGTCACAGATCTAACTAGCTGATTGGGAAGCCATTTGAACATTCAGAAAACAAATTACTGCAGCCATATTCCAGGTGGAATTTTGCAACATATTGTATGATGCAGCCAACAAGACAAGAGAAGAGTTCTGCAGCATGCCCAAGTATGTAATACTTTGACAACTTTTCAAATACAGTGACAGCAGATTCATTGTGTTTCTCTTCACTTGTGCTTATAAGAACACAAATACGTTGCAACAAATTTTTATAATTTATTGTAGAGAATAACAGATACAGTATTAATAAAAAAATTCAGGACCAAGACTTACTGCTCAAAACAACGGTGACTGCACGCTTAGCTGAACCAGCATCGTTGGTCACCAAGCACTCATAGTAGCCCTCACTTTCAACTGATCCCACCACCCTATCAAGTATTGCACACAATCAATGGCAAATGGCTGGATAAAATTATTATATATATATATATATATATATATATATATATATATATATATATATATATATATATATATATATATATATATATATATATATATAATGAAAAAAAATATTTATATATATTTATATATATATAAATATATATATATATGTGTATAAATATATATATATATATATATATATATATATATATATATATATAGATAGATAGATAGGTAACTAAGAACTAATTGACCCGGCCAGGATTCGAACTCATGCCGTCCAGGATCACCCCTAAACGTACACAGTACTGTGTATATTTAGGGGTGATCCTGGATGGCATGGGTTCGAATCCTGGCCAGGTCAATTAGAGTTCTTAGTTACCTATGGCGTGCGTAGATGATGCTACGCAAGCCATAGATAACTGACCTAAATGATGTTTTACAGCTTCCCTTGTGTAGTGGGGCGATGTCCAAAATTTTTAGGGTTTACGGGATGTCACTTATATGTGACTAAAGAGCAGAAATTTATGCTCAATTGGATTTTATATGTTTCAATAATTATAAATTTACTTGAAGGCTGAAGAAATAAACTAGTACATGTACTGAGATTAAGTTACAAAATGAATACCAAATTGAAAAACATTATTTAGTAAGAATAAAAGTATTTCAAGTGTTACCTGAGTGTCCCGTCCTTAAGTGTGTTGTCCAACATGAGTGTTTGGTCATAACGAACCCAAGTGAGCGTGGGCGGTGGGTTGCCACTGGCGACACACGGCACATTCAACACCTCTCCCTCAGACACTATATATGTCTCAGAATCTGCTTCAATTGTTGGCGGGACTGAAATGGAAATATATAAATAAGTAAACTTGTTTAAATGATGACAATATTATTATCCTAATATCATGAATAATATACAGGAAAATGTAATTCTTTAAACACAGATTTGGACTTCAGAAAAATCAAAGCAAGGAATAAAATTAAACACTCGAATACAAAATGGCATGAATTTAATTGAAATGTTACAAACAAAAATAAATATACAAAATTAATACTGTAAATTAATTCAGTATGGGCTTCAAATTACCAGCAGAAAAAAAATGAAAGTTAATTTTTTTTTTACAATGATATAGACCAATCATGTGACATTTCTATATTTTGTATTTCCATGTTGCAAAATAAATGAAGAATGTTGAATGTTCATAAACATTCATTAATTCAACTTCATAACACCTAATTATTATTAAACCCATTTTGTTTTGAATCTATATGCTCTAGCAAATTCATCTGCAAACATTTTTACAACAAATTTGTAATTACAGTAAGTACAGTATAACCAAAAACTAACAGAAAAAATGTTTAAACATTTTAGGTGTCACTAATTGCCAGTGGCTTGGGTGCATGTCAGTGGCACAGAGCATTAAAGTATTTGTTTAAAATAAAATATGCCTTACCATGAACTTCAAGAACGACAGGAATGGTAGTGGCACCTGCAGCATTAACAGCAGTACAGACATAAGTACCTGCATCTTCGGTCATCAACTGTCTTATCACAATAATCCCATTCTTCAGTAAACGCATCCTGACCAAAACAAAACCATTCAATCATTACTTCAACACCAAATTTTGAAAAATCAGGGTTCGAGCACACGGATATGAAAAAGCACTCTTCGGAGCAGACTAATTTGGTTGCTCCATAATGTCAAATCTGCTGTCTCTCAAACAGCAGTCATGAACAGTCAAGTCAGGCAACATTCCAGCATCATCGCCACAGACATCACCCAGAAGCTCAGCATCATATCCACACAAAATAATCATGGGAGGGAAATTTGGGGGTATAGCACTTGGCAAAAAATAAACTGGGTAACCAGAAACCCACATCATGGAACATGCCAAGGCCACAAGTGACCTTCTAGCACTTATATATAAATTATATAGCATTCTTCAAGAACATCTTGAAATTCCATGTGGTGTAAATGCCAGAACATCATTCTGCTGAGATGTTCATTATATTTGTCTATAACACAGTGGATCTTACCTCTGGGGGGTAA
>WNGS01163947.1:21871417-21894509 GCA_020271785.1 Procambarus virginalis | reverse complement strand
AACCTGGAAGGAACAGGAGAAGGGGCTGAATCAAAGGACACCATACAGTAATCCTATGTTGACTAATCAAGGTGAAGGGTGTCTATTAAGAAGCAGTCCGGAATGGATCCACATACAGTATACCAGAAGCTGCCTTAATCACATAAACCCACAGCATGAACATCCTATCCCTGACACATTCGTTAGAGGCAAGAAACAGAAGTATATCCAAAGTGTGCCCATAACAACAAAGTACTGTACTGTCAATGTTAGGCCATGCAAGAAGTGGCAAATCCAGTCACTAACCACAGTCTAGCCATATTGTGGACCCACGACAATATGTCAGTAAACAAAGTAACCAACTGAGCAAAAACCACCAATTCCAAGAATGTCCCTAAGCACCATGGACACACAATGGGAATGGGCATAGAAATAGGGAATACAGAACAGAGACAAAAGCACATACAAGTTTAAACTATACTATCCAGGAAAAAACCAGCATTGAATGTAATAAAACTGCAATTTCTGGGTGAGACCCAGTGGCTCCCTGAAAAACAGATCTGATAAAGATATGCTGAAAAAGTACCAAACTGGGCAAAAAATCATCAGTTTGTGTGTGTCATTAGAGCGTGGAATTCTGTTTTGCCCTACTAGGAACTGCGAGGCAGAACCTAGCACCCCTCAAAGAGGCAGAGAGCAGTGGCACTATGAACAATTTTATGTAAAATTTGTTCGTGTTTGCCATCACCAAGGGAAGGTACCCAGAAAGTCAGTAAAACAAAACAGACCACTGCTTGGTTAAAAACCATACTGGAGCCTCAAAACAGCCAAATGAACTCCCCTAACAAAGTAAACAAATGATAGAAATTCATGAAACTAGTGAACTCGTGTGTCCCACCTACCACCCCTCCTTTAGGGGGAGAAGGGAATCAGACCAGGTCATCCGGCTACTCCACCACAAGTTCTTATGATGTAAACCTCCCCAATGCTCTGGGGGAGGGAGGGTATTAGGGAGCCACCAGGGCTCGCCCAGAAATTTCCATTGCATTATATTCAACGTTTGTTTCTGGGAGGAGCCCCTTGTGGCTCTCTGAAACTATCTACCAGCTGAGAATGAAAACAGAGCACTTACAGGAAGGAGGGAGTGCAGATATCAGGACGAGGAAGAGACCAACAGCCTTGACACATGATCCAAACCCACACAAGATTGCTGAGGACAGGAAACATTCACAAGATACCCGGCCGCCTAGACCCTGTTCAACTGCCAAAACCCTGCATGCAAATTCTGAATTGCCCAAAGACAACATACCAAAGACTGCAGATAGAGCTGCATATTTTTTGCACATCATGGGCATGAGGGTAGATTGCAGGCTGGCTAGAGATTAGTGACACTGTGGATGACCCAAGAAATACGAACCCTGGAACAGGGAACCAGGGAAACCGTATCAACCTACAAAGAGTCCACCAAAGCAGAACCAGTGGCATGAAGGTAGCACTGTAAAGGCTTCACTGAATAAAATTCACGATGCACCCCTAGCAGAACAAACCAAGCATCCTCGGCCAAGGGGACCCCTCCGGAAGCCAACCTACTCATTCTTCGCCAGAAATGAAGACGCCAGCTGCGAACGAACAAAACGCATACCAGGGCCAAAAGAGCAAAACCCCCGGCTTCGGAGATGAGCATGAAGCTCACCCACCCGACAACAGGAAGCCGGAGAAACCAAAAACAACACCTTTAGAAAACAATCCCAGACCAAAGGGGCCACAGCAAACCGAGTGGACGAAAAAAACAAAGAACCCAGTCCAGGGACCAGGAAGGCTCGGGCAGCACATGAGCAGAATGGAGGTGAAACAAAGAGCAAGAAAGCATACGAAACGGGGCTGAAATGGTATCATCCCGAATGTAAGCTGGAGTAGCTCCACCAATGCTGCACAATAAGTGGTGATAGTATTTGGCATAAGATGCTGATCAAGGAAAAGCCAAGAAAGAAAAGGTAGAAAACCCACTTGGAAATAAAAAAAAAAAAAAATGACGAAGGGACAGAAAATGGTGGAAGGCATGTCAAGAAACTGTAGCCAGGAAGAAGACTACAGGCAGGACACCATTAAATCAGCTACTTGATCACCATAAAGATGGGACCCACCCCACAACACCACAAAGATGGTGATACACACTCATTAAAATCGCCAGATACGAAGAGGGAAAGAGGTCGAACAAGTGAAGTATGTCACTCGCCCGACCCATTGAAATAGGCGGGGCCCCAGAAAAATGACTGGGTTCGGACACCAAGCAAGCAACCAAGACTGGGCCATCCACCAAAGAACCAGAAGGAGCACTTTTCCTCCTGAATGACTCAAATCGCACCAGAACTCAAAGTTGATTGTGGACGAATCCAGTCGTCCGCAACAACTTGGCTGACAGCTGAGGAACCTGAGAATGCAGCTGCACAAGACCTACATCACGGAAGACAGCAGGAGAGAAGAAACACCTGTATTACAGTAGACACCTCCTGCCACTTAAGCAAGCCGGAACAACAGAAATTGCCCCAGGCTCTAGAGTAAACAATACCACTTACGAAGATACCTGTCATGATGAGGATAAATGTCCAAATACTTTATCCATAATAACACATAGTATTACCTAAAATCCCAGATAAATACCTTAGATTTGCCGTTTTTAATAGATAATTGACACAGTTATTTGCTCAGGTAAAAGAACATTAAGGTTCAGTTCCTGAACTTACTACCACCTACAGGATGGGTGTAGGGCACATTATCCACTCAATGAATGCAACTCAACAAGAAGAACCATTAATATATATATATATATAATACTCTAATAGAAATTATGTAATACAGTACTTTTATTAATAATAACTAGAAGCATACCAAGGAGCCATTATCCATTAGATGAACCCTGTCTGAGGAATGGACAGAGTGTCCTTCCTTGATCCAAGTTGTGGCTGGTATGGGATCACCCTCTGCGACACATGTCAGTGTTACTGTGTTGAGCTCTAACACTGTCATTTCCTCAGGGGCATACATGATCACGGGAGGCACTGATAGACAAAAAGAAGTGTGTATTAATAACAATGGCGATTTACCTTTGCATCTTCAATAGAAAATGAATGCAACTTAAGCAGTAGATGATACAAGTTGCATAGTTTTCTGTATCATGAAAACACTTCATTGATGGGACTCACCTTTGACCCTGATAGCAGCAACGGCCTTTCTGTGTCCAGCATCATTTTCTGCGAGACATGTATAAGTTCCTTCATCTGTTTTAGAGGCTCGTTCCACTACAAGCACTGATCGCCCACTTGAAGAAACAGCAACTCCATCTACCTAACAGGTATAAAACACTATAACTATAAATAAATAAATAAATAAATAAATAAATATAATATATATTATATATATATATATATATATATATATATATATATATATATATATATATATATATATATATATATATATATATATATATATATTGTTAAATATGACCGACACACACACACTTGTAACCTGAAAACACTAAACAGAGCTTTACTTATGCTAACACTAAACAGCTTATCCGCCTTACATATACTCGCACTTGGGTGAGGTGGTATGGTGCAACAGTTTTGGATGAGGTGAACAAATTTGTGACAAATGGAAGACAGAACACGAAACAATGGGTATTAGTTGGATATGAGAGCATAAGAATGGAAGTAACTGCAGAGGGCCTATTGGCCTATACTTCCTCTTGATGCTTCTATATTGGTTCGGAGTCTTGAAGTGGGTAGAATATAGTTATGCATTAATTGGCTGTTGATTGCTGGTGTTGACTTTTTGATGTGTAGTGCCTCGCAGATGTCGAGCTGCCTGCTATCGCTGTACCTATCGATGATTTCTGTGTTGTCTGTTAAGACTTCTCTGGTGATGGTCTGGTTGTGAGAGGAGATTATGTGTTCCTTTATGGAGCCCTGTTGCTTATGCATTGTTAATCGCCTGGAAAGAGACGACGTTGTCCTGCCTATATACCGAGTTCTTTGGGGCTTACAGTCCCCAAGTGGGCATTTGAAGGCATAGACGACATTGGTCTCTTTCAAGGCATTCTGCTTTGTGTCTGGAGAGTTTATCTTGAGTAGGTTGGCCGTTTTTTTGGTTTTATAGTAAATCGTCAATAGTATTTTCTGTTTTTTGTCTGTAGGGATAACGTTCCTATCAACAATATCTTTCAGGACCCTTTCCTCCGTTTTATGAGCTGTCGAGAAGAAATTCCTGTAAAATAGTCTAATAGGGGTACATGTTTTGTGTTAGTTGACTCTTCAGAGGTCCCTCTGAAGAGTCAACTAACACAGTAATTACAAATTAAAAGTATTTTAACCATTTTCATTCTCAGTAATACAGAATTAGTCAAGATTGACTTCATTTATTTCAGAAGCATTTTGGCTGTAGACCAGAGTAACCAACCACCACCACAAACACTGTAGACAATCTACCACCATCATAAATACCATAGACAACCCACCACCACCACAAACACTGTAGACAACCCATTGCCATAACAAATACTACAGTTTCATTAGAGAATCAGGGCTTAAAACACTGGAAAAATATTTTAGTTCTTGTTTTTCCCCTCAAAATTCAGGATGACAGTCATTTTTCAGGCAACAGATTTTTTGTCTTGTTTCAGTCTCAAGGTGCATGGAAAGTGTGTGGTTGTCTATAATTGCAACTCTGATAACATTATATTATCTAACATTTTAAATACATCTGTATACATCTTAATTATACTGCAATATAATACTATATGTATAAGTGGAACCAATTTTTGCTTACAGATTCAGTTTTTACTGGACAAGTATTTGAGTAAAAGTTGTTAATTTTATACATGATTATTATAATGCCAAATTATATATGAAGATGTAATACCATACAAACTACAGTATCAGTAACTTGTCACGATGATAAATGTTATACCATATACTAGTACAATGGGGCTCGATTTACGATGCTAATCCGTTCCCAGAGACGGATCGTAACACGAAATATCGTAAGTCGAAGAGATTTTTCCCATAAAAAATAAAGGGATTTGAATTAATCCGTTCCCCACCCTCCAAAATATTAACATACAAATACATTTTATACTGAATACAATGTTTTTTCTAACTACATACAGTACCTAAGTTGATCTTCCCTTTGTGGAGGGCTCGTGATGGCGTATGGAGATGGTGATGAGTTGGGAGAGGGAGTTGTTACTGTTTGGAAAGGAGTTCCCTTCCATTATCACATCAGGCAGTGATGTTTTCTCTGGGGTACTCTCTCTCCTACGTTTTGCCTGAATACCACTAGGACCTGGTTGTGGTTCAGTGCTTGTTTGTCTCACTACAAATTTGTCAAGAGACATTTGTTTTTCCCTTCATTTTAACATTTGTCTGTAATGATGCATCACAGTGTCATTGAACAGCTTAAGGCAACGGCCTACTGCATTTTGATTTGGGTGAGTCGTTTCAGCAAAGGTTTGCAATTCTTCCCATGCTGCACACATTTTCTTAATTGTTGAGGAAGAGACTTCATATGTTGAGCCTTACCACTGACTTTCCTGGGACTCATGGCGTGATATATAATAATTACTTTAATGTTCAAAATGCAAAAAATCACCACAAACGCGGAATTTCTTATAGGCGCGATCGTCACTAAGCGGGCAGCTGTAGTAAACTGAAGCAGGTCGGATCGCGTGACCCGGAACCATGCACTCGGTCGACCTGAACGTGTACCAACAAATATCGGAAGTCGGCGACACCATCGGATGTCGAGTCGCATTTTTCGATGAACTTCACATCGTAACTCGAAATTATCGTAAGTAGGGGCAATCGTAAGTCGAGGTGCCACTGTACTGTACTTAATTTCACAAGTTCAAAGAAAATACTATACACCAAAGCAGCACCGTTGTGTACTCATGGTGGTATCTCACCTGTGTGCCATTTAGGAGCCATTGAATGGTAGGCCTTGGAACACCCACAGCTTCGCATTCCAACTCAAACCTGCAAACAAACTAAAAACTTTAAAGAATATTATTATACTGTATATATATATATATATATATAATTATATATATATATATATAATATATATATATATATATATATATATATATATATATATAATATATGTCGTACCTAGTAGCCAGAACGCACTTCACAGCCTACTATGCAAGGCCCGATTTGCCTAATAAGCCAAGTTTTCATGAATTAATATATTTTCTTTAATTTTTTTCTTATGAAATGATAAGCTACCCATTTCATTATGTATGAGGTAAATTTGTTTTATTGGAGTTAAAATAACGTAGATATATGACCGAACCTAACCAACCCTACCTAACCTACCTAACCTATCTTTATAGGTTAGGTTAGGTTAGGTAGCCGAAAAAGTTAGGTTAGGTTAGGTTAGGTAGGTTAGGTAGTCGAAAAATAATTATTTCATGAAAACTTGGCCTATTAGGCAAATCGGGCCTTGCATAGTAGGCTGAGAAGTGCGTTCTGGCTACTAGGTACGACATATATATATATATATATATATATATATATATATATATATATATATATATATATATATATATATATATATATTATATAATATATATATTGTGTATACTGGCAGTAGGTTTTCCTTTATACATGTTTCATTGAATATGACTGGATATATTCTGTACTGATTATTTTCTTGAGGAATGAGTAGCTTGCCTATCACCACGTGTGACTTGATTGGTGCGAGGAAGTACAACAAGGCGAGGTGGAACCTGAACCAAAACCTCCACTTCACGGTATAGGCGGCCTGCAGCATTCATTACTAAACAGGTGTACAATCCCGAGTCAGATGTCTGCAGGAATATGAAAATACAGTATTAAATAAAAGAATTTAAGATTCCTGTCTCCATATTTTTATATTACAATGCAACTTGACTGTACAAAATGTAGATGGAGAATTAGGAGAGTGAATAGCATGAGAATGAGCTGTGGGGAAGACGGGACACCACGACCATAGCTCTCATCCTGTACTACACGTAGGCAATTACACTTAGGTAATTACATACACAGGCTGCCTCATAGTAGTAGGGCCATCATAAGGGAACACAAAAAGAAAGTTAACCAAAAAATATAAAAGGTAATTTCTTCAGAGTACTAACTTAAGTAAAGTTATAGAATGAGAGCTACTCTCTCATGGAGTACCATCTTCTCATTACCTTTGTTATATCATTCTTTAAAACTACTGGTGGTTTTGCTTTACCTGTGCTGCAGTTATGACAAGTTCCCCATTGGTGGCAAATGTGAGCCTGGGCATCTCGGACAGGATGCGTCCCTCTTTTAACCAGGTTGTGCGGGAAGGAGGGTAACCTGATGCTGTACAACCAAGCACCAAGTTCTCCCCACGTTGCACAGACACTGTCTCCGACAGTTCTTCCATCACCATTGGTGGAGCTGTTCATGCATAGCATCCATTACTTAAAATGATGGTGAGTTTATAAAATATGTATCGCAGATCTTTCCCTTTATAGCAGATTTATAGACTGAACAACAGTATAGATAAACTTGAGATATAAAGCTTGTCTGTCTATATTATATATACATATATATATATATATATATATATATATATATATATATATATATATATATATGCGTGCTGTATCCTGGGTACGCACCCAACCTCCGAGGAGCTGGATGAGGTCTTCGAACGCTGATTGTTTAATTGTTATATATTTGTGTGTGTGTGTGTGTGTGTGTTCTCTGTAAACTGTAGCATTGCAATAAAATAAAACAAAACATACAAAAAAAAATAATAGGGGTGGTAGGAGAAGAAAAGAATTAAGTATTCAGTGAGAATCCACAATATCTTCTCTGAATGCTCTTTGTTTTCTTCTTCGAGGATGTGGGTCCCTGCAATTGCACCAGAGGTGGTACCCCTAATATATATATATATATATATATATATATATATATATATATATATATATATATATATATATATATACACACACACAGTATATATATATAGACAGACAAGAAAATGCATCTTTAAATAACAATAATATTTAAAATACTTACAGTGAACAACAAGGTTGAGCTGCCCTGTGGTACGGCCAGCTGGGTTGTGAGCTGTGCACTCATAGCGTCCCATGTCCTCAACTGCTACTGGCATGATCACCAGATCTGTACCAGAAATCTGTATGCCCAATGATAAATTGAATTTTACTCACAGACTGCTTGTAGCTTTTACAAGAAACATTTTGAATGAATTTCTACTGTATGTAAGTGATTTGGTGGTAGTGAATATGTATTCAAGTAGGAACGGTAGATGTACATGCTGAATGAGATATTATATATCACATAGTGCATTTTTTTGTATTTCATTGTTATTTAACCATGATTGAGACCTATCATGGTTATGAGTATACTTTCATGCTGTGCATCAATTTCAGGATAATAACACTAATAATAATTATTAATTACAGAGTGAATAGTGGTAGCATGGTCCGTGTGTCAGCTACCCATGTTACATGTGAGAATTGCTTTAATTGCTCTATGTTCTTGGTGCTGGTCACTTAAAGAGCCTCAAGTGTTGCACAAATGACAGTCATTTGTCATAAATCAACCCTACAAATTTATGGCCTTCCTTGGCAGTGCCTTTCAATCAACAATTAATGATGGGTTTGGACGCATCCCCTCCCCCCCTCACAATCTGCAGAAATGTACTACAACTGAATTTACACTTTAGAGAATTAAAAAACTTTAAACTTTGAAGAGTGCTCTATTTTACTGAAGGTCAGTTGTATGATCAATTCAATGTTCAATCCTGGTTGAAGAGCAGTATTGAAAATACAATATTTAATTAATGGTGGCATGAATACATACATACATGCATGCATACACACACACACATATATATTATAGTGATAGTATTCATTACTAGGATAAATGTAATTACACTCAATACACTACATTGAAAGACACACTTTTATGGGTCCCTGAGTCCAAGTGTGCAGCCCCATTATAATTTGAGACCATTGTTGAGCGAGGAATGCAACAATAAACTTGGAAAGTTTTCTCATAGTCAAAGTCTGTGTCAAAGGCTCTCATATCATCGGGTTGAAAGACATGGACACTACTTTGGAAGTAGCATTGTCTTGTTGGCACAAGAAAATTGACTTCAATATACTATGTCAATCTGTTATTAACTATTTTTTTCCAGCATCTTGCAAAAAAATTTATATGTGCAAAGATGACTATGTGGTGGTTGAGAGGGGGAGTGATTGGCCTAAGTGTAGAAGGAAATCATTAGGCACATGGGTGTAACAATTCTAACATAACTTAAATGTGCAAAATGACTGTAGAGATATGCTAAATGCATAAGAACTAAAGTGAAGAGCAAGAGAGCTCTCACAATGTAGCAAAATGTTGAGATCTTTTAATAATTTAAAAGTTCATATTTAATGTGCAACCTTTAATAGGAGTTAATTGTTAAATGTTAAGATTTTTGTTTCTTGCAAATTTGGTTCTATTTTCTCATTTCACTTAGGCACGAACAAAGAGCGGTCAATAGACAATTAAGATGTGACCTGCACACGTGGGTCGTCAGGTGTGATGGGTTGGTGGGCTAGGTCTGGTCGTGTCCAAGTAACAGTTGGCAAAGGTTGACCTGTCACTTCACATGTGAGCATCACTTCTTGACCAGCTACTGTTACCACCTCATCTGCAGATGGGACCACTGAAGGAGGTTCTGAAATGTTAATGAAAGAAAGCACTGTACTGACCTAGTAGAGACAGCGACACGGGCATCTAAATCTATCTCATGACCTACCAAGAGCAGGGACTAAAGTCCTACCCTTCATAGAAGTGAGGAAGCCGAGTGTCATAAATTTTGCAAAAATCATCTCCAGATTTTTCAACAATTTTTCATTTGGTAGAAATGAGATAAATATAAGGTATATTGTGCCTATGTTGCAACTATGATAATTTCTGACAGTTATGCCTAATTTTATCTCCCCCACTACCTGGGCTGGCCTGGAGGATGAATCACACTACAGATGGCCACTGACTATAGGATTTCATAATTAAAATACAGTACATTCATATTACATGAATAACTTATCTATTTTATTTAATAAGGCAGAATTTCCTTAGTTAATATTATTAGTGAAAGGCAAACATGTATTGGCAAACATGAAGTGAAGAATGGCTAACTGACCAGAAAGTAGAGAAAAAGAGCAAATACAAATGCAGACATGCATGCAAATTGATGGAAAGACAAAATCACAATGACATCTACCAAGCTTACCATGGACAATGAGATCAGTGTGGTCATGAGCAGAGCCAGCAGGACTGCGCCCAGTGCACACGTAGGTGGCAGCAAGTGCGGGGGTCACTCTCGGTAGATGGAGGGACCCATTCCCTCTCAGCTGAAATTCTATTACAGAGAAAATCCAACAAGTCATGCCATTACCAATGTGTTAAAATATTTCTTAGTCTGTGGAAATGACAATAAGTCAATTATAAATTAATTTGAGTAACGAGCAGGTAATAAGAACATTGATTCAAATATGAGCACTATCAAATAGAGAAAGGAAGTTGGAAGAGAATGGACAATTTAGCATTCTTGGATGCTATAAACATTCATTATTATAGAACAACAATTTAATGTCTAATTATAGAATTTGATGCAAACAAAATTAATAAACTGCAGTGGAATTAAAGGAAGGACACAAGTTTTGTATTGGCCAAAGCTGAAGGAAACTGATCTGGTGCTCTCAATATATTCTCAGTAACTGAGTATGTAGGAAACATTACAAACTCTTGAAGAATACACTCTCAACATTTCATGATGAATAATCATCATTACCATCATCCCATTTTCTCACTTTCATGGGATGGGGAAGCATTTCCCTATCTCTTTTGTAACATAATAGAAGTAGGATCCCTCGATTGTTTCAAGCACAGGTTAGACATATATATGAATGAGACTGGGTGGATACAAATAGTAGCTGCCTCATGTGGGCCAATAGGCCTTCTGCAGTTACCTTCATCCTTATGTTCTTATTTGGTTAGAAAAGAGAGAGCAGCAAAATAGAATTTATATATATATTCATTATGATACTGACTATTTTTTATATACTGAATAAGCCAAACAAACTGAACACAGAAAATTAAGGCTGATGTTGCTGTTCGTGTATTTAAAAATAATGTGTATCAGAGTAATAGGTACATTCAACGTTACAAGTATTGTACCCAGAACATATTAAAATACATTAACTATAAGCTTGTTTTTCTTCAACTTACCTGGCCCTTCAATAACAATTTGATGGCCTTTAAGCCATGTTAGAGTTGGAGGTGGTGATCCTTGTGCAAGACAGTGTAGAGTGACAGCTTCACCATTTACTGCCACCACCTTCTTCTGCTTCACTTGTACTGAAGGAGGAGCTGCATGGGGACACCAGTCAAAACAATTATAATATGATTTGCCCAAAAATTGTACTGCTATTTAAATAAAGGTAATTTTTACTTTATAGTAGAAACAATCTCCATCTCCAATAAAGTATACTTTCAACTTAGAGTTCCTCTACATCCTTGTAAACACTTTGTATTCTGTTTAACCACGGTAATTTATTGACCATAACAATGGATTACTCGAGTATTTATTGACCATAACAATGGATTACTCGAGTATTTATTGATCATAACAATGGATTACTCGAGTAAAAACCTCGATAGATTTAGATTTTGTTTGTTGGTATCATTTACAAAAAGCTAGAAATATAATAAATATATTATATTTTCAATGAATAAAAATGATTTCCTACTGAACATGAAGACACTGAGCTTTCTTGCACTTTAGGTAATAAGGTATAGTAAATCTTACTAAGGACAGAAAGTGTCAGGGTATGGTTGGCTCTGCCTGCTTCATTGTCAGCGATACATGTGTAGCTGCCAGCATGATCAGGGCGGACTGGGAAATGCTGTAGTGCTCCTGATGGCAGAAGACTCTCAGCTATGGCTGCTGGAGCTCCTTTAAAGTACCAACTGATCTGTTCCCAAACAAATATAAAAAGCATTTAATCACCATTTTCACCATTTAATCCCAAGGAAAATGTACGAAAAGCCATTATGCAGGCAATGTTCAAATTAAGCAATTTATATACATAATAGTTACTGGTAAGTTGAAATCAATGAAATGACTGAACAATATAGAATATTAATGATTTGTGTAAGGGTGGTCTAAACTACACAAGATTTTTATTGCACGGTTTTCATATACACAGCAAAATGTTAGAAGGGTGATGATCAACTTATTGTATGCACCTTAGGCTGTGGGTGACCAGAAAAGCTACACATGAGGGTAACAACCTCTCCAGCCACAGCCACTATCTCTTCAGGAGCCTCTTTCAGTTGTGGCGCCTCTAATCAGAAAAAAATATATAGCCTTTAGTTTAATAGTTTGTAAGATTATAATAGGCCCTGCAATAGTATTTATATAAAACTATTGTTTACCTAAAAGGCTTTTGCCATAATTTCAATTTCCTTGCCTAAAATATTATCATCAAAATGTTGAAAAGTGGATATAATAGCATTAATTAGACTAGTGGTTTACTCACGAAGAACCTGGATGCGGTAGTCTCGGGTGTGGTTACCAGCGAGGTTTGAAGCCAAACAAGTATAGTGACCACCATCAACCCGATCCACATACTCAATCAAAAGGGTCCGTCCACCCCAAGACACACTTACACGATCATTTACACGTATACCGACATCATCCTATTTAGAGTAATATTACAAAAGCTGTCAGCAATATAATAACACTAAAGATAATACAGTTATGGTGAGGATAAAGGAAATATAAGAGGAGTCACTAAAAATACCTTATAACAAAATTCATCCAGTGATAAAAAGCACAAAAATAAACGGCAAACGTATGCCCCACCTTGAACCATGAGATAATAGGCTCAGGATGGCCAGATGCAACACAGTGTAGAGAAGCTGATGCTCCTTCTATGACGGTTACTATCTCTTCATCGTCACTGCCGGTGATGAACGGTGCCTCTGTCAGTGGGGAGCAAACAAATCTTATTCTAATTGTATTAAATTTTATAACAATGGTAAAAGTACAATGGATACTATTAGGTCTCCTATTACTTCCACTTTATATAACATACAGACCCTAACGAGATATTTTGCAAAATCATAGATAATTCATTTTGCGGGGGATAGGCAGCCTGTGTATATACTGTACTGTACACTGTATATGTTAGGCTTATATCGAGATCCCTTCAGAGTCAAACTAGAGCACAAACCCTCTCAAGGATGCAACCCCACAACAAGTTGACTAACTCCTGAGTACCTATCTACTGCTGGGTGAGCAGAGGCATTAGGTGATAGGAAATGTGCCCAACCATTTCTGTCCCACCTGGGGTTTGAACCCAGAATTCCGAATAGAGTCAAGAACAAACCCAACTGTACTAGTGGGACCCTTTAATGTGTGAGGAACAGTTTTACAGGCAATCTGTTTGAACGTTACAGAACCAATCATATAAATTCACCTTTGTCTACCCTAGGTTGACTAGAGAAGACCTATCTAGTTATCTGAGTGGATACAAAAGGATATCTGCTCATCACAGTCTACCTGTCTTGTCTCAATTGCTGACCCACTAATTTGTCCAATCTGGACTAAACAATCATCATTATAGGTCTTTACAGAACAATTTACCAGTGTTGCTTAATTATTCAAGAATAACTATCCAGCTAAAGACTATGTGCAGTTTAGATCATCTTTGGAATTTCACAAAATTATCATTTCCCCAATATAATACTAATATATACCAGTATTTCCTCACATAAAATTTTGTTTTATTTATCAGAGTATTTGTCCATCAATTGAACAGACAATTACAGCCCTCTGTTACATCAGAATTACTTTAATAGAAGCAACAAGCATGATAAAACAGAGTATGCCGTACCTGTGACCTGGAGTGTGAATCGTCTAGCTGCTTGGCCAACAGAGTTAACAGCAATACACTGGTACTCCCCAGCCAGGTCCACTGACACACTGTCCAGCACGCACCACATAACATTTTTAAATAAGTAATACATGAGTTAACAAGCAATCACAGAGTAAAATTTGAGACCGAATTATTTTTTAGTAGAAAAACATTTGTACTTTTATTTCCTGAATACAGTTATTTAGGTACTGTAACAAATATACAGTTACACCACATTTAAGCGACCCAATGCAATGTGACAATTATAATAATTTTCTATTACATGTATAATTATTACATTTTTATCACTAGATTTTAAGAAAAGCCTTTGCAAAAATAGAGAATATTGTAAAATATCATGTGGAGATACAGTAATTAGGAATTTAAGCTGTAATGAAAGCTCAGTACAGTAACAGATTTGAACGTCAAATAAAGGGATTATGCAAGGATAAGGAAACTAAAAGAAAAGTTCAGGAGTAGGAAAATAATGTATTAAAAATAGCTTTCAAAAAAGTTAAATACTGTACATGAATATTTCCATGATGACTTTTACAACTCTGCCTGGCCATATGTCCTCTGTTCTGGCTTCATAGGCTTCCCAGTCTATTGCTTTGAAATTGAAGTCACCAAGTACCAACAACACTCATTTATCTTCATCGGCTCTTACTATAATCTCTCTTATGACCATTATGAGGCCCTTTAATTTGTGTTCTATTATTTCTGATAATTATGATTGTGGCCCAAAATTAGCAAAAATAACAGACTGACTGGTAAGGGGGTCTGAAATGGATCATTCCATTCCAGTAAAGATTAATATAAACAGATACAGGTATTTCCAAAGTTTTATACTGTATATTACAACCATTAATTTATACATATAGGAATACCACAGGAAGCTTACCTTTTTATTATAAGTTTGCTATTATTTATAAGAACATTGTCATCGGGAATTAACTCTTGGGTGTCATAAGTCCAGGTGGTGTCAGGATGGGGATAGCCACTTACTTCACACTCTAATGTTAGTTGCTGCCCACTCACTGCTGTGATGGTCAATTCCTCCTGCCCAGAAACTTTTGGGGGGACTGTAAAAAAAAAAAAAAAAAAAAAAAGAAGGAAGAGTAGCATCAAAAATAAACTAATAGAACAGCAGTTTAAAGGATGATGAAAAATCTAAAAAAAATGTATAGTATTACAAAAGTTAAATGGCACGGTATATGAATTTAAAGAGAATGCGATTTGTAATTCAGGAAAAGAAACTCAATGAATTCATAGCAATAAACAAATATGCTTCTAAAGTATAATAAGATCTGATGATAAGTACTGTACATTGGCCATATTCCAATAGCATTCTTAAAAAAAAAAAAAGTAAGTACTGTACAGAAAAACTGCGTTACTCGAACAACTCCCAACTTGAACAATTCGGCACAGTTGCAGACGATGAAATCCAAGATGGCCACCGGCAAGAGGAAAAAAACAACAACAGAGCTGGATGGTGGCTTTAATAAGGACAGTATTAGTATGAGCAGTTTGCACAACAAATTGGCAAAATCAGAGATTATTGTAAACTATCAGGAATTTGAGGATCATTAATGAAAACTTGAGCAGTAAAGTATCAGCGTTTGAGGTGCAAATAAATAAATTATGCAAGGACAAGAATTACTGGAAAGTCAAAAGTAAAGCCCTGGAGGAGGAAAATAGTGCTAAAAATGGCTTTTTGAAGAAGTTAAAGCAAATCTAAACATGAGTGAAAAGAATAGGTTAGGCAAGGAATTCCAACAAGAAAAAGAACTCTTGTCAGTGCATATGGAGAAAATTACACAGGGAATAAAACAGTACAAGAGGGATATGCAACTTATCTATGCACAAGTGGCCAGAGAGAAAGAAATAACAGAAGAAGGGGTAAAAGAAGCCAGACTCTGTAACAGTCAGAAAAGCAGAGTAATTAAACTGGAAGTCAGACAGGAACTGGCATCAAACCGAAAGCTGGTGCAAAACACAGTTGATCGAAGTCCCAAATAATTTTTTGTTGCAAAGAGAAGGCGATAACATATGTCAGAAAGCACCACAGAAGAAGTGAAAGTAGTATTGTGGATAAAATTCCTGTATTCAACCAATGTCTGTGACAACAGGAGAACTGGCAGGTATGAAAAAGGATAAAGATCAACCCTTGAGGATCACCCTAAATGGAAGGGAATTATCAAGGGAAAGTGCCAAGCCATTACGACTATATAGCACACCCTAAATGGAACTAAACAGATGGAAGAAGTACTTAGGAATGTTACAAACTTACAAAGTGATGAGGGGAGTTATGGTTAATAAGATGAGATCTTTCAAAGGAAAACAGAGAAGCTGAAAATGAACCTTGTTGAAACAAAACTTCCAAATGAGAGCAGGAACAAAGAAGAAATCAATTCTTTTTTTTCTACAAGGTGATAGGGGTAGGCAAGCCAGTGAACTGGTATCGGAACAGATCGGCACTCAAACCACCTTTTAGAATCAAATAAGTTTGAGTACCAAGGCGCCACTGTAATTTCTCAATATAAAGAGAGCCCCAAATCAATTATATCAGTAAAACAATATATGAGTGAGGGAAAATTCTCAAATCCTGATCTTCAATAGACACTCATTACTACTTTCTTCAATGAATGAAAAAATGTGATTGGTCTAATGCTATAAAAACATAGCTAGTGCTGCTTCATCCACTTTTAAGTTATGCACACAAACATTACAGTCTTGACAAAGAGTTTTACATGGTGAAACATTAAGTTGTTGAAGGTGTGGGAGCAAAATATGTTCACACGAGACATATAACATACCCAACACCTGGAGATGGAAGGTCTCCTCCTTGACGCCTGCCAGGTGGTTGCCAAGCACACATAGTCACCATCATCGCCTTCCTATTTCCCAGATAACCATAACAGAAAATACAATTATTTTGTTATATTAGATAGGGAGGGGAAAGAACAAATACATATGCCCAAATACTCTTACATGCACATTACTCATTCCTAAAGTAAAAAAAAATAATCCTATTTGCAATTAGAAATACTGTTCTGTCAAAGACAAAGCTGTACTGCATCTTATTTATCTAATTTTTTAAGAAAATTATATTTATAATTTGCCCTACTCAACTGTTGCGCAAGAGCCACTCTGTCTAATGGGCAGGAATGGTAACAGTGAGAGGGGCAGCAATCTACCACTGGCACTACAGCAAACTTTTCAAGAGTGCCCTGAAGGGTTATTTTGGTGTTAAGTAGCACTGGAGAAATCTCAGTTCAGCTTAGCATGTACTCCAGAAGGTCAGTTCAAAATATATAAAGCTCTATTATGCCATATTTTGCATCAAAATTAACTGTTAATGAGTGCCCTCACTAACTACCAGTTGGGCTGGTTAGCCAACCACTCCAATCAGTATCAGGCAGCAGAACCACACACACAGAGCAGGTGCCCTAACACTTTTAAAATATTAATTAATATTGACAAATGCACGATCTTGCATGTTGGACATAACAATGGACATCAATACTATCAAACCAACAACATTACCATGCAATAGATTGATAAAGAAAAAGATCTAGGAGTCAGGGGCCTCCAGTCATTGAAAGTTGAACAGCAAGTGGGAGCTGCACCAAGAGAAAGCTAATTAAACCTTAGGAACTGTCAAGTGAACATTTGGCTTCAAGGAAAAGAAAGTGGTTATTCAACTACACAAATCATTGGTGTGTAGTTGAATACCAATGTCCCCAATTTCGACTGCTGTATCCAAACATGGAGACCTCATCTTCAAAAGGACATACCTGCTTTGGAGAAAGTTCAATATAGAGTAATAAACATTTTTCCAAAACTTAAGTCAGTTCTCAAACTATGATCAGTTGAGGGCTACAGGATTAACAGCACTGCAAACCAGACATAACAAAGCTGATCTCATCAAGACTTAAAATATTGAACAAGTTGGAGGATATTAATCCAAAACCACTACTGTAAAATGAACAAATCAACAAGGGCCGTGAAGAGGATTCGAACTTGCATCCAGGAGCATCCCAGACACTGCCTTAATCGACTGAGCTACGACAGGGTTAGAAGGGTTGAAACCGAAGTTCTACTCAACTTACTGGATCCCGTAGCCTATCTGAGGCACAAACTTTGTTCATTTGATGCATCACGTTAGTGTGATCTTTGTGTGTGGCCACTACTGAAATTGATAAAAAGTAACACAAACAAGGGGCAAGAGATTCAAGCTCAACAAGCCACAATATAGGACAGAAAACACGAGATGCTTTTTAACTGACCATGTTATAAAGCTACATAACTCCCCACCCATCAAAGCTGTAAATACCAAAATATCACTTCAGTTAAAAATCCAGTTAGAAAAATCCTCGGGAGCAATGTGGGGAGTTTTGACAAGTTGCCAGCTTTATGTCCCCATCCCCATTAATTCAAACGATCTAATATTCTTCTTACATCTTGTGACAGTTCAGCGGGCAGGGACTAGATACTGTATTAGTTAACCCTGAAAACACACAATGTAATGGTCACTGTTGATACAATTTATTGCAAAGTTGTTACATCTTGTTACAAAGTTTTTATGAAGTGTTACAAAGTTGTTACAACTTGTTAGATAATTGTTACAACTTGTTCAAGTGTAGAAATGTCGTAGTTTCGTCAAGTGTTTGGCAGGAAGGGACTTCTTTAATTTTAGGAAACTGTGTGTTTGATGCACACAGACTATTTGGACTATTTATATTTATGTGGACTATTTAGCCCATATGAAACCACAAACTTCCCAAGCATGAGGTTTCATTCCAAAATTGTGATGTTTCTCTTGCATCAATATGACCTAACAAGAATGTCTGAAAAGATACCTTGTTGTTCTGGAGCAAAATGATAACTACATCCTATCTGTACCAGATCCTGCCCATGGGACCAGCAGGACCTTACCTAATGGAGCAGCAAGTGTTCTGCTTAGATACAAGCATTTCAAATAAATGCACTCAAAGACAGATTTATTCAGTGTTAATAAATTTGCTGGAGTAAATACTGATATATTACTGGACATGCACAGGAAAGTGCAGCATAATTAAAGAATTGGCCAAACCTGTACTGCAGTTATGATGAGAACATGATTTTTTTCTAGAAGCTGCAAATGGGCGCTGGGTTTTACAGGGCTGGACCCTCGGTACCAATTCACCTGAATCATGAGGTTTAATTTGTATACATATAAATAAATGTAAGGAAATTTATATATTTAAAGAAATGTAAGAAAATATCTTCATCTGTTTCTTGTATTCCTGGCGTGATCTCCTAAGGCTTGCCAGCACCAGTGCTATCACTCGGGGAGTAACCGAGAGGACGCTCCCCAGAAATGGACAAGTAATGGTGGGCATGTGAGGCATATCAAAAGTTTATACCTAATGCCCTTTTACATTGTTTAACTATTTGGGGCTATAAATATTTTGTTATGTAAATGTGATCAAATGTAATTCTACAGTGTAGTGCTGTACAAAGAAGAAAACAATAATTTAAAAAATGTTTATTCAACAAATGTTGAAAGAAGTGTAATTTGAGTGCAAAACCATCAACTGGTTACTTAGTAGGTACACTATTTGTATATTTATATATCATATAAAGCTTCCCTCGTTTGAGAGGCACAATATTTAACATCTTTATCTGTCAATATTTGCAGAAATAATGGTTAATAATAATTTATGACTATTTTGGGATTGAATGATGCATCGAGACATTGTCAGAACACAAACCTAAATATTCCATATGATACACCGAGGCACTGACTGAGCACCAAGGCGCTAAATTTGGCAAAATAAAAAACCTGGCACATGTTTGGCTCTGACCATGTCAAATATCCAGTGCTAAACTAGATACATATGTATTATATAATTTAGAAGGATTATGCTCTGCAAAAGAAGCATTTATACTTCTTAATAAACACTATATAGTACTCTAATACAGAGAATTCTTGTGAATACTATTATCATGTTTTCTTTCAATTGAAACTTTAATACTGGATCCTTAATTTACTCCATGTAACCTATCTTACCCCTTAAATGTCAACCCATGTCTTGCAATTCTAAACAATGCTGTTTGTTGACCAACTTGTACAATGGCTGATTTTTGCCATGTTCCCCCCTTTTTTTTTCTTTTTTTTTTATTCCTTTTTTCAGCACAATTTATACTTTACTCCCAATTACTATTCAATTTTAGTCAAAGTGTCCCCCCCCACACCTTGCCCGAAACACTATGTGTATTAGTGGCTTTAGGTATTGTATGTACTAGTTCTATCTATAAATCCAACAGTATGTTTGTAACTCTGCATCTATGTATATACTTTTCCTGAATAAGTATATTCCATACCAAATAGAATTACCAAATTCTAACACTACTTCCATGGTTCCTGCTCTCATGAATAAGCAAATAGTGTACCTCCAATTCAACAACAATCTCACCATACTCCCATTTTCCCTTCTCACAGTTACAGTGTCTTTTTCCAACCCAAAACTAAATGGTTCACTATCTCTTTTTATCTTTTCACAGTCATCATAAGCCTATCAACCAAGTTATGTTTTCCCTCAACTTTGATTTCAATATTTGCAGAAGACAAAAATGTGCAGTTTTCTTAAACTTCAATTAATTATTTAATTTTCCACAGTTATGCACTCTTAAGTGGCAATTTTTACATTTGTATTAACATTTTCAGTAAACAAATGTTGAAAACTCTCTCCTTGAACACTGATTAAGATGTTTCTCATCCTATCTGTTTTTATTGTCTTAATGTCAATAAGACTTAAGAGTTAGAAAAATCTAAATAAAGCAGTAAGATTACTATGATAATAAGTAAACATTGCAATACAGAAATAATGCTAAGGTGCCTACCTCTGGTGGAGGATCTCCGGTGGCATCACACTCAAACACTACTGGCTCCCCCACAGCTGCCTCATACACTTTCACATCCTCTTCATTGCCTATATCTGGAGGCACTGTATAGTGCCCACATTAAAAGGGCAACATGTCAAGAATATTAACAATAATTGTAAAATATGCCCCTTAGAATAAAATTCATTAATTTGTACATCTTTTCCCCTTTAAATTTTGAATTATTAATTTGTTAAAACTACTGTAAACATTCATAGTATTAAGTCTATATTATCATCAACATACTGAAGAGTACATAAAACTTATGCAGCAGCCTATATACTAAATTCATGAGCAAAATCAATTCAAGCCACTTTGTTTCTACGATTAATAAGACGAGTTACTTCCTTGGTTAACATCCCTTTTAAATTTCAGATATTTGTATATTTTGTATAGAGCCATTTTGAAAAGAGTTCCAAAATGGACTTTCAAATAAAAACTATATAAATATTTATCATTCAAAACATATGGCAGCTGAAGTGTTAAGATAAATTTTCACTAACCCAAAGCATCGATTCTGAAAGTTCTTTTAGTTAAACCAGCTTCATTGGTAACTTCACACGTGTATAGCCCCTCATCGTCTTTCATTACTGTTGGCAGAGTTAATCGTGAACCATCAGCAGACATCTCATACGAAGACGTTGTATTATGTCTTCTCCACTTGCGCCAGTCAAAGTTAGCAGTGTCGCTTTTTGGTGTTATGTTGAACAGAGGGTCGAGGCCTAGCTCAGAGTCATAATTTACATACTCCAAGTAACTGTAGTAATCTACATCTGCCCGATTACCCATTTTAAATGAACCCGGGGTATTCTGTAGAGTTGGACTATTGTTCTCAAGGTGGTGTCCACCCTGTAAACATATAATTAAATTATTGAATACCATAAATCTCCATAATGACCTCTTTTACAGTACATGACCTGTAGGGTAAAACTAATGACTACTTATATTACAATTATTAAGGGTTTTATTCCAATAAATTAAATGTAGCAAACAGTTAAAAGTTAATGCATCACGAGTTCATCTATTAGTTGAAAGTGACTCCATGTAGGAATAGTGTGCTTACCAAATCTACAAAAGCTTATTATTTATTATACTTTGTTTTAATGCTATAAACAATTTAGTTTTGATCTCATTTAGGGACCACTATTAAGACTATTTATTATACTTTGTTTACTGCCATAAACAATTTAGTTTTGATCTCATTTAGGGACCACTATTGAGAATACTTACTTTTGTCCAGGTGATGTTATAGTGTGTATATCTATGAGGGCCTTTATGAGCTTCAGTGGTGGCAACCTTCACCTTACACTCAAGAGTAACTCTCCCACCTTGCAATATAGATAGTTCCTCTTCAGGTTACCTTCCAACACAGGCCGACTGAATTTATATGTAAATTTTCCATTTTATGCAATGTTTATTATTAATATGTTATGACTCAACATGAATGACTATCTTCTACTCCTGGCAGTGACTGCAAGCCACCCCCATATTTAAATGTATAAGATATAAACCAAAATTATTTCTTATACAGTTATTAATAAAAACACTTGCAGAGAAAACTCAGATACATTACTGAAATTATCAAACACTGCATTAATTGACAATAAATTTATATAACCGATTTATATTACAAATTGCAGTTAAAATACTCATACAATGAACAGCACACAAGAGCTCATAATGCTCACCAATAACAATGAGAGTAGTAGAGAGCTGTGCCTCGCCTGCGGGGTTGACAGCCACACAAACATATACTCCAGCATCCCTTGGCCTCACACCCACGATGGTGATGTCCCGCCCACCTACCCCTACCACTAATCTGGAGGAGGACACGAGGGCCTGGGATCCACTATACCATAGACGTCGCGGTGTGGGTGACCCTAATATAAATAAGAAAATGAATTGAAAGATCAGCACTAAGTGCTTACTCAATGATAACTTACAACTTTCACTTATTTGAAAATATCAATGATCATTACCAACCAACTGTTCAATAATGCACCATTAAACAGCTATAGCCCTTAATCAAAATTAAAAGAAAATTTTTTCTCCACTACAAGTGTTTAATAATTCTCAAGGCAAAATAACTTATTTCCTTGAAAAACTATATAACAAATCTACATCTACATAAAAAATAAAACACTGCCAGTCTAAATATATATATTTTTACTT
>WNGS01163947.1:21816517-21859399 GCA_020271785.1 Procambarus virginalis | reverse complement strand
AACGGGCTGGATAAGAACTCTCCTTGTATCTTTCTCCTTCTGTTATGGAGCTTATCATATGGTCAGAGGAGAAAAAGATCCCTCTATCTTGGAGATGAGAAAGTCACACTTGTTTAGGATGGAGTCTTCATCGTCGTCCCAGAGAAGTAGAATACACCATTGTCTAAGGGAGCAATAGAGTAGTCTATGCTCAGAAAAGTTAATTTTATAACTACAAACAAGAAGTTGACTAACCTGCACTCACTCCAGGGATCCCATGGTGACCAGTTACCATCCACAGGGCATGGGTGGGGACGACAAGGGCGAGTCTTGTGAGCCTCGTCACCTTGCCAGAGAAGAACCTCCATGGCGTGGCCGCGAGGGAGTGTTACCCATCCCGTCTCCTCTCCTGTTGTCCAGTATCCTACATGACCACTGCATGCTGCCCAGGGAACCTCAGGAAACCCCCACACTTCCTGACACTACAAAATAAATGAAACTGATACAGAATAAATCGCAAGTGTTAAACATTTCATCAACCATAATACCATGTTTGTATTACATATTTATTACCTGGTTGAAAGAAAGAAGCACAAAACATCCTATAAAAGCACTCTGCTAAAAAATCATTTACAAATATCTAAAATTTTAGTATTGTGCTTCTATATATATTTATTATTGTTATGTAGGTATTCAATACAACTGAAAATCTATATTTTTGATTCTGCAAAGGTAAAGTTTTATGCACGTACAGTACAGGTAAGTAATGGTGCATACCCTTTAATAAAGAGGGTCAGCCTTTGCTACGTCCTCGCCAAGGATCGTTATAAGCCTGGCATATGACATGACCCTCATCCTCCATCTGGGCTGCTATCAGCTAAGAACACAAATATTAACCAATTAAGGAAGGAATATTGCCATTTCATAATTTCAGTGGTTAAATACGTTTTAGTAAAACAATCTATTACTGTTTCAAGGTTAACAAGAGTGTGTTTCATAGAAGCAAAGTAACACAAACACATAAAGGAGCTGTCATAGAGGTTAGTCATCTAATATTCTTTATACAGTTTAGTTTATGATTAATGTCTATCAATCTCTAGAGGGGCATTTTTCTAAATCTTGTATTATGATATATAAATCTTGTGGGTGATAACACTTCATCCTGTCAGAGAAGCTAGTTAAATGGAGGAAGACGTAGAGTGGTAGTTCTACTGGGTTGACAATACACATGTGAATGGTTGGTGTGGAGAGACTCGCCTACACAGTCAAAACACCACCGTTACACACAACTTTCCACCACTGAGGGAGAGAAGTTCAACAAGTGCTCCTGTTTTATTGTTATATTTATTTAATCTAATCCATTAATCTCACTACATACACAGCTATATATATGGAACATAAAATTCTCAAAATATAAACAAAAACCATAAAAGAGAATAGACAAATAAACATCATTGCAGTTATAATTATTAGTCATTGTATGCTAAGGTAGAACAATTTACCATTTTATGAGGTACAAGACACAAACAGCAAAGGCAAAAGCATGTAAAGACGACCTGCCGTCAGGGAGTGCGTGTGAGGATGGGGAGGTGTGTGAACGACTAGGTGAGCAGTGGCTTCAGCTGCACCGGCATCGTTGCTCACCACACACTTGTACTCACCGGCATCAGATGCTTGAGACGAGTCAATGACCTAAACACAATATGGAATATTTTTACATCCAACATACTTTGAATAATTTTCCCTAATCGTTTCACGTGATGATGTTAATTCATCTCAAAAAGATATGGAACTACCTAGTACAACATGTAATTGAGATCACTAGAATTTTGTTTATAAATTATTGCCAAGGTTTTATTACAAGAACAAATTAAAATGTTAATG
This sequence comes from Procambarus virginalis, assembly GCA_020271785.1. NCBI lineage: Eukaryota > Metazoa > Arthropoda > Malacostraca > Decapoda > Cambaridae > Procambarus > Procambarus virginalis. Next base: position 21,857,536 of record WNGS01163947.1, on the reverse strand, counting down.
GTAATGAAAATTATAACAAACAAACCTGAATAACTAGACCTGAAAAACAACAAGCCCTTCAAAGATAGAGAGCATAAAAGTCCAACATGATTGCCAAATGTAAGATCAAACCAAATGGGAACTGGAAACTGAACAGCAATCTCTGACAGCATGATTTGAAATCAGTGAGAGAATAAGCAAAGCATTAGCCCAGATGAAAACTCATTGACTCTGCAGGAACCAGGGAAGCCTAAGAAAATAGAAGGCTTGAATACAGTAAATGGGGATGATGGAAAAGCCTTGATAATGGTAACAAAGAAAAGCTCACCCAAAGTCAAATGACAGATTGAGACCTTATATTGCATGAGATATAAGGCAGAGTGGCAGATGCCAATCCTAAGTAAAGGTGATGCCACTAAAAAAGAATCTGATGGGCCCAATGTGAGAGAAGAGCCAGAAAGTATATATGAACTGGCAACAAAATCAAAATAAAAAATCAAAGAAGGGAGAATGATGCAGTCAGCAAGTGTTTATAACCTGGAAGGAACAGGGAGAAGGGGCTGAATCAAAGGACACCATACAGTAATCCTATGTTGACTAATCAAGGTGAAGGGTGTCTATTAAGAAGCAGTCCGGAATGGATCCACATACAGTATACCAGAAGCTGCCTTAATCACATAAACCCACAGCATGAACATCCTGTCCCTGACACATTCGTTAGAGGCAAGAAACAGAAGTATATCCAAAGTGTGCCCATAACAACAAAAGTACTGGACTGTCAATGCTAGGCCATGCAAGAAGTGGCAAATCCAGTCACTAACCACAGTCTAGCCATATTGTGGACCCACGACAATATGTCAATAAACAAAGTAACCAACTGAGCAAAAACCACCAATTCCAAGAATGTCCCTAAGCACCATGGACACACAATGGAAATGGGAATAGAAATAGGGAATACAGAACAGAGACAAAAGCACATACATGTTTAAACTATACTATCCAGGAAAAAACCAGCATTGAATGTAATAAAACTGCAATTTCTGGGTGAGACCCGGTGGCTCCCTGAAAAACAGATCTGATAAAGATATGCTGAAAAAGTACCAAACTGGGCAAAAAATCATCAGTTTGTGTGTGTCATTAGATCGTGGAATTCTGTTTTGCCCTACTAGGGACTGCGAGGCAGAACCTAGCACCCCCTCAAAGAGGCAGAGAGCAGTGGCACTATGAACAATTTTATGTAAAATTTGTTCGTGTTTGCCATCACCAAGGGAAGGTACCCAGAAAGTCAGTAAAACAAAACAGACCACTGCTTGGTTAAAAACCATACTGGAGCCTCAAAACAGCCAAATGAACTCCCCTAACAAAGTAAACAAATGATAGAAAATTCATGAAACTAGTGAACTCGTGTGTCCCACCTACCACCCCTCCTTTAGGGGGAGAAGGGAATCAGACCAGGTCATCCGGCTACTCCACCACAAGTTCTTATGATGTAAACCTCCCCAATGCTCTGGGGGAGGGAGGGTATTAGGGAGCCACCAGGGCTCGCCCAGAAATTTCCATTGCATTATATTCAACGTTTGTTTTCTGGGAGGAGCCCCTTGTGGCTCTCTGAAACTATCTACCAGCTGAGAATGAAAACAGAGCACTTACCAGGAAGGAGGGAGTGCAGATATCAGGACGAGGAAGAGACCAACAGCCTTGACACATGATCCAAACCCACACAAGATTGCTGAGGACAGGAAACATTCACAAGATACCCGGCCGCCTAGACCCTGTTCAACTGCCAAAACCCCTGCATGCAAATTCTGAATTGCCCAAAGACAACATACCAAAGACTGCAGATAGAGCTGCATATTTTTTGCACATCATGGGCATGAGGGTAGATTGCAGGCTGGCTAGATTTAGTGACACTGTGGATGACCCAAGAAATACGAACCCTGGAACAGGGAACCAGGGAAACCGTATCAACCTACAAAGAGTCCACCAAAGCAGAACCAGTGGCATGAAGGTAGCACTGTAAAGGCTTCACTGAATAAAATTCACGATGCACCCCTAGCAGAACAAACCAAGCATCCTCGGCCAAGGGGACCCCTCCGGAAGCCAACCTACTCATTCTTCGCCAGAAATGAAGACGCCAGCTGCGAACGAACAAAACGCATACCAGGGCCAAAAGAGCAAAACCCCCGGCTTCGGAGATGAGCATGAAGCTCACCCACCCGACAACAGGAAGCCGGAGAAACCAAAAACAACCTTTAGAAAACAATCCCAGACCAAAGGGGCCACAGCAAACCGAGTGGACGAAAAAAACAAAGAACCCAGTCCAGGGACCAGGAAGGCTCGGGCAGCACATGAGCAGAATGGAGGTGAAACAAAGAGCAAGAAAGCATACGAAACGGGGCTGAAATGGTATCATCCCGAATGTAAGCTGGAGTAGCTCCACCAATGCTGCACAATAAGTGGTGATAGTATTTGGCATAAGATGCTGATCAAGGAAAAGCCAAGAAAGAAAAGGTAGAAAACCCACTTGGAAATAAAAAAAAAAAAAAATGACGAAGGGACAGAAAATGGTGGAAGGCATGTCAAGAAACTGTAGCCAGGAAGAAGACTACAGGCAGGACACCATTAAATCAGCTACTTGATCACCATAAAGATGGGACCCACCCCACAACACCACAAAGATGGTGATACACACTCATTAAAATCGCCAGATACGAAGAGGGAAAGAGGTCGAACAAGTGAAGTATGTCACTCGCCCGACCCATTGAAATAGGCGGGGCCCCAGAAAAATGACTGGGTTCGGACACCAAGCAAGCAACCAAGACTGGGCCATCCACCAAAGAACCAGAAGGAGCACTTTTCCTCCTGAATGACTCAAATCGCACCAGAACTCAAAGTTGATTGTGGACGAATCCAGTCGTCCGCAACAACTTGGCTGACAGCTGAGGAACCTGAGAATGCAGCTGCACAAGACCTACATCACGGAAGACAGCAGGAGAGAAGAAACACCTGTATTACAGTAGACACCTCCTGCCACTTAAGCAAGCCGGAACAACAGAAATTGCCCCAGGCTCTAGAGTAAACAATACCACTTACGAAGATACCTGTCATGATGAGGATAAATGTCCAAATACTTTATCCATAATAACACATAGTATTACCTAAAATCCCAGATAAATACCTTAGATTTGCCGTTTTTAATAGATAATTGACACAGTTATTTGCTCAGGTAAAAGAACATTAAGGTTCAGTTCCTGAACTTACTACCACCTACAGGATGGGTGTAGGGCACATTATCCACTCAATGAATGCAACTCAACAAGAAGAACCATTAATATATATATAATATATAATACTCTAATAGAAATTATGTAATACAGTACTTTTATTAATAATAACTAGAAGCATACCAAGGAGCCATTATCCATTAGATGAACCCTGTCTGAGGAATGGACAGAGTGTCCTTCCTTGATCCAAGTTGTGGCTGGTATGGGATCACCCTCTGCGACACATGTCAGTGTTACTGTGTTGAGCTCTAACACTGTCATTTCCTCAGGGGCATACATGATCACGGGAGGCACTGATAGACAAAAAGAAGTGTGTATTAATAACAATGGCGATTTACCTTTTGCATCTTCAATAGAAAATGAATGCAACTTAAGCAGTAGATGATACAAGTTGCATAGTTTTCTGTATCATGAAAACACTTCATTGATGGGACTCACCTTTGACCCTGATAGCAGCAACGGCCTTTCTGTGTCCAGCATCATTTTCTGCGAGACATGTATAAGTTCCTTCATCTGTTTTAGAGGCTCGTTCCACTACAAGCACTGATCGCCCACTTGAAGAAACAGCAACTCCATCTACCTAACAGGTATAAAACACTATAACTATAAATAAATAAATAAATAAATAAATATATATATATATATATATATATATATATATATATATATATATATATATATATATATATATATATATATATATATATATATATATATATATATTGTTAAATATGACCGACACACACACACTTGTAACCTGAAAACACTAAACAGAGCTTTACTTATGCTAACACTAAACAGCTTATCCGCCTTACATATACTCGCACTTGGGTGAGGTGGTATGGTGCAACAGTTTTGGATGAGGTGAACAAATTTGTGACAAATGGAAGACAGAACACGAAACAATGGGTATTAGTTGGATATGAGAGCATAAGAATGGAAGTAACTGCAGAGGGCCTATTGGCCTATACTTCCTCTTGATGCTTCTATATTGGTTCGGAGTCTTGAAGTGGGTAGAATATAGTTATGCATTAATTGGCTGTTGATTGCTGGTGTTGACTTTTTGATGTGTAGTGCCTCGCAGATGTCGAGCCGCCTGCTATCGCTGTACCTATCGATGATTTCTGTGTTGTCTGTTAAGACTTCTCTGGTGATGGTCTGGTTGTGAGAGGAGATTATGTGTTCCTTTATGGAGCCCTGTTGCTTATGCATTGTTAATCGCCTGGAAAGAGACGACGTTGTCCTGCCTATATACCGAGTTCTTTGGGGCTTACAGTCCCCAAGTGGGCATTTGAAGGCATAGACGACATTGGTCTCTTTCAAGGCATTCTGCTTTGTGTCTGGAGAGTTTATCTTGAGTAGGTTGGCCGTTTTTTTGGTTTTATAGTAAATCGTCAATAGTATTTTCTGTTTTTTGTCTGTAGGGATAACGTTCCTATCAACAATATCTTTCAGGACCCTTTCCTCCGTTTTATGAGCTGTCGAGAAGAAATTCCTGTAAAATAGTCTAATAGGGGTACATGTTTTGTGTTAGTTGACTCTTCAGAGGTCCCTCTGAAGAGTCAACTAACACAGTAATTACAAATTAAAAGTATTTTAACCATTTTCATTCTCAGTAATACAGAATTAGTCAAGATTGACTTCATTTATTTCAGAAGCATTTTGGCTGTAGACCAGAGTAACCAACCACCACCACAAACACTGTAGACAATCTACCACCATCATAAATACCATAGACAACCCACCACCACCACAAACACTGTAGACAACCCATTGCCATAACAAATACTACAGTTTCATTAGAGAATCAGGGCTTAAAACACTGGAAAAATATTTTAGTTCTTGTTTTTCCCCTCAAAATTCAGGATGACAGTCATTTTTCAGGCAACAGATTTTTTGTCTTGTTTCAGTCTCAAGGTGCATGGAAAGTGTGTGGTTGTCTATAATTGCAACTCTGATAACATTATATTATCTAACATTTTAAATACATCTGTATACATCTTAATTATACTGCAATATAATACTATATGTATAAGTGGAACCAATTTTTGCTTACAGATTCAGTTTTTACTGGACAAGTATTTGAGTAAAAGTTGTTAATTTTATACGTGATTATTATAATGCCAAATTTATATATGAAGATGTAATACCATACAAACTACAGTATCAGTAACTTGTCACGATGATAAATGTTATACCATATACTAGTACAATGGGGCCTCGATTTACGATGCTAATCCGTTCCCAGAGACGGATCGTAACACGAAATATCGTAAGTCGAAGAGATTTTTCCCATAAAAAATAAAGGGATTTGAATTAATCCGTTCCCCACCCTCCAAAATATTAACATACAAATACATTTTATACTGAATACAATGTTTTTTTCTAACTACAATACAGTACCTAAGTTGATCTTCCCTTTGTGGAGGGCTCGTGATGGCGTATGGAAGATGGTGATGAGGGGGAGGAGGAGAGTTGTTACTGTTTGGAAAGGGAGTTCCCTTCCATTATCACATCAGGCAGTGATGTTTTCTCTGGGGTACTCTCTCTCCTACGTTTTGCCTGAATACCACTAGGACCTGGTTGTGGTTCAGTGCTTGTTTGTCTCACTACAAATTTGTCAAGAGACATTTGTTTTTCCCTTCGTTTTAACATTTGTCTGTAATGATGCATCACAGTGTCATTGAACAGCTTAAGGCAACGGCCTACTGCATTTTGATTTGGGTGAGTCGTTTCAGCAAAGGTTTGCAATTCTTCCCATGCTGCACACATTTTCTTAATTGTTGAGGAAGAGACTTCATATGTTGAGCCTTACCACTGACTTTCCTGGGACTCATGGCGTGATATATAATAATTACTTTAATGTTCAAAATGCAAAAAATCACCACAAACGCGGAATTTCTTATAGGCGCGATCGTCACTAAGCGGGCAGCTGTAGTAAACTGAAGCAGGTCGGATCGCGTGACCCGGAACCATGCACTCGGTCGACCTGAACGTGTACCAACAAATATCGAAAGTCGGCGACACCATCGGATGTCGAGTCGCATTTTTCGATGAACTTCACACCGTAACTCGAAATTATCGTAAGTAGGGGCAATCGTAAGTTGAGGTGCCACTGTACTGTACTTAATTTCACAAGTTCAAAGAAAATACTATACACCAAAGCAGCACCGTTGTGTACTCATGGTGGTATCTCACCTGTGTGCCATTTAGGAGCCATTGAATGGTAGGCCTTGGAACACCCACAGCTTCGCATTCCAACTCAAACCTGCAAACAAACTAAAAACTTTAAATATATATATTATACTATATATATATATATATATATATATATATATATATATATATATATATTGTGTATACTGGCAGTAGGTTTTCCTTTATACATGTTTCATTGAATATGACTGGATATATTCTGTACTGATTATTTTCTTGAGGAATGAGTAGCTTGCCTATCACCACGTGTGACTTGATTGGTGCGAGGAAGTACAACAAGGCGAGGTGGAACCTGAACCAAAACCTCCACTTCACGGTATAGGCGGCCTGCAGCATTCATTACTAAACAGGTGTACAATCCCGAGTCAGATGTCTGCAGGAATATGAAAATACAGTATTAAATAAAGAATTTAAGATTCCTGTCTCCATATTTTTATATTACAATGCAACTTGACTGTACAAAATGTAGATGGAGAATTAGGAGAGTGAATAGCACGAGAATGAGCGTGTGCTGGGAAGACGGGACACCACGACCATAGCTCTCATCCTGTAACTACACGTAGGCAATTACACTTAGGTAATTACATACACAGGCTGCCTCGTGGTAGTAGGGCCATCATAAGGGAACACAAAAGAAAGTTAACCAAAAAATATAAAAGGTAATTTCTTCAGAGTACTAACTTAAGTAAAGTTATAGAATGAGAGCTACTCTCTCATGGAGTACCATCTTCTCAGTACCTTTGTTATATCATTCTTTAAAACTACTGGTGGTTTTGCTTTACCTGTGCTGCAGTTATGACAAGTTCCCCATTGGTGGCAAATGTGAGCCTGGGCATCTCGGACAGGATGCGTCCCTCTTTTAACCAGGTTGTGCGGGAAGGAGGGTAACCTGATGCTGTACAACCAAGCACCAAGTTCTCCCCACGTTGCACAGACACTGTCTCCGACAGTTCTTCCATCACCATTGGTGGAGCTGTTCATGCATAGCATCCATTACTTAAAATGATGGTGAGTTTATAAAATATGTATTGCAGATCTTTCCCTTTATAGCAGATTTATAGACTGAACAACAGTATAGATAAACTTGAGATATAAAGCTTGTCTGTCTATATTATATATATATATATGTCGTACCTAGTAGCCAGAACGCACTTCTCAGCCTACTATGCAAGGACCGATTTGCCTAATAAGCCAAGTTTTCATGAATTAATATATTTTCTCTATTTTTTTTCTTGTGAAATGATAAAACTACCCATTTCATTATGTATGAGGTCAATTTTTTTTATTGGAGTTAAAATTAACGTAGTTATATGACCGAACCTAACCAACCCTACCTAACCTAACCTAACCTATCTTTATAGGTTAGGTTAGGTTAGGTAGCCGAAAAAGTTAGGTTAGGTTAGGTTAGGTAGGTTAGGTAGTCGAAAAACAATTAATTCATGAAAACTTGGCTTATTAGGCAAAATATTAGGGCCTTGCATAGTAGGCTGAGAAGTGCGTTCTGGCTACTAGGTACGACATATATATATATATATATATATATATATATATATATATATATATATATATATATATATATATATAATATATATATATATATATATATATAGACAGACAAGAAAATGCATCTTTAAATAACAATAATATTTAAAATACTTACAGTGAACAACAAGGTTGAGCTGCCCCGTGGTACGGCCAGCTGGGTTGTGAGCTGTGCACTCATAGCGTCCCATGTCCTCAACTGCTACTGGCATGATCACCAGATCTGTACCAGAAATCTGTATGCCCGATGATAAATTAAATTTTACTCACAGACTGCTTGTAGCTTTTACAAGAAACATTTTGAATGAATTTCTACTGTATGTAAGTGATTTGGTGGTAGTGAATATGTATTCAAGTAGGAACGGTAGATGTACATGCTGAATGAGATATTACATATCACATAGTGCATTTTTTTTATTTCATTGTTATTTAACCATGATTGAGACCTATCATGGTTATGAGTATACTTTCATGCTGTGCATCAATTTCAGGATAATAACACTAATAATAATTATTAATTACAGAGTGAATAGTGGTAGCATGGTCCGTGTGTCAGCTACCCATGTTACATGTGAGAATTGCTTTAATTGCTCTATGTTCTTGGTGCTGGTCACTTAAAGAGCCTCAAGTGTTGCACAAATGACAGTCATTTGTCATAAATCAACCCTACAAATTTATGGCCTTCCTTGGCAGTGCCTTTCCATCAACAATTAATGATGGGTTTGGACGCATCCCCTCCCCCCCTCACAATCTGCAGAAATGTACTACAACTGAATTTACACTTTAGAGAATTAAAAAACTTTAAACTTTGAAGAGTGCTCTATTTTACTGAAGGTCAGTTGTATGATCAATTCAATGTTCAATCCTGGTTGAAGAGCAGTATTGAAAATACAATATTAATTAACACTTTCGCGCTTAGCGGACGCCCGTTAGCGTCCAATCTTTTTCACCTGATTCTGCCCTCTGGACGCTGGCTGGCGTCCAATGGTTAAATAATTATATAAATTTTATTTATTATGCGATTTATTTTAGTTAGTCTCAAAATGTTCACCATGAAATTTACGTTCTTTCTAATAACCAAAGAGCTTATTAAAGAAAACGGCATGGCAGTGATTCATCTTGGTATAACAATTGTATGGCGCCGATATGCCGCCGCGGGTAACACTTCAGCCACTTCCAACCGTCTTTTGGGTTGGTTGCGACATTGATTCTATATTTATATGCATATGTCCGTATAGAGAATTTTATTGCGGTTCCAATGATACCATAATCAATGATGTAGGATAAATGTGGTCATCGCAATCATTAAGAGAGTGGAAACATTTGTTGCTGTTTGGCGCTCTCGCCAAACAGTTTGGCGAGAGCTTCTGTTTCTGTTTGAACTGTTTCAAACAGTTTCTGTTTGGCAGTATTTTATATGTATGTTCTTATAGAGAATTCTATTGCGAACACAGTGATACCAAATTTAAATACGTAGGTCTACAATTAGTGTCATGACAGTAAAAAGAGTATACACTTTTCGCTCCTACCGCTTAAGCGCGCGACGCCAAAAGCACAGGTTCGCGCTCGTAAAAAACGCTGCGCCCAAAGCGCTAAAGTGTTAATGGTGGCATGAATACATACATACATGCATGCATACACACACACACATATATATTATAGTGATAGTATTCATTACTAGGATAAATGTAATTACACTCAATACACTACGTTGAAAGACACACTTTTATGGGTCCCTGAGTCCAAGTGTGCAGCCCCATTATAATTTGAGACCATTGTTGAGCGAGGAATGCAACAATAAACTTGGAAAGTTTCTCATAGTCAAAGTCTGTGTCAAAGGCTCTCATATCATCGGGTTGAAAGACATGGACACTACTTTGGAAGTAGCATTGTCTTGTTGGCACAAGAAAATTGACTTCAATATACTATGTCAATCTGTTATTAACTATTTTTTCCAGCATCTTGCAAAAAATTTATATGTGCAAAGATGACTATGTGGTGGTTGAGAGGGGAGTGATTGGCCTAAGTGTAGAAGGAAATCATTAGGCACATGGGTGTAACAATTCTAACATAACTTAAATGTGCAAAATGACTGTAGAGATATGCTAAATGCATAAGAGCTAAAGTGAAGAGCAAGAGAGCTCTCACAATGTAGCAAAATGTTGAGATCTTTTAATAATTTAAAGTTCATATTTAATGTGCAACCTTTAATAGGAGTTAATTGTTAAATGTTAAGATTTTTGTTTCTTGCAAAATTTGGTTCTATTTTCTCATTTCACTTAGGCACGAACAAAGAGCGGTCAATAGACAATTAAGATGTGACCTGCACACGTGGGTCGTCAGGTGTGATGGGTTGGTGGGCTAGGTCTGGTCGTGTCCAAGTAACAGTTGGCAAAGGTTGACCTGTCACTTCACATGTGAGCATCACTTCTTGACCAGCTACTGTTACCACCTCATCTGCAGATGGGACCACTGAAGGAGGTTCTGAAATGTTAATGAAAGAAAGCACTGTACTGACCTAGTAGAGACAGCGACACGGGCATCTAAATCTATCTCATGACCTACCAAGAGCAGGACTAAAGTCCTACCCCTTCATAGAAGTGGGGAAGCCGAGTGTCATAAATTTTGCAAAAATCATCTCCAGATTTTTCAACAATTTTTTCATTTGGTAGAAATGAGATAAATATAAGGTATATTGTGCCTATGTTGCAACTATGATAATTTCTGACAGTTATGCCTAATTTTATCTCCCCCACTACCTGGGCTGGCCTGGAGGATGAATCACACTACAGATGGCCACTGACTAAGATTTCATAATTAAAATACAGTACATGCATATTACATGAATAACTTATCTATTTTATTTAATAAGGCAGAATTTCCTTAGTTAATATTATTAGTGAAAGGCAAACATGTATTGGCAAACATGAAGTGAAGAATGGCTAACTGACCAGAAAGTAGAGAAAAGAGCAAATACAAATGCAGACATGCATGCAAATTGATGGAAAGACAAAATCACAATGACATCTACCAAGCTTACCATGGACAATGAGATCAGTGTGGTCATGAGCAGAGCCAGCAGGACTGCGCCCAGTGCACACGTAGGTGGCAGCAAGTGCGGGGGTCACTCTCGGTAGATGGAGGGACCCATTCCCTCTCAGCTGAAATTCTATTACAGAGAAAATCCAACAAGTCATGCCATTACCAATGTGTTAAAATATTTCTTAGTCTGTGGAAATGACAATAAGTCAATTATAAATTAATTTGAGTAACGAGCAGGTAATAAGAACATTGATTCAAATATGAGCACTATCAAATAGAGAAAGGAAGTTGGAAGAGAATGGATAATTTAGCATTCTTGGATGCTATAAACATTCATTATTATAGAACAACAATTTAATGTCTAATTATAGAATTTGATGCAAACAAAATTAATAAACTGCAGTGGAATTAAAGGAAGGGCACAAGTTTTGTATTGGCCAAAGCTGAAGGAAACTGATCTGGTGCTCTCAATATATTCTCAGTAACTGAGTATGTAGGAAACATTACAAACTCTTGAAGAATACACTCTCAACATTTCATGATGAATAATCATCATTACCATCATCCCATTTTCTCACTTTCATGGGATGGGGAAGCATTTCCCTATCTCTTTTGTAACATAATAGAAGTAGGATCCCTCGATTGTTTCAAGCACAGGTTAGACATATATATGAATGAGACTGGGTGGATACAAATAGTAGCTGCCTCATGTGGGCCAATAGGCCTTCTGCAGTTACCTTCATCCTTATGTTCTTATTTGGTTAGAAAAGAGAGAGCAGCAAAATAGAATTTATATATATATTCATTATGATACTGACTATTTTTTATATACTGAATAAGCCAAACAAACTGAACACAGAAAATTAAGGGCTGATGTTGCTGTTCGTGTATTTAAAAATAATGTGTATCAGAGTAATAGGTACATTCAACGTTACAAGTATTGTACCCAGAACATATTAAAATACATTAACTATAAGCTTGTTTTTCTTCAACTTACCTGGCCCTTCAATAACAATTTGATGGCCTTTAAGCCATGTTAGAGTTGGAGGTGGTGATCCTTGTGCAAGACAGTGTAGAGTGACAGCTTCACCATTTACTGCCACCACCTTCTTCTGCTTCACTTGTACTGAAGGAGGAGCTGCATGGGGACACCAGTCAAAACAATTATAATATGATTTGCCCAAAAATTGTACTGCTATTTAAATAAAGGTAATTTTTACTTTATAGTAGAAACAATCTCCATCTCCAATAAAGTATACTTTCAACTTAGAGTTCCTCTACATCCTTGTAAACACTTTGTATTCTGTTTAACCACGGTAATTTATTGACCATAACAATGGATTACTCGAGTATTTATTGACCATAACAATGGATTACTCGAGTATTTATTGACCATAACAATGGATTACTCGAGTAAAAACCTCGATAGATTTAGATTTTGTTTGTTGGTATCATTTACAAAAAGCTAGAAATATAATAAATATATTATATTTTCAATGAATAAAAATGATTTCTTACTGAACATGAAGACACTGAGCTTTCTTGCACTTTAGGTAATAAGGTATAGTAAATCTTACTAAGGACAGAAAGTGTCAGGGTATGGTTGGCTCTGCCTGCTTCATTGTCAGCGATACATGTGTAGCTGCCAGCATGATCAGGGCGGACTGGGAAATGCTGTAGTGCTCCTGATGGCAGAAGACTCTCAGCTATGGCTGCTGGAGCTCCTTTAAAGTACCAACTGATCTGTTCCCAAACAAATATAAAAAGCATTTAATCACCATTTTCACCATTTAATCCCAAGGAAAATGTACGAAAAGCCATTATGCAGGCAATGTTCAAATTAAGCAATTTATATACATAATAGTTACTGGTAAGTTGAAATCAATGAAATGACTGAACAATATAGAATATTAATGATTTGTGTAAGGGTGGTCTAAACTACACAAGATTTTTATTGCACGGTTTTCATATATACAGCAAAATGTTAGAAGGGTGATGATCAACTTATTGTATGCACCTTAGGCTGTGGGTGACCAGAAAGCTACACATGAGGGTAACAACCTCTCCAGCCACAGCCACTATCTCTTCAGGAGCCTCTTTCAGTTGTGGCGCCTCTAATCAGAAAAAAAATATATAGCCTTTAGTTTAATAGTTTGTAAGATTATAATAGGCCCTGCAATAGTATTTATATAAAACTATTGTTTACCTAAAAGGCTTTTGCCATAATTTCAATTTCCTTGCCTAAAATATTATCATCAAAATGTTGAAAAGTGGATATAATAGCATTAATTAGACTAGTGGTTTACTCACGAAGAACCTGGATGCGGTAGTCTCGGGTNGGGGACACTAAAAAGCCCCAAAATCATCTCGAGATAACCTCAAGAAGAAGATAGAGGCATTATAAAAACAGAATGCAGATGTGGTATACACGAACTTCACAAAGGCATTAGATAAATGTGACCATGGAGTGATAACACAAAATGAGGTTAATGGAAATAACAGGTAAGTAGGACGATGTATTCAATTTTGTCGAACACAAGAGTAAGTCAACCAAATTAAATTGCGTCTGCAGTTAAAAGCTCTGTACCTCTGGGTACAGTCCTTGCACCACTGCTTTCCTTATTCTCATATCAGATATGGACAAAATACAAGTCACAGCTTCGTAACATACTTTGCAGATGACAAAAATCAGTATGAAAATTACCTCTGCTAAGACCTTGAAAAACTACAGGCAGATATTAATAGTTTTCGACGGGGCAGCAGAAAATAACATGATGTTAAAGGGATAAATTCCAGGCTCGAGAGGGAATAGAGAACATGTATGGCATACATAGGCACGATAAAAGCACCTAAATTATTGGGATTGTCTCAAAACTCTCCAAATGTACTCGGTAGAAAGGAGACGAGATATCAAACAACATACAAGTGGAAAATACTGGAGGGCTAGGTACCAAATCTACACAGTAAATTAACTACAAACTGGGGTGAATGGTATGGAAGAAAATGCAGAATAGAACCAGGGAAGAGCAAGGGGTGTCATAGGCACAATCAGAGAACACACTATAAACATCAAAGGTCCACGGTTGTTCAACATACTCCCAGCGAGCATAAGAAATATTGCCATAACCTTAAGACATCAAAAGAAAACTAGACGGCTTTCTTCAAGAAATACCGGGCTGTGGTGGATAGGTGGGCCGCTCAGAACAACACCCGTTAGACCAAGCGCTCTAAAGTCAAGCCTGGCCCCAGTCCCGGCTTGGGGAGTATAACAACTCCCAGAACCCCCATCCAGCAGTCCATAATACCAGACTATTGATTGTGCCAATGACCACAGATATGAATTACTAGAAATTTGAACAAGGAATTCCCTTATGGGAAAATGGCATCCTTAAAATTGGCTTCAAGTTCATTTGGTTTTAAGTTGTCAGGTTTAACAAAAGCTCTGGATAGGAGTACAGTGCAGGACATTGAGACAATGAAGAATAGGTGAAGCACAGTAATACACTGGAGAGCCAGTCTAATTTAGACAACACGAGGAGATAGGTAAGGTAAAGGGCCTTAGTTTTCAATTCAGAAGCAAGATATGGGGTGACCAAAACAAGTAGGTATCAAAGCTCAACCCTAAAAGTTTAGCAGTATCCAAATACAAGAGACAATTTCTATAGAGCACTGAGAAATGATGTGCTTTTGAGTAAATAACAGAGGATAAGGCTTGGTTGTAGAGAGCATGAAGCTGTGACTGGTGGGGGGGGGGACAACATGCAATGTTTACAAATGAGACGTACTGTGTTAGGAAGAATAGTCGCCACAACAGTGAAGTCATCCACAAAGTGCAGAAAACATTCCAGAGGGAAGCATGGAAGGGAGACGGTTAAGGACAACCAGGAAAAAATTGCACTTCAAAACATTACCACAAGGAACAACACGTGTCTGAAAAACCTGTTCCAAACCCACCAGGATGTCAATTATGCAGTGTGCTATGGTGTTCTAAAAACTATAAAACACAAATGCTGGTCATACATTCAAGAAGTTTATACAACTTGTCAGGGTGAAAATCTTGGGGGAAGGCTGCCTTGGCTTCTTAATGGGATAAACTACCTTGAGCTTATGGGAATAGCTAACACCTCCTCAATGCAGTTATAAATATTTAATATTGTGACCACACTAGTGCACGACAGCTGTTAAGGAGAAATGGTCATACCTATCTATGCACAAAAAATATAATTCCAAAAAATAATTATTCACTATAGAATTAGTAAATTGTATGCAAAATATAAGAAAACACAAACTAAGTGAATATTTATACTTTCACTGGGTTTTTATACTTACACTGCAAGACTGCATCTGGTACTTGTCAATGCCTGGTACTCAACTTTGCTGACAACGTGTTTTATCCTCATGTGTTTCACAAATTATTTTTCTTTAATTACATCCATACAGCTGTTATATCCATATTTGCATTATATACATAAAACCCAGAAAATACTTTTATTTTAAATCATCACGTGATGATAACCACATTCGTACCATGAAATGGTAGGATTCTTTTCAAGCATCAAGGTAAACTCCATTACATCCACATTGACCATTATATCCATATTTGCATCATACATGTAAAACCCAAAAAATAATAATTAAATCTTCATATAACCACATTACCCTGTGAATCAACAACTGACAATGACTGTAGCCTAAGGGTTAAGACCAATTAAGCCAAGCTTTCCCCAATAGTGAAGGGAGTATTTTATCTTTAGGTTACCCCCGAGATGATTTCAGGGCTTAGTGTAGCTGTGGTTCGGTCCTTGACCAGGCCTCCTTTTTGTTACACACCCCAGGAAGCAGCCCACAGCAGCTGTAACTCTCAGGTACCTATTTACTGCTAGGTGAACAGGAGCATCAGGGTGAAAAAAAACTGCCATTCGTTTCCGCCTCCACCTGGGATCGAACCCGGAACCTCAGGACTACGAATCCCGAGCACTGTCCACTCAGCTGTCAGGGGCCCCCCCCCTTTAAGGCACTCTTTCAACAGAAAGAAAAATTGCTACTTACAGTAAGTATGTCACTACCAAGGACATGAGACTTCTCTACCAATGAAGTGGCAGAGGTTGGGAAAAGATCAGAATGGAAACCCAAAAACAGATGGGTTTAGGTCCAACACAGCCAGAGCCTGCAGGAGCACCCGTCTGGAGAGGGCAGAACCCATCTTCTAAGCAGCCCAACTTGAGGGCTGATCGCACACCACAATGTTCTGTGACTGGGTAGTGTTTGGTAGCCATGAGCATGAATTGAAAAGGCTTGGGCCATGAGCATCCACCTACTAAGACAGTGACGAAGGCCAAGCACCAATTAGCACAGGAAAGTGGGATTGTCACAAGCACTGCACAATTTTAATAGGTCAAACTGCATTGAACATTCTACAATTCCAGTGCAGACCTTTCTCCTTAGCCTGGTCACCAAAAAACTTTCCTGATAGCAGCAGAATCTCCCACATTGTATGGGAGCCTATGCTATACAATGATAGAACCAATGAAGATCATGCTGCTACGTAGAAGATTTAGCTTTCTCAACTAAATTTCCATTCATAACACTACATACTAAGTAAATTCTTAAATTTGAAGGCAATTTTCAAATAACTACACAAACCATCACAGTATCGGTAAACTACTAACCAAATCTAAATAAATCTCAGATCTACCACTGAATAAATAAAGCTTTACAAACCTAATGTATGCTAAGCAAACAAAATTAGCACGTACAAAACTTCCATTAAAATTACCAACACCATCTTTGGCCATCGGTACCTGTACAGAACTTATGACTGCTATAATAGATATTGCTAAATAAAAGGCACATCAACTATGTATAGGTACAGATCTAAAATCACCATCAGGAGACCACAGTAGTACCAGCCTTTTACTTTATGAAGGACATTCATACCTTCTTATTACTATTGGAGTTAATGCTTTTTAAAAATCTTAAGATTCCATTTTGGTAACAAAAAAAAAAAAAAACTATATAAACAGGGCACAAGCTTTATGGTGATGCCTAGGTACACGCAACTCTTCAATAGTAGCTTCCCCCTTTCAATCTTAGCCAGCCAGGAATCCTTGCGTTTTTGAACAGCAGCGTTGCGTTCCTCGTAGGTCATCTCTTGGCATTCCATCTCTTCTTTGTAACCTATTAAAAATCAAGTGAACAGTGTTAGTCATATGACAATTACTCCCTTTATTGCCTACTAAAAAAAAAAAAAAAAAAAAAAAAAGCTGTACTATGACAGTTACTTACTGGACAAAACCCAGCAACTTTCCAAAACAGACTGCAAAGCTCATATTGGTAAAGATTAACCAACATTCTTGCCTCTATTATTACTAATAAAAAACCCAGTACTCTTTCTATATAAATAAATGGATGTACTTGTGTCGTATATAAGGGGATAGTGAAGAAAAATGGGGGCAGATGAGAAGAAGGGATAAGGAATATGGAGGATGTGGGAAGAGGGGTATATAAAAAAAAGAATGGGGGGAAAGTCACAAGAGACACTATCCTAGGCATCCCTTCTAGTATATTGCATGCAAGTATAGTATAACTAAGTGTAGTTACAGGATAAGACATACTCATGTCCTGTCTGTCCAGTACTGTCTTAACGCTTTGAAACCATTGATAGTTTTGGCCTCCACAACTTTCATATAATGCTTTGAAGGTAAGGTAATTATCAAAAGAAGGCACCAAACCGGAAGGCTATGTAGCACCATCAAAGTGTGAAATAATCAGAGGGCGCTAAATATCACCAAGAATGCCAATACGAGAACAAAAACGCATAAGGCAAACGATATCAAAAGTATCCGATTCACCTAGAATTCTATCGAGGGACAAGTGACCGCGAGGGACGGTCGGAAAGCAAGACACACGCTCATCCTGGAAGTCAGGACATTCAACAAGCGAGTATGGCCAACCCGCAGCCGTGCCAAAGCAGTTTCCCACCGCCGGTTACGGTGGTAGGAGGAGGGCCACAGGGACACACTACGTTTGAGAGTACGCAGTTTGCTACTAACCACAGAGGACCAACAACCCTGCCAACGGGCAAGGATGGAGGAATGAATAACAGGAAAAGTCGGAATAAGGAATACCGTTATGGGAGATGGGACAAGAACGGATAGCTTCCTTAGTGGCAGCATCCGCACGCTCATTGAAAGAAACACCAATATGGCTGGGAACCCAGCAAAACTACTGATTTAAATTTACTAGAAATAAGTAAATTTAAATAGATTTTAGGTAAATTTACTAGAAATAAACAGCCAATGTTGAATCTCGATGACCACAGGATGGACAGGATTAAAGGACCCTAGAGCCATGAGGGCACTACGAGAGTCAACTACAACCACAAAGGAGGAACGAGAATGAGAAAGCAAGAGACAGAGAGCATAGAGAATAGCATAAAGTTCTGCCGTAAAGACGCTAACCTCCGAAGGGAGGCGACACATATAAGTACAGTACGGTCAGGAAAAACAACAGAGTAGCCCACACCGTCCGCAGACTGACACCCATCGGTGAAGACGGAAATAGAGTGGGAGTGCGAAGAAAAGTGCTCAAGGAAAGAGGCTTTTCAGAATTGTAGGAAGGTAAAGGCTTTAGTAATACAAGTCAAGGACGTACAAAACTTGGGAAGGGGGACTTTCCATGGATGTAAGGAAGGAACAATATGAGGAGAAACATTAAAAATATGAACAGAAAGAATCCTGTAAGCGAGATAACCGGACAAAGTGGGAGACGAAGAGGAACAGGAGCTACAGGAGGAGGAAAAAGTCAAAGCACGATAGAGGTGAGAGGAAGGATGTAAGAACCGCGCAAGATAGCGAAGACAGTAGCGATAACGGCGGTCCTGAAGAAAGAGAAAGCCAGTGTCAACATACAAACTGAGGGCGGGAGTCGAACAAAAGGCACCAGAGCTGAGACGCAACACAGTATGGTGCAAAGCACCAAGACGGCGAGGAGTAGAAGGAGAAGCAGAAGAGTATGCAGGGCAACCATAATCGAGTTTAGACAGGACGAGAGAGGAGTGCAAATAGAGGAGCATGCGCCTATCCGCTCCCCAAGAAGTATGGGACAAAACCTTTAATAGGTTGAGGGCCTTAGAGCATTCAACTCGGAGGTAAGAGATATGGGCTGACCAAGACAAACGAGTGTCAAAGACCAACCCCAAAAGCTTTGCGGAATCCCTGTACACAATGGGATGACCATAAAGCGACAAAGAGGGACGAAGAACAACATGCTTCCAAGTAAAAGTCATAGCACAAGTCTTAAGACGCAGAGAACTTGAAGCCATGATCGGTGGCCCTATAATGCTTTGAAATGATTGACAAATTAATAAAACATGTACACACTATACATATACATAATATGTATATATATATATATATATATATATATATATATATATATATATATATATATATATACTCATAAATATATATTTATATATATATATATATAAAATGTCAAACTTTTTTGTAGCAGGAAGAGGAGGTAGGAGAGGGTGTACAGGTGATGGTTGAAGAGAAAGGATAGGATACAGATATGGTGACATTTCTACTTACAGACAACAAGTGCCGGTAAGTAGAAGTGGTGGTGGGTAGACGAGGCAATAGGGGAAAACAAGAGGCATTGAGGCATGTATGTGTAGAATGTTTGAGGCAATCCAGACTCATTTTAAGAAGTCAAGGCATCAAGACTTAAATCTGGATTCCCTCAAACATTCTACACACACACTTAAGGTTTCTAAAATGGCACTAATGGACTATAAATTATTCTAACACTAACTTGCCTTGCATACTAGTGACTATATAAATATGAACCTATACAAACAAACCACCTCTATGTTGTTCTTCCATACACTTAAATAAAAATGTTAATAAACATTTGAAGCTGGCATGTAAAGGCAATTGCCACTTCACAAAAACTTTTTGAAGAATATGATTATGAAATTCATAACCCAAGAGCAACCATCTTGAACGTTTAACAGTTATATATGTTCCAGTGGTACAGTTCTATAAGGCTCATCAAGCATTGATAAATGTCATTGTACACTGATGTTACATGTACAGTTAGGCAAAGTTAAAATTTCCAAGTGCTTTGACAACCACTGTATATATAACTACTGATTTATACATACAAAATTTTTATAACTACTTATTTATAAATGAAAAATTATCATTATATGCATTACCTTCTTCTCTACTCTGGGCTTGGGTAGTGGATCGGCACGGATGTTTGCATGAGCCTTCTTGTACATGTCTTCCAGCTGTTTAGAAGAAAACACAACTCTTAAAACTAATCCCTGAGAATATGCTCCTATAAGAAAATGTAAGAAATTTACAGCTATTTTAGTAAATGGTTATATTCACACAAAAAACAAATATAACCTGTCCCCAAGATATGGAAAGCCTTATCAAGATATACTTTATATATTTCAATTTAACAGTCCAAATCTTACATCAATACTCACCTCATCAGGGGTAACGCCTTTCTTGATGAAACGGGAGAACTGCCTTTTGTAGGCATCTTCATCTTCCTCCATAAGTTCCCGCATGTAATTGGCCACATGGTTACCCATAATATGATCACGAAGAACAGAAGCATTAAATTCCTTAGTCTCCTTATCATAACCAGGGAATCTCTTCTCACTGTGGGTGAAATGAATGCATATTCATTAGTTTTCAGTACATGCATAACTCAATTTTTTTCAAGAGCTGTTATATACGTGCTGAATACCTTATAGCCACC
The DNA here is from genome assembly GCA_020271785.1 of Procambarus virginalis. Taxonomy (NCBI): domain Eukaryota; kingdom Metazoa; phylum Arthropoda; class Malacostraca; order Decapoda; family Cambaridae; genus Procambarus; species Procambarus virginalis. Next base: position 21,836,693 of record WNGS01163947.1, on the reverse strand, counting down.
TTTTACAAATATTACATATAGCATCCTTTACCTGTGGGGAACTTCAATGCCACCATCTACAGCACCCTTCATGACGCCAAAAATCCTGGCCCCAGTAGTGGTACGTGCCAGACCAATATCAAGGTTGGCACGGAAGGCTCCTGGTCCCTCATCAACATCCTCAACTGAATACATCTCTCCATCAGCTTCTTTCTGACCTTCATAAATGGCATCCAGTTTGAACTTCTTCAAAATCTGAAATATACATATACATTTGAAGTTCATTTGGTTTGCCAGCATGCCTAATGTAGAGGATAAAGTGGAGTGGAGTTATTTACATTTCTTTTTAACCCTTAGACTGCAGTTATCATATGTTCATTAACAGGCTAATGCGGTTATAGTCACGTGATTAAATTATTGTCTGGATAGTATATGTTTGATGCAAATAAGGATATAATAGCTTTATATGGATGTAATGGAATTTACCTTCACCCATGATTTTTTTTTGCTATTGTTTAATGATGTTTGCTAGGTGATATAGCTATAGCCATACTTGTTACTAGGTGAATACAGTCATTGTATAAAACTCCATCATAGTTACATATGTATACCAATGATGGTCACATAGCTTTTACAATTCCATATGGTTGTAATGAGGTACACCAGATAAACCAATCATCAACTGAACCACTATCATGTGCTACATGTACTAGGACCCTGTTGACACCTGAGGGTGTCACATTAGTGGCTTATGCCTTTGTTTCAATCTATACTGTCGCCCATATGGTGTTAATTAGGCCATATGTCATCACCCAGAGCCCAACACCACTGAATATTATGCTCATGTGGTTTTTATTATACTGTATTTGGTTGTTATTAGGTATACCAGACAAACCAATCAATTAAAACATTGTTATATGAACTATGTGATATATCAAGTTATTCAATACACATTGTAAATAGAGAAACAAGTGATAAACAATAAATGAAACATTCAAGGACAATACGATTCATGTTTCACATCGCATAGCTCAGTGTCAGCATCACGTGTTGACATGCCAGACCACTAAGCCACCATGCATCCTTTCAGTGCCAGTACAAAGATAAATATTCACTATTTTCTTGTTTTTCTTACATTTTGCATTCAAGTTAATAATGCTAAAATTATATATATATATTTTTTTTTATATTTTGTGCATAGGCAGGAATGACCATTTTTATATAGCTGCTGTCCAAAGGTTAAACTGCACATCACAACCAGGGTTATTTTTGGCCTAACATAACATTTCAAACTCTGTGCATACTTGGGGGCTCACATTTGCTTCCTCAGACATCCAGTAACCATCCCCCATTGTGAAAAAACCAGAGTCACTCGTTTTCCTGCTCGAGTATTACTAAAAAGCTGAGGTCCATGTCTGGCGCATCACCATCCATTATCTGATCGTGTAGGGCAGCCATACTATGAGCCAATGAACTTTGAACACCAAATGAGTAATAACAATGTATAAATTTACAGCCAAACTATGTGCAATCATGAGACTTAGGCTGACAATTATATATGCATGTATATTAGTATGAATAAATACATGTTGTGCATGCATATGCATATTGAGATATCTATCAGTTGACAAGGTAAAAAAAAAAGTTTAGTAGATATGAATTCTAAATGAACCACATGTGCTCTGGTTCAAGAAGCATTTAATGGACTTCCCCCTAAAGAACCTTCACGATAATCTATATATTTTAGGCTGCAACTGACCAATGACCAACTTCCTTACCATAAATGTGAAAGCTAAAGAATCATTCACTTAAGATTCCTATTTATCTTATTCCTATTTAACAGCTGCCTCATATGGACCAAAAGGCCTCTTACAGTTTCCCTAATTCTCATGTTATCAAAATCTATGGTTTCAGCCTGAAAATATAAAAGAACCAACTCACCCTCCTTGCAAGCAGAAGTCCAGTGCAGTAGCATGCTGCATAGTTGGTGAAGCCAATCTTGATGCCAAACCTAGGAAGTTCATGAGAGTATGCAGCAGCAATGACAACATCTCCCTCAATTCTGGCATATGCAATCTGAGCAATGACATCAGTGTTTGTGATACGCACAATCATGCTGTAAAGATAATTAGTAGAAATATAAATAATGTGAACTACTTTATAAATGTCACTACAACATTGCTATAAATATATTTCATATACTACACAACCCCTACCCCTAATATCCAAATACACTGTGAATTATATACACAGCAGTTAATTTTTCAAGGATTAATTTACTGCTAGGCAAGCTAGGCTAAGCAATAACGAAATGTAAAGTTAAAAACATAACTAATAACTGTCAAATAAAAATTTAAATTCACAATACAGTACCACATTAAGAAAAAATAATGTTTGTCATTCCTTATACAGTATTCTTTTCTTTTAAAATATCAAAACTCACCGGTGCTTAGGCGTGTTGTACTTGTTTTTAGCCTGTACCACCAAACGCTTACGAGCATAATAGTCAGTCTTGCCCTCTCGGCGCCTCTTAAACTTGACTTGGAACCGCTTGAAGTACGCCTTATTCTTGACAACTTTAATGAAACCCTACAGAAACAATAGAAATTAATATTCATTAACACCACCAGAGGATGATTAAAAAAGTACATGGTATTTAAATCATGCTTATATTATTCCTCCATTTAAAAAAATACATTTACAGCAGCAGTAGTATTTAAGTCCCCTAATTGTATACCTGGAGAGGGTTCTAGGAGTTTTACTCCCCAAGACAAACCTGGGACCAATCTAGAAATCTGTTGCTTAGGGTGGCCCACAAGCCTATACATCTACCAAAAACAACCCAGTTGGCCCGGCACTTCCTACAGAAGTGTCCAATTGTCTCAAAACACGTCCACTCTTGTTAGTTGTGGGGAATGAGCTGCAGCTCTTGGAACGCACCTCCAAACTGTGAGAGCAACTTGGTAGAGGATAAATGCAGTACAGTATTGCATTAAACACTGTCCTATGTAGTTAAGAGTAAAATACCATACACAGAAATAAAAGTACTCTATATTTATGATTAACTACCGTATAAACACACTTATATTCAGCAACATCTGGTACCTGGGTCGGGGGAGCCAGTCGGCCGAGCGGACAGCACACTGGACTTGTGATCCTGTGGTCCCGGGTTCGATCCCGGGCGCCGGCGAGAAACAATGGGCAGTTTCTTTCACCCTATGCCCCTGTTACCTAGCAGTAAAATAGGTACCTGGGTGTTAGTCAGCTGTCACGAGCTGCTTCCTGGAGGTGGAGGCCTGGTCGAGGACACTAAAGCCCCGAAATCATCTCAAGATAACCTAGTGATATATGCTCAGTGGTGTACATAAGGTCTTCAGGCCTTTAAAGTATAAAATATGATAGGTGTGTGATGTCACTGGCCTGCTCCAAACAGCCTGGTGGACCAAGCTCTCACAAGTCATGCCTTGCCTCAGGCCAGGCTTGAGTGAAAATCTCAGAAACCCATCAAGCAGGTATTAATTGGGTTGTATTCTGGAATCTTTTAGACCCAGTTTACGGACAAAATTCAGAGGTATTCAAAATCAACAACAAAGTATGATATACATCTTAACACTTTCATGCATCAGTGGGGATCACGGTCGTCATCTAATTTTATTACGGCTATGCGACAACGACTACTCATGGAGTCAAGAGAAAAAATATTTGTATAAATTCCATTTATTATCAGATTTTGTTGGGGATAGTTTACAAATGTTTGCCATGAAATTTACGTTTTTTCTAATAGCTGAACAGCTTATTAAAGAAAACGGCGTGGCAGTGAATCATCGTGGTAAAACAATTGTTTTTTACAAAACAAAAAAAAAACTTATTTTTAAAAAAACAAACAAAGGGGATATTAATAGGGTATTGAAAGTATCAACACAGGACAGAACGCGAAACAATGGGTATAAATTGGATAAGTTTAGATTTAGGAAAGACTTTGGTAAATACTGGTTCAGTAACAGGGTTGTTGATTTGTGGAACCAATTGCCGCGTAACATTGTGGAGGTGGGGTCCCTCGATTGTTTCAAGCTTGGGTTGGACATGTATATGAATGGGATTGGGTGGTTATAAATAGGAGCTGCCTTGTATGGGCCAATAGGCCTTCTGCAGTTGCCTTTGTTCTATGTTCTTATGTTCTTAATTGTATTATTGACACCACGAGTATAATCGACGTAGTTTTTATATATGTTGCCGGTCGAACGCATCCTTATGTGACCTTTAATACTTATATTCTTATAGAACATTCTATTGCGAACACATTGGAACACAAATGAAATACTGTACATACATCGAAAAATAATGTCAGGACAGTGAATTGAATATACATTTTTCAAAGCGAGTTTCGCCGATACGCCGCCGCGGGTAACACTTTGGCCACTTCCCACACTGTTGTGGGTGGGCTACGACATTGAATCTATATTTATATGCATATGTCCGTGTAGAGAATTTTATTGCGATTTCAGCGACACCAAAATTAACGCTGTAGCACAACTGTGGGCTTCACAACCATTAAGAGAGTGGGAACATTTTGTTGCTGTTTGGCGCTCTCGGCAAGTGATCTGAATAGGTTTTTATTTGGTGTTGATATGCCTTATGCATTGGCGGCATTTTATAGGATGTTCTTATAGACAATTCTATTGCGAACACGGTGATACCAAATTTAAATACGTACACCTACAATTAGTGTCAGGACAGTCAAAAGAATATACACTTTTCGGTCTTACCGCTTAGGCGCGCGAAACGCCGATAGCACATAGGGTATGAAAACATTTATAAAAATAATAACTAACTTTTGAAATATAACAAAATAATAACTTTCAACTTTAAGTTGAAAACTACCTCTCAGTAAATGAAGGCTCGGCCACCACAAGTGAGGTAAGGTTTACAGCTTACGAATTTGTCGAAGTTCACCCAAGGTCTTACATCAATTTACACTTTTCACCATTTATGCGAATTGGGTTTGGCTTTTAATTTTAAATCTTGTCACCAAAATTCACCATTTTCTTAGGATACTCTTGTCTAACAGACAGAACATTATTTTACCTTTTGGTTACCGTGCCGTAATTCCAAGGATCAACATCCCCATGTTCTTGAGGTTATCTGGATGACTTCGGGCTTAGCGTCCCTGCGGCCCAGTCCTCGACCAGGCCTTCTTTTTGTTACACCCCCCCCCAGGAAGAAGCCTGTAGCAGCTGTCAAACTCCCAGGTACCTATTTACTGCTAGGTGAACAGGGACATTAGGGTGAAAGAAGCTGCCCATTTGTTTCTACCTCCACCGGGGATGGAACCCGGAACCTGAAAACTCTGAATCCCGAGCGCTGTCCACTCAGCTGTCAGGCCCAGTCTGTGGCCAGGCTTCCTTGTTGGTGGTCTGGTCAGCCAGACTGTTATATGTAGTTGTTTGTACCATGACATGAATCATAGCCTGGTTGATCAGTTATATTTTGGAGGTATTTACATTGTTCTCCCTTGAACAGCATGATTGGTCAGCCAGTTATAACATGTGAAGAGGGAGCACTGGTAGAGTTCTCCCTTGCCATACCTACTGCCCCTCTACTTTTTAATGGGGAACCATGTGAAAACTGGATAGTGTAGGCTTCTACACAAATTTCCGGTTAAAGATATTTTACTATAAAATTCTATACATCAAAGCAAAATGTGATTTTTTGTCCATTTAGAAACTGAAAACTTTTGTGTATTCCAAATGGCTTTAGACGGCACGTACAGGGAGGGCCTCGCCTGTAACAATTATACACGTGACCACACTGACGATCTCTAGTTCCTTAACTCGAGGACTTTAAACTACCTGTATACTTTTTTTTTAACTGTGTGGAATGTAAATGTTCGAGCTAAAACAAAATATCATTAAGAGTAATTTTCTAGCAGTGTGACGTCACATTACTTGGGGAGAAACGTTCAGCGCCTGCCGTCATCTTAAAAGATTATACCAAATTCTTCCATCGCAACATTAAATCCGTGGAGCGGGCCAGCATGGGCCAGGAGGGTGCAGGGAGAGGTGTGGCGGGAGGCCCACCACACACCCTAGGCCACAGGCTGGCCTGCCCACCACATGTAAACATCGCGCCTGACACCAACATGGCCCCGGCCATGCTTCATCCCCACACTCGCCACTTTCCATATCACATTACGACAAAACCACCAAAATTTCCCCAGAAATTTTCAATCGGCCGCACGCGCGGGACACTGAGGAACAAACGTGTAGGGTGTAAAGGTAAGAAAAGACTCACCATGATGAAAAAATCGAGTGGTTCCCTTAGACAGCTGACGGTCTCAGGTCCAAGGGGCGACCACGCAAGGAAAGACAGGCTGTCCGCCGCGCACCCCGGCCCTCTACCTGGTTAATATATACCGCAGCATTATCTTACAATACTCACTTAAAATAGCCTCTTAGTATTGCATTTAAATTTCTTTTTTTTAATAAATTATATTTTATAATAGTTAATGAGAGGTATGTTGGGAATATATGTTTGTGAGAGGTGTTGCTAGATTGGGGTAGAAGTAGCGAATTGGGCTACTTTTGAACGCCCGGCGTTCAAAAATATGTAATTCGCTACTTGCGACTTTTTTAGCCAATTTAAAAATAGGTTGGGATCATTTAAAAATAGTTTGGGCTAATTAAAAAATAGGTTGGGCTAATTTAGAAATAGGTTGGGCCAATTTAGAAAGGTTGGCCTAATTTAGAAATAGGTTAGACTACTTTGGGCTATTAATGTTTAGCTAAGCAAGTTACAATCTTGATGAGCTAGTTACAAAATTCAATGCACATCGTCACATCATCAATGGGCTCGAGACCGACCACAAGTACAGTTTCCTAAGTAAGCAACTGACATATGTGGAGAGCTAGTGTCACAATTGATATATTGGTCCTGCACACCGCCCCCCATCCAGTGGGCAGCGGTGGATAGGTTACAATCACTTAATTACTACCTACAGTTAGTAAACTGGGGATATTTGCCTAAAATTTCTGGTAGCAGATCATTTTTGAATGAAATATTTACACATCGTTGGAACATTCGTTATAGAATTGTCTTTAAATTCACGTATCTTTTCGCACTCCATCACATAGTGACGGAGGGTGTGCGAATAATTTTGTTGACACAGTTTACATTTAGTCCACAGCCATAATTATGTTTCATTCATGTGGCGAATATTGGTAAGTTAACATATCGCATTTTTCATTAAAATACATGCAATAATAATATTAATAAAACCAATAAAATCGTAGGGTTACTCTATTAAAATATATTACTTTGAAAACCGTACGAGTAACTAAACAAATTATTGGGCTATTTTTATTGCAAATTCGCTACTTTTATTGCAAATTCGCTACTTTTATTGCAAATTCGCTACTTTTATTGCAAGGTCGCTACTTTTATTGCAAATTCGCTACTTTCATTGCAAATTCGCTACTTTTATTGCAAATTCGCTACTTTTATTGCAAATTCGCTACTTTCATTGCAAATTCGCTACTTTTAGCCCTTCAGCTCGCTACTTTCAGCAACTCAGATGTGGCAACGCTGCTAACTTACCAGAGGTGAAGGTGTGGGTGTAAACAAGACGCGTCCGGAGGCTGGAGGTTGTGTTGTCTCACTGCTGCTCCCTGGCTCTCAACACTCTCTAACCCCACCACACACGCGCTTGATAATATTACGTAAAACTGGTGGTATACTGCTCCATGTTATGCCCCCCCCCTTCTGTTACACGTAGGTCATACATGCCTCTGACATCAACATTAGAAGTTTCACAAACTCGTTAAAATGTATTCCCAACTAAACCAGATATGCTGTTTCTTAAAATATAATTACTACTCTATAAATGTACTCGCAAACCAAATGTACCTTCTTATATAAAACTAGAACTGATAGCATTTATATTTGACGATTATATTATATTTGAATATAATATATTTGAATATACTCGGCAAATATATTATATTTGGCGATTGGCATTTTTTTTAATACTGTTAATATTATTGTTTCGTTCTGGCTTAGTTCTCGACTCGCAATCTGAAATCCCGGGTTCGATTCCCTAGAAGGATAAATAGTTGAGCATGTTTTCTTTTACCTAATATACTTGCTCCACAACAATAAATACACTATAGTAGGTATCTGGGAGTTAGACATCTGTTGTGGTTTGTGTCCTGGAAAGGTCAGTAGTTCGACCTTTACTACAATTTCAAATTGTACTTTAATATACCTATTAATAATCTTCAAATTTTGCAACAAATTACCTACTGATAATTATCTGTTAGATTAAGGACCTGCCCAAAATGCTATGGATGTTAGTGACTTTGTAAGAATGTTAAAACATCAATGTTATGTCCTCTCATAAACCCAATGTACCTTCCATATATAAATAATGCCTGAAACGCTTTGCGTAATAGTGGCTTTAGGCATTGTATGTACTAGCCGTATCTATAAATCCATCACTCTTTGTAAAATCTCTTGTATGTATGTACCTGACCTAAATAAACATTCTGATTTTGATTTGATTTTGATAAATAAAACAAAAATGACCTTGGGTTGAAGGGCGATGGGGTCCTCAATAAAAGCCTGATATATATATATATATATATATATATATATATATATATATATATATATATATATATATATATATATACATACACACGTACACACACAGACTTCATGTCCCCTGACAAAACAAGTTACATGATATAGGTCAATAAATAGTAAAGTTCACATAATATTCCCATCTGAAAATGGTTAATCGTGCATAGTGTGAACAACGTTGGTTAGCTTCTTTTTTTTTTTTTTTACTGCTGCTCCTACCTGTTGTGCAACTTTCAGTTAGTGGTGGATTTCAACTCAACTCCAAGGTCCTTCTCTTCATCAATCTGCTGCAAGGAAATGTTATTATTTTGGAAGTTGTGTTGTGGTCTGTTATACCCCACATGGAAGGTCTTACATTTTTAACATTAAAAATCATTTGCCTGTCTTCTGACCATTCTGCCTCACCTATTATTTGTGTACCTACTGTGTTTCAGCATAATTACACTGAGTTTAAAATTATTTGTAAAATTGTGCCTTCAGGCTGTGGATGGAGGTTGCTTCCACAACTTGCTCATTTGGAACACCCCACTTGTTAACTACCCATATGGGGTACAAGTACTTTCTGACATCCCTCTGGTTCATTTACACTTCAAAGTATGTCCTCTTGTCTTGCTTTCAATCTGAAGAGGCAATCCTTGTCCACCTTATCTATTCCCCTCAGTATCTTGTAAGTTGTAATCATAACCCCTCTGTTCCCTCTATCATCTAAGGTTGTGAGATTTAGTTCCATTAGTCTACTTTCGTATGTATCCTATTGCAAGTATCAGTGTATTTCTGTGTCCACGGTAAAGTTAAATGTTCAGGCTACATCACCACTTATTTTGATTCCTAAGATTACTAAACATGCAATCACTATGTTTCTTCACCACCCTGAACTAATTATAACCATGAGCTGACATTGTTAGTGTAATGGAACAGTTGAAGGCTACACAAGTTCCTCTTAGAACTCCTTGCAAATAAAGTGCCCTAAAATTTTGTTACATCATAGGATAATCTATAGAATGACGTATTCAATACTGCATATTGTATTTTAACAGGAATGCTGTTTTGACTGGCATTAGAGTTAACGTGTCTGTCCAGTGTGAGGTCGCACCACCCAGGATTACAAAATGCCTCATATTACGATACTTCCACAAGATACAGATATCACCCAAGCCTTTACATTAGAACAGTGTTATGGTTGTGAAGCAGGTAACTATCAATGTCACTGAATTTATATTTCTTATGACTACTGTATTTGTATCATGTTACATAGGAAGCAGGGTGGATAGGGGAATGGGAAGCATGGTGGATAGGGGAATGGGAAGCAGAGTGGAGTGTGGAATGGGAAGCAGGATGGAGAGGGGAATGGGAAGCAGGATGGAGAGGGGAATGGGAAGCATAAAGGAGAGGGGGTTATGGGCAGTAGGATTGGGGGGGGGGAAGAGTAGGAAGTTGGATGTGGAAGCTCATTCTCTCTCTCTTACTTTTTCTTTTTGCACAAGATTCACTGAGCTATAGCAGCTAAGCATGCATTGTCCTATGTAATTCCCTATGTTATGTTATACTTTTAAAACCACAAACAACTTCAATATGTATACTTCAGTGTTTATTTATGTTTTTTTTCTTATCTTTGAAAGGCTGCAAAAAAGGAAGTTTTATGTATCACCACTGTCCAATATGCCCTTCATCGAGATTTGAACCAACCACAAAGATGCAGGTACTCCAACATCTTCAAGCACACTTTTATGGAAATAGAATTGGCAATGTCCATGTTAAAGGTGAGCATTTAAATTTGTTACCTTTAACCGGTTATAAATCTCAAGTTGATGCTTCAAAAGGACAACTACAGCACAGTATTTCTATTCCTATTGAATTATATTATCAATGTTTTAAAAATAATTAAATTAGTGGCAATAGATACTTTTAAATACTGTTCAGTATTGAAATCATATTTATATACAAATGAACTGGTTGATTACAGTAATACTGTACTTACATTTTGTTTTTGAACATTGGCTTTGTATGATTAAATAAACATATATAGTAGATGTTAAAATTTTGCTAATTTAAATCCTGAAAGGTTGAATTAGGTCTATGCAAGCTATATCAGAGCTCAGTGCTAAAATTCATTACCATATTGTAGGTTCTGCATAATTTTCTTAAAAAATATTTTTGTAAATTTTTAGGTTATATGATAACTGGCTGCCCACTGGAATGTATAAAAAGAAGAAGCCTCAAAAGGAAAAATCACTTCCACTGCCCTTTTTGTGAGAAGAAGTTTCTTACTAAAAATTCTTTTAGAAAACATGTTGAGAAATGTGAACCTAAAGATAATGAGGAGAAATTAAGTAATACGTCTGTAAAATGTCCAGATTGTCACAAATTTTACACAAAAAAGTATATGGCTCGGCATAGAAATGCTATCCACCATCCGCCAGAGGCATCTATAACCCTACAAAAATACCGCCATGCTGTTTCAATTGATGAAAATGGAATTTATGCCGTTTCCAAAACATTGCGTGGTACTCAGCATCCAATACATGTCAAGAGAGTTGTTGGAAGCAGCCATCCTGGATATTGTGAGGTACTGTATTAATGTGATCATAATTTATATAGCTTCTTTGAATATTAAATGCATTATACAGTAGTACAGTATGTCCAATTCTTTCTCTCTCTCTCATGGGACCTCAATATAATCTTAAAGTATATCTATAAACTGGCGCTGTCCCCAATAAAATTAATTATTATTATTTTATATATAGTTTGTGTGTAATCACCCAAGTGTTGAAATTAAAATAAGTTCAATGAGGTACTGTATAAATACACACAAAGGGATGAGGTAGCTCAAGCTGAGTACATCACAAACAGTCAACATATTACAGAACATTCAGAGTGATAAACATATACATTTCTTCCTTTACACCCGTTATTATTACCTAAGTGTAGTTACAGGATGAGAGCTACACATATTATGGTGTCCTCATCTTCCTGGTACTCTTTGTTATACGATACTTTAAAACTACTGATGGTTTTGGCATCCATCACCACCTCGCTTGTCTACCAATCGTCTACCACACGTTCTTGAAGTTCCAGGTTTCCAAAGCAAGAGATCATATATATTTAAGCATATCTAATTTCCTTTGAGAGTAACTGCACCAGACCCTTTGACAGTAACTGCATAATTTCTGATCACACCTGCATGAATATATATACTGTTGTGTTTCCCATTTTTATCCCCTTTTCCTTCCAGGATTCTAAGATGTACTTTAATGAAATGTTTCATGTCCAGTAAAGTGTAAATTTAACTTTTGGAGAGTTAATTTTTCAATTTCTTCCCAGATGAACATAAAAATTATAAGGACAATTTGTACTACTGTACTTGTGATTTCTGGCATTTAAAAATTTTCCATAATTTTTGTATAAATAAAGTACTAAATATTAATAAAATAATATCATTATCATTACATATTTTATTTTAGGTTCGAGACTGTGTGGATTCATTCCAAGCACATCAGCGAAGCGGAGATAATCTGTATCAGTGCGATCACTTGAAGGCCATAGATTTTAGTGTAGCAGGTAGTGTGTGTGAAATGTCCCTTGATAAATTACTTGATATGCTGAGTGAGGGGTTAATATCTTCAGCAAACCATAAAATATGTAAAGAAAAATATGATGAAGCCATAGAATGTAACAGTCCATTCATAGTTGGCATAACACAGATGAAGCATGTGAAAAATAGACACCAGTTCTGGAGTGTGTACACAGGTGAAGAGCGTAGATGGTGCAAGTTCCAACGTATCATTGTCACCCTGGATTCTATTAAATCAGCTATATGGTGTCGTTGTAAGCAGAGAAGCTGCTGGCATAGAAGTGTTGTAGCATGGTGGTTATACCAGGAATCTGGCAAGTCATATTTACAACAGATAACTGAGGGTGATTCTGAAGGAGAGAATAACTTTAACAGTGAAGTGCTTGAGCATACAGTTAGAGAAAAATTGCCTGAGGAAAGTATCGAAAGGAGGATTCAATACATAATGAGTATGAAGTCCATTCCATGTGGCAATATATTTCCACCATTTTCAGTGGACAAGTGTCCCACACAGCTGATACCAAGTGAGACAACTTGCCACTTCTGTCACTCTGCCCTTGGCTCTCCTCAGCTTGTCTCAAGGAGACCCATAGTAGTGGACTATTGCAAGCCACCATGCAGACAATTTGAGACCTTCTGCAAAGTGTGTCCAACATGCCATATGAAGTATCGCTACAATGAGATTAAAGATGGATTATTCAACTTCAACAACATTCTGCTTATCACTTATTCTTTTCTTGTTTTCATTCGTGCCTCACTGTTGGTAAGTTGAATTTATATTTGTAGTTGCAAACTGGAATTTTATATAATAAAGAATCACTTTAACATGTTGCCATCTTTATTATAATTCATTGCTAATAATGTTTACTTCTTTATTTAAGAATCACACTGCTATAAGTCGTGCTGTATCTATTATCGAGTATACCTTGGACCTCACTCTGAATCACAAGGAACTGGAACATGCTTACCTGGCATTTGAGGCATTATGTGAGTACGACTATAAGTTCAGCTGTTTTCGGTGTGGCTATCATCCGAAAGTACTTACACGTGACCCTGCTCAAAATGAAGCCTTTAACGATTCAGGTAAATCCATGTACGTAGGAATTCAGCATGTTATTTTGATGTGTTTATTTGCTCTAGTAATGCTGAGAATATACAAAGACTTAGACTTAGACAAAGACCTTACAACATTTTTTTGGTTTTCACCTTTTTATTTTTCAGAAAATGACATTCCACTTCCAAACTCTCCTGCTCCTGAAAATGACACCAATATATTTTGGGAGAAAGTAAAAAAAGAACTGGTGGCGTATTGTTTCCTTAAGAATGGTATGTGTACTTTATACATGCATAATTTTTGTTATTTAAATATTTGCACCATAGCTAGGATTCGACCAGATAATAATTTTACATGTCTTAAAGTTTTGGCATGAAAGACTATAATGTAAGCTTTTTTTTCTTGTGTTAATTATTTGACCAAGGTTTTCACAGGGTGTTTGTTTACAATTTAAGATACAAGAGGTAACAGCTCCAACCTGCAGACACAAATAGTAAATGGTAACTTGAATCTTGTAATGAGCTTTGATGTGAAAGATGCCTTAACACTTTCGCGTTATGACGACATCATAAAACCAAAATACGCAGAGGCCCTGATGACGGTAATGCCGTCATCAATTAATAAAATTTGTAAAAATTCCATTTTTTGCCCGTATATTATGTGACTGATTTTAAAATGCGCACCGCGATATTGAGAAGAATGTGATACCAAAACGAATGACGTAGCACGAAAATTGAGTTGCAAAAGCTGAAAAAGAGTAAAAATATTAGTGTGTGCTTTGTGTGCTCACGGCCTACCTTATGGTGCGTAGCGGGTCGCCCGCTGCGCACGCGAAAGTGTTAATAGTTTATCTTTACATTCTCGTACACTGTTGACATTAGTATCTGCCAGTAACATGCAAGACAACAATTCTTTAGACTTTTTCTTATTGTTTTATATCTTTATATCAGATCTTGATACCGTATAGTATATATGCTTCACATTTTTATTTCTTTTTAATGAAAATTTTGGGTGCAGCTGTCAATAGAATGCGAAGTTCATGAAAATTTAAATTCTTTGTGCAAAATAACATCACTTGTCAATAATTACCTACACCACCAAGACCATCATCAATACTCAGAAATATTGCAAGTATTGCAAGGTTAGGAAAAGTATAGTTTTGACAGAGTAAATCAACTCTTGAATTCTACTTTTTTTTTTTAATTAAAAATAATGCACTGACTGGTTTTGAGTCAAAATGTTTACAGCAAAAGTAAGGAAAGGGTTAAATATTAGACACTTTTGCTGCCTTTGGTTGACTGCATCACTATTTTCAGAAAGGAATTTCTTGTTTTTACAGATACTTCATTTCCTTTATAATTGTCTTTATTTGTAATAAATAGTTCCTGCATAAGTTTGGAGTAAAAAATATTCATGTCATTGATGGTTCAGGAATATAGCTGGCCTCCATATTTTGAGTCATTTTCTATACTATATAATAAAAATAAAACTAACAATTATAATTGACAAAATACTAATAAAGGATTATTGTTAGAAATTCATTATTATTTATAAATGTTAAAATAGTTACAGTACTGGCTGTATATATTTTACTCATCCATCTGGACATAAACCAACATGTCTAATGTATTCACCACTCTGAAGTGCACCACTAATGTGAGAGAAAACATTAAATCATTTGCTGGTACAGTATTAAACTAAATAAGAATAAGCAATTAGAGTTTTGTCATACATGGTACATATTTTTACTGGTGTAGTAACTCAACAAGTTATTTATACAGTTACTTATACATAAGTGTATAAATTATTGTACAACTCTTAAACGTTTTTAATGTTAACAGTACCGACGTAAAGAACGTGATTAAACGCACTCACCATCAGCGTATTATATAAATCTTATATAAATATGTATGTAATTGAAATAAGGTAGCCTGTTCAGAAAAGAAAAGCTGCAGGTGGTAATTTTTTAACGGGCAGTTGTAAAGCCATAAAATTTTTTATGCCAGTATATACTATCAGTATCTTGTGTCAAAATTAACCTTGAATGTGACTATAATTTGGATTTGCAGATATTAAAATGATTCAGCTTAAAATTGAAGTCCAAGCATTCTTGCATGAAATACGTACAAAACTTGCTTCATCCACTGCTCATTGTCTATATCCTTATGTAATCAGTTAAATTCATGAATCCTTATTATGTTGAACTATATACTGTATTTGTTTTCCAGGCATGAAAAATCCATATAGGGTACTTCCAAAGAATCACAAATGGGCTCCCTACATTGGTAACAATGGATTCATTCACTGTGACAGTGCAAAATTTTGCAGTGAAGAACACCATGATAATCAGCCTAAATGCAACCAAGACACTGGAAAGAAATGCCTAAGACTCAAGACATCAACCTGCACCATTTACAGATCTTCCACTAAAGCAAAAGCAAAAGGAAAATTTTAAGATGGTGATACGAATAGGGCTTTTAAGTCATAATCTTAACGAAATTGTAAAGATGAGAAGTGAATGAATGCATTTCATCAAGTATTTTACTCATGTGTAAGTGTAGTATCAAGCAAATAATGGGAATGTTTAACAATGATGCATGGAAACAAGTCCTGAGCACACTGAAACTTAAAAAGGGAATAGCCATATGGACTTGATCCAGAAGGGGGGAATGCTAACATTGTGTGAATTTCTTATAATAATTACTTACCAAGATGTGAATTATACTTCCAGTGTACAGGAACAACTAGGAAAAATTATGGATTTTGTATAGTGTGATTAGATAAATGCCTATTATTGATGCCAGCTGTGCCTTCTGTAAAGGTTGGCATCATTTTTGTTTTCTATTTAAAATTTGCAAGATAATTTGTCAAATGGTGAATTCTGCCTTGATCTTGTATTATTCATGTAAGTGTCAGATATACTATCAAAATATTTTTTTTGACCAGTTGTGTGCATACTGCAACCTCTGGGATCTAGATCTGGATTTCTGAATACAGTACAGGTGGTCTTCCAATTAAGATCTTGTTCAATACTTCATGAGGAGCTGATACAGTAGGCACATGCTCTTCTCTTTACATTCCTCTCTTGTGCTGTCTAAACTCAATTATGTCTGCTCCTCTTACTCATCTGCCTCTTCTCTTTATCGTCTTTATACTCTCACCATACTGGGTTACGCCTCGGCTCTGGTGCCTTTCGTTCGACTCCTACCCTGAGCCTGTATGTTGAAACTGGCATCCTATCTCTACAAGATCGCCATGATCACTACTGTCTCCACTACTTTGTGCGGTCCCTACAACATCCTCGCTCTTGCTTATGTCGTACTTTAACCATAACCCCTCCTATGGACCCTGTTCCCTTTCTGTCTGATTGTCTCTTGCAAGGTTCTTTCTTGGTTCGTGTTATCAATATTTCTCCTCGTGTCATTCCATCCCTGCTCCCATGGAGGGTCCCCCTTCCTAAGTTTTGCAAAACCATGACCCACATGACAAAAGCTTTTACTCCTCCTACAGTTCTGAAATGCCTTCTCTTTGCTCATTTTCCTTCACACTCCCACTTCATTTCTGTCTTCACAGATGGGTCTAAGTCTGCCGGCAGTGTAGGCTACTCTGTTGTATTTCCTGACTACACCTATATGTGTCGCCTGGCCCCGGAGATTAGCATCTTCACGGCAGAACTTTATGCAATTTTGTATGCTCTTCGTCAACTGCTTTCTCGCCGTCAGTTTTCCTTGGTTGTTGTCGACTCTTGCAGTGCCCTCATGGCTCTGGAGTCTTTTAATCCAGTCCATCCTGTGGTATTTAAAATTCAACATTGGTTCTTTCTTATCTCCAGCAGATTTAAAAAAGTTGAGTTTTCTGGGTTCCCAGCCATATTGGCATTTCCGTAAACAAGTGTGCGTGTGCTAAGGAGGCTATCCACACTTATCCCATTTCCTGCAAAGGTGTTCATTATTTAGACTTCTACCCAGTTATTCATTCCTCAATCTGTGCCCGTTGGCAGGGTCGTTGGTCTGCTGTTATTTGGTAACACCTTGTGTGCTCCTAAGGGTAGTGTCCCCCCCCCCATGGCCTTCCTCCTATCACCTCAACGAGCGGTGGGAAATGGCTCTGGCGAGGTTATGTATTGGTCATACACGTTTAACTCATGGGCACTTAATTGAGTGCTGTTCTGCTTCTTATTGTCCAAACTGCATTGTCCCTTGTGCATTTCCTTGTTGAATGTCCTGACTTCCAGGATGTGCGTGCGTCTTGCTTCCAGACTGTCCCTCATGGTCACCTGTGCCTCGATAGACTCCTTGGTGAATCAAATACCTTTGCTATCATTCACCTTATGCGCTTTTCTTCAAGTACTGGCATCCTTGGTGATATTTAGCGCCTTTTGAATATTCTGTACATTTTATGGTACTACATAGTCTCCCCGTAGTCTCTTCCATTGTTGACAGATAGGGCAAGTTGTGAGTGGCAGAAATGCTCTGCACATATATTGAATATTTAACATTATAGAAATGTTTCAAAGGTAGCAGAAAACCACGCGATAAACCGATACAGTCCTGTATTAAGATATGTATGGTATTTTCTTTAATTATTATATTGACCAAATAAAAAGAAAGGCTGATTTTTTCATTGATTTATTGCAAAAAGATTCATTGCCAAATATTTGGAAGACTTACGAGACTACAATATATATCTACAGTGGATGTGCACACTGGAATGTTAAAAGGGAAATATCAGCTGATAACCTGTAAACAATCATGGCCACTTAAATATAGCTAATTCAAAGTTTTTCTTATCATTATACATAAAATATACATGTGTATAGATTTGATAAATACTGTATAGAGAAACTCATTCTTATATTCTAAAATTACAAATGAATGAAGATTGACATAGAGGCCTTTCTTAAGCTACTGAGAAAACCAGGCTAAGCATAGACTACAGTCTTCAACCCAGATAAGATTTAGAAAATAAAGCTAAAACTAATTTAGCTGCACATTCTAAATAACATTACCATTGTAAAATTAATGCTCAATGTATATGGCAGAAATTTATATAAGGACAAAATATTTGATAAAAATTCTGTACTGAAATTCATTAACATTTAATTTATATTATTTTGAAATAAAATATGCAGTAAATGAATTATTGTGGTTACATTTCGCAAGAGGTTGCATTCCCTTTACAAAATTGTCAGCAAATGAATACGAACAGGTGGTGATAAATGTATCAAACTGCACTTGCTTGAAAGTTTTAGTGTACCGTATGTTAGTTCTTTTAATGTTGCACTAATTTCTAGTATATGTATATACTGTACTTACGACAACAAGACTACTGTTACATCCGACTTAAGAACTTGAAAAGTTCTCAAGCTACACTACTCAGGAGGTACCTGTATCTTTAAAAACTACTTAAGATGTAAGAAATAAATAACATAACTGTTAGATATGGATAATATCTAGTCTTGATTGTGGATTCAGTATCATATTACATTATTACCATGGCTACCAAGACAAACTTCAACATGGCCTGACTCCTGTTGACTTAGTATGGGTATTCTGAGATGTGCAAGAAGATGATGAACCTTGTGGAGTACTTGATAAAATGCTCTATCTCATCATAGGACACTGCTTCTACCACCATCCTGCAACACAACATTAGTATTTATAGACAACTGCAAACTGTACTACAGTATATCTGGACAATACAGCTTACTCACTAGCTGCTGGACTTCCCTGCCAGTTGTTAGTCCTCTCCAACCACCTGGCCCTACGGAACACCCAAAGAATCCGCACTACATGGGGTAGGAGGCCCCCCCCCCCTTGATAAGTAGTAGACTCCAGGGGCAGGTTCCCAAACAATTGGGAAAGAGACCCCGAACAGAAGGTAGAGGCAACACCAGCGGCAACCAGAGAAGGCAAATCTGGCCACATGCAGCCAAGGCAAACTAGTTATCAAGGCACATGCAACAGGTTGGCATGATAAACTCACATGTGAAGCAGTAAAGGAACTAGCACAGGACAGAGCCCAAGGGATAGCCAACACTTAGCTGTAAAGCTGGTGTCCACAGAACCAGGAGGACCAAGCCAAAATGCGGCAGGTATGCGAATGACACGGGGTAGCTGCCAGAGGGTTGCCAGGGCTGCTATTCATCTATGTTATGCTATACGATTGACAATCGACTTGATAATGGTCCCGGATGGATCAAAATGTTGTCATCTCCTCATTTTCTTGTGTGTGGTTTAGTCATAAAACTTTTTTTTTTTTTTTAGCTACCCCTCTTATGAATCCATCCCTGCTTTATGTGACTGCAGTTCAAATTTGTAAATTGAAACATTTATAATGTCTGATGTAGATTGTAACCTCAAAA
Organism: Procambarus virginalis; assembly: GCA_020271785.1. Lineage (NCBI taxonomy): Eukaryota > Metazoa > Arthropoda > Malacostraca > Decapoda > Cambaridae > Procambarus > Procambarus virginalis. The sequence goes on along the minus strand of WNGS01163947.1, from coordinate 21,817,088 downwards.
TATATGTGCTTCAATCTACAGATTGTAAGGTACGAGATTGAAAGCCGTACCCTAAAGTATCGCTAACAACACCCGCTCTTACTTTCTTATAAATAGTGGAAGTGCAGGGGTCTATACAGTAATAGTCACCAGTTCTAACTACATGGGACAAGAAATACACCTTGGGGTGCAATTTTACAAAAAGAATTTTACTTAACAAATACCAATTTCCTCACACTTCTAAGAACAGGGGGGGGGGGTGTACTTGGCTCCACCACAGGATTGATACAGACAAAAAAGGGGGGGGGGGTTAGGTTCCTTCTCCCTCTACAACCTGGGACTTAAGGTCATTACTCTATTCCACTCCTCTTAGGTCACTACAAAGGGCCTGGGTTTACAAATGGATATACAAAATAAATGTGGATAACCCTCATGTGTCACACAGCTGAGCACATACACTTGAATTAACAACACACCATTCTCCCTACACACAGGGTTCTAAAAAGCCTTATTTCCACAAATTCCTATCCCTAACTCATAAAGAAAAGGGGAAACACTGCTATAAACATCTATAATACTGCACTTATCTTAT
>WNGS01163947.1:21789328-21816492 GCA_020271785.1 Procambarus virginalis | reverse complement strand
AATACAAGCTCTGGGAAACATTTCTGATACTGTATATAAATTCATTATTTTGAATAATACAGTATTTATAAATATTAAAGCAAGATTAGAAAAAATTCAGATTTTATGAAAATCACAATGTGATGGATTTGGTGTGGATTTTTGTGAAATCTACTTTATTAAGATCTGAATTTGCAGGGTGCCACTCTATACATTAATTTTTGTTTCATTTTTGAAACCTAAAATTAATGTGTTTGTTCTTATATGTACAACATTGTACCATCTCACCACTTTAATCCAATACTCGGTACTCGGTAAAACGTGCTCGTGCCCGAGTACGGTACTGTACAGTACTTCAACTTAAACATTGAATGTAATAAGATGCAATTTGAATGCCCCACACAGCTCACCCAGCTGTTCAACCTTCCTTCAGTTAGGTGGGTCAATACTAAAATATGTTGGCTAGTTACTACCACACTGTTATGACCCAAGTACTGTGTCTGTAATGGTATACTGTCTGGGGACTGAGAATCCTCACTGGATATAGAAATGATTTAATAATATTTTGCAAGTTACCTGTACTCTCGTCCAGCGGTCAGTGATTGGAGAGTCCTTAAGATGCCCTTCCCATTTGTAGGCGGATTCTGAATTGAATACTGAAAGGGAAATGTGGGTTTATGATTATGTACAGCTGACTAAATTTCTGCCAATAGGAAAATAAAACAATGGGTAATGAAACTGTTACCTGATTACGGAATGAAGATTTTTTCTTTTGCCATATGCTCTCGATTGTTTTTTTTTTTTTGTTTTTTGCAGGGTTGCTGAAGCCTTGTTAATGTACATTACATTAAATTATTATAATTAAAAATGTTTTTTTTATGATCAAAATGTAATTTCAACTTGTGTAACATATAGTTTTTTACAACTTGAGTAAAAATAGTATTTATCATTGCCATTGGGAATTCACTAAGAATTTATGAAGAAGTAAAATTACAATTACTTTCTGGGGACAACCTCATGTTGCCCCCAGAAGCTACACACTGAGGTGGTTCTCATCTACCAGGTTGCATCAGCTAGTAGACTCTGTTTTCGCTTGGTTCTTAATGCAACATTTGTTGTACCCATGTGCTTAAGTGACATGAGGTATTGTCCATGTTGCAAGTGTTTCTGGGGACAAGTCTTTCTTATGCGCCTCTCAATTGCTGCCTTTGCTTGCTTGCTCTCGCTCTCTCAGGATGTGGGTGTTGCAGCTCATCCTCCGAATCGACAGTACATTTTAATACTAAGTGTAATAAGTACAATACAGACTACAGGCGTAGTACATAAATACACTTAATCGCCAAAATCGCACCAAAATCAACGCATCCTCCGAATTGACAGTGCGGTTTAATACTAAGTGTAATAAGTTCATTTCCTGACTGTTGGGAATAGTACATAATTACAATTACTTGTGCCGTTACATTTACCTCCCCATATATTCTCCTCGTTTTCTGTTAAGACCCTCAGAATTTTAGGATGAAGTTTTCATGTTAAATTCTCTATACACAAGTTTTAAATATAAAGAATTTCTTTTTCAGTTTTATTAAACAATAGACATTTTATACAAAATTTGAAAATATCCTGAGTTACAGTGGAACCTCGAGTGATGAGCGGCTCCAGTTATGAGCATTTCAAGTAACGAGCAAGCCACTCGCAAAACACGTCTCGACTGACGAGCTTTCGCTCGATTAACGAGTGTTCCCGCTGGTTCTTGGACACCTTCGACGACAGTTTTGTTGTTGTTTCACAAGACAAGTTTTCCACATGACGAGCTCGGTGCCGGAATGGATTGAATTTGTTAATTGAGGTGCCACTGTACTTTACAATTTATTGAAAGATTTTAGTTTTGTTTATTAGTTTTATAAAACTAATATCTAATAAAATCTAATTATAAAAACTAATATTTTTATAAAACTAGTTTTATGAAACTAAATATCAATATAGCTATAGGTAAGTACTAATTGTAATTAAGAAGCAATAAAATACTTGGCCTCATACACTAAGAAGGTTAGGTTAGGTCGTGGTTTTCTATTCAGTTTTTCAGGTAAAACCAAATATTCACAATATTTGGGTGCGATTCTGGCAATTAAGTGTATTTAGTACTATGCCTGTAGTCTGTATTGTACTTATTACACTTAGTATTAAAACGTACTGTCGATTCGGAGGATGGGCTGCTCCTGGAGGATGCTCAGGCACTTGACAAAAGGCCTAATGGAGTGATCATATTTTTTGCCACTTGACTTGCATGTTGGCTAGTTAGCCTCAAGAAGCAAAATGGGCTTCCCCTAAAAAAGCCACCATTGAATGCAATATAATACCAATTTCTGGTTAAGCCCCAGTGGCTACCTGAATCTCCCCCCCCTTTCTTCCAGGTCATCAGGTAGGTTTTGTTTGTGCATCTGCTCCAGAACCGATAGCTCAGACCCATGGAGGTGGAGAGCCCCTTCTTCCCTTCCCCAAAACAAGTAGGGGAGGTGGGACTATCGAGCTCACACTAATTCCGAGATTCAATTGTTTGTTTACATAGTTGGGAAGATTCATTTGGTGAGTTTTGAGGCTTCAGTTTCTTTTGGACCCAACAGTGGTTTGTTTTAACTAATAACCGACTTTCTGAATGCCTTCCTGGTTAGATGGCAAAATGTCACTGCTCCCTGTACCTCTGTGACAAGGATAAGTTCTGGCTCTAGTTCCCAGTAGGCCTAAGAACTCCACGCTAATGTAACCTGGTAGATGGTAACCATCTCAGTGTATAGGTTCTGGGAGTCACCAGGGCTCATTCAGAAATTGGCATTTAATTACATTCAACGCTGGGTTTTTAATACAATGCATATGCTTTCAGAATATGGTTGAATTAATAAGGAATACATTACAGTACATTTTACCTGTTTCATTCTCTATTATGGTGAAGAGTGTATGTGGCACCAGATTTCCTGCCTGATCATAGGTCATAAGTCTGACAAGATCCTGGTTAGCTTGTATACCAGCTGGAAGAGAGGCTGTCTTGAAGGCAAGAATGTGAGCATAACTGACCCCAGGTGGGCAGCTAGAATGATCTCTCCGGCAGTCCAGAATACATGACCTATAAGTGAAGTTCAGAATGCTAAATTAATGCTTAAACACTACATTAAGATGTATAATGATTTAATTCTTAAACAATTAATTTTGAACTTTTGTAAATAGGTTCTAAATGGAAAAAGTAGAGTATAATATACCAACATTCTGTAAACAAAACCTGATAATTACCCAGTAGCAATATCTCGTTGGTACTCAGGGGGACAAGGGGTAGGCACACATTTGTGGGACCCACGCAAGTTGAAGCACAACTCATCTCGCCCACAGTCTACTTCCTGCTCGAGGCACTCGTCAATATCTAAATGAAAGGTAAAATGCCACAATTACTATTATTTATCCTGAGAAATTTAGTAGTTGGCTTATCTTCTACATGCAGCTCTCAAAAAGAAAGAGAAAAGGCATTTCATAACAGTAAGAGGGGTATAAGATGAGTTTCTGCTGGAGTGATGGCTATTACCAGGGAAGGCTGTGAAAGTAGAACTCAAAATTTTCAACAGGTAATCAGTACCTTTCAGTTCACACTGTAGGATCGACTCAAAAGTCCCCTCCCCCTCCCATCTTCCTTTTCCTGTGAATGCTAGTTGCAAGGAACCATGAGGGGGAAGAATGGATATTTGACTGGCTGTGATACAGTGAAGAAAATCTTTGTAAGTTATTCAAATGTTCAGAAGGATCAAATGTAAGACTACAATGTAAGTCATGCTCGACAAGTTACCATCACATGTTCGCTGGTTAGGATTTAGACGGTAGCCAGGAGGACAGAGGCACATGTAACTGCCAAATGTATTGTGGCAGTGGTGTTGGCATCTGTCTGTCAAGGTGCACTCGTCCACATCTGAAAATTTTACACACTGTAGTTGTAAATGTTAACATTGTCAATATGACAGTAAATGTAGGTAAGCAATGTTATATATGTAACAATAATGTGCTTTAGTTCTCTTAGCATGATGCTGCAGCAGGTCTACAGTTAGGACAGCATTATACCATGATGGTCCTATCTTTTACTAATGTTGGCTTTGGACTCTTAACCTATTTCACCAGGTTTGTGGAAGTAATTCCAGATTTATGCAGTTAAGCATTTGTTTAACTTTATAGTGCTATCTAATTGGCAATTTACTGAGGTTTTAAGGGACTGGAGGCATTATATAACACAACTACTGTAGTCTTATCAATGTATCTAATTAACAAGTTTATTACATAAATAAATTTGTTGACATTGCTTTTGATCTACCACTTAGATTATGTATTTAACAAGCAACATAAAATTTAAAAAATTAATTATATGAAAGAGTTTGTAAAAGTGCTAAGTTAACACAGTTATGGAAAACTCAGTATTGAATGTAATGAAACCCCAATTTCTAGATGAGCCTTGATGGCTCCCTGAAGCTAGCTTCCTGAGATTGCTTTATACTGAAAGGTCACATTGGCTACAGCTAGTTCTGTTTGGCCTACCAGGGACCAGAGCCAGAACCTGGCCCCCCCTTAAGGAGATGCAGAGAGCAGGTGACTATCCACATGTTAGTCCACATAACACTGCTCGACTTAAGAGCTGTAGCAGCTCCCCATACAGGTGCCTTCCTATTAACACGTCCAAAGTCAGCAACTGGCACGTGTCTCACACAGCCAGCCTTCTGAGTTGTCATGGCTCTTTGAATTGCTACCCAAATCCACACCAAATATAGGTGTATTGGCTGACAGATATGGCCGGCATGGCCTGTTCTGCAAAAGCACAGGAGGATGGCATGCAAGATACAGAGAGGTAAAGGACATTACTGTATTAAGAAGAGCCTTACCACAGCCGGTTGTCCAGCAGAGGGAACCCCATTACCTAATGCCTCGCAACTCTTGACAAGCCTGTTGGTTACCCAGACAGGATCACAAGTGAACCACTGGAAGAATAGTGCACAGTTGGTGTGGGACTGCACGTGAATTTCAATTTTAGCCAACACCTAGGTTGACATCGGTGTTGCACATCCGAGTGGTGCTGCCACTCACAGACAAGCAGCCGAGTCTCGTAAATACAGAGCTGGATCACCACTTTAATTTTGTCCCTATTGCCTCGGAGACACTTGGTGCCTGGGGTAAAAGTGCTACTAGTTTTTTGAAGGAGCTGGGTTCTAGGCTAATTGAAACAACAAAAGATCCTAGAGCCACCAGCTTCCTTTTTCAGTACCTTAGTGTGGCGATACAGAGGGAAAACGCACACTGCATCCATGATTCCTGCCCATCATCTGATGAGCTGGAAGAACTTAACCTGTGACAACTAGCCTCATACCTTGCATGTAACCCATTTTGTGTAATGAAGTTATAAATAAAATAAAATGACAAAATATACAATATATAGGGGTGGTAGGAAAAGACAATATGTGAGTGTACGTGGGTGCCCTACAAGGCTCCCCTGGATGCTACATATCCTCTTCTTCGAGGCCGAGGATCTCTAAAACGCAACCCGAGGTGGTACCCCTATATATTATACACAGTATCTCATATATATATATATATATATATATATATATATATATATATATATATATATATATATATATATATATATATATATATATATATATATATATATTATATATATATATCTATATCTATATATATATATATATATATATATATATATATATATATATATATATATATATATATATATTATATATATATATATATATATATATTATATATATATATATATATATATATATATATATATATATATATATATATATATATATATATATATATATATATATATATATATATATATATATATATATAATTTTATTTTTTGTATTTTAATTGCGAGTGTTTGGCATTAACTTTTTATTGTGTATTTCATTTATTAGTATTTTAACCTGACCCTTAAATTACATTGTGTTAACCATTCCCCTATGTAAACAAAGCATTCAATATCCCTCTCCACTGTTAATGGCCAGATCCATGTTGTCTATGCAAACTCATTATTAATTACTGGATAGTACAGTAGTTAGTCTGGTTTAGTTTCCTTTACCTTTGCACTCTCCATCCTCATACTCAAAGCCTTGTGGGCAGCTAGACTGGATGTAGAACTTTTGAAGGAGTTTCTCCTGGAACTCTGTGGTTGGGTAGCCAGGCAAGGCAGGTCTGGGACGACGTGGGGGGACAGGGTAGCGGGCGCGAGGCTCCTCTACGTACTGTAGCCCTGCAAGACACAACACCCTCCCACTAATAATATTTCTTGTCATTAATGTAATTTCAGTATCAGCTATTATTGCAGGTTGTATTTACATATTTCTGACTGGGTGTTGTGTACAGCCAAGGCGCATAGTTATTCTTCAGGATTTGACTATTTACCAAACAAGTGAGGTAAATCAGAATGATTATATTGAGCATTTATCAGGTTTTAATAATATATTTTAAGTTACTGAAAATATTTTCGAATTATTTATTTTAAAACATGGGCTTCAGTATCTAGAGGAACTAAGCGCTTTGCTTACGTATGCAAAATGAAACACCTAGGACCACTAAACAAAGTTTTTCCAAATATACCTCGTGGTACAGGACTTTCGAGACGATTTCAAAACTACATACAGTATTTCATAAAACAAAGCAGGATAAACGCGCACCAACACAGGATTTCCCATCGGGCAGCCTTTGTTGTCCAGGTGCACAGATACACTGGTAGGTCCCACGCAGGTTATGACACTGGTAGTTACAGGGTGATGGAGTGGCCACACACTCATCCACATCTAACACCACCCAACACACAAGTGCATCATCAATATCAAATTTAGAATAAATATATACAAATTTATGTTGGAAATATATATGCAGTCAATACAGAACATATTAAAATGTGGTCTTGCACAATACAGCACTGGTATTTAAATCTGTTCATAAAAATAGCCCCCCTCAAAAAAAAAAAAAAAAAAATAGCATTGAACATAAAGTAATGCCTCTTTCTGGTGGTTCTGATGTGGCTCCCTTTCATTAGCCACTATGGTTAGCTTCTCACCTATGTCAGTCACACCAGGCCCTTGCGAGTCAATAAAAGCCTACCGGGGTCCAGAGGGTAAAATCTGGTCTCCCTCACAGAGACTCACAGAGCAGGGAATTTGTGATCACCCTTACCATGATAATCACCAAAAGGTAGGATGAGACAAAGCAGACAACAGCAAGATAAGCCAACAACTCTGCAAGTGATCTGCCCAGTAGTTGGGTAGGTCACCCTCAAGTTCCAACTGCTCATCGCAGGTGGCAGCACTGGGAGCTTATTGATCAGTCGGTGAACACCTCAGTCAATAGCAAGGTGCAGGAGTAAGCGTTGAAACTCCTCCCAGTCACCGCTAACCCTTTGGGGTCCCATTTATTCCAGATAAGTGCTGGCTATCCTTTGGGCTTTGTCCTGCAGGGCCCCATTTACTTGTACAATATTCCAATTTGCAGTATTTGCTTCATGAGCATATGGTTACAAGTGTCACTTGTTGTGTGGACTTTGGTCAATTGTTCACCTCAAGCTGCATGTGTCTAAGCATAACCTTCCCTAGGTGCTCACTGGTGATGCCTCTATTCTTACAGGGCTACCTTTCCTGGTTGGTTTGGGTGTCTGTCCCTGAAAGGCCAGCCTCCTGAGAGTACCTTTCCCTGAGTAATACAAGGGTCAGTAACTCGTGCGAGGTTCAGGGATTGGGGTGGTCATGGCTAGTCTTCTTTGGGGTGCATAGGTTTGTGCATGCTTTCTTCATATAGTGTGCCACTGGCACCTTTTGTAGCCGAGTTTGTCTCTCTAGGTTGCATTAAGCATTTTTCTTCTTCTTGGTGAGTGGTTCCTGTGCCTGCAATTTCTGCTTGGTTTACCTTCAGGTCCTGGAAAACCCCCCACAGTCTGGAGTAGTTCAGGGTGAGCCAGCCCATGCTCATTGACAAGGGGGGAAAGCTTATTGATCTTGCTACATGCCAATGGTCATTCATTACTACCTCTGCTTGCCACCTATTAGGTGGGTTAATCCCTTCTATCCTGGGGTCCTGCACCTTTTGTTGTTATAGCTTCTTTTATATTTTATTCGGTTCCCATGCTGGGGCCTAAATCCGAACATACCCTCTTCTGGCCTTAGACCTAAATCCAAACTTGACTTCTTCTGGCCCCCAAGCCTAAATCCTAATATGGTTTCTTTTGGGCCCAAGCATGAATTCCAACATAATAAAATAACATCTCTTGGCCCCAGAGATCAGTGTAGACTATTCACAACCAAAATTGTCCTGGGTTTCATTCAGGTGCAGGACTTGCTTCTTGGCAAGTTTCGTTACATCTGATACCGCTGTTCCCCTGAGACAACTGTTGTGAGATGCATCATGGAAATGGTCAGTTGTGAGCTAAGAGAGAGAGGCCTTGATATGCCTAACAGGCTTCTTGTCCCAGACAATGGTCCCATGCTTCCCTGCTAAAATGATCGTGACAATGGTCTCATGTTCTTGTAGAGCGAGCTTGATTCTACTTCTGGCTAACAGTAGATGACAGATGGGTCTCAGCAGCCTGGTGTGTTGGACTACTTCAGTCTTGGTGGTACAACAGATAAGCTCAGGAAGGTACTGAGGGGTTCCCTCCCACAAATATCTTAATATAGACGAGCAAAAAAAAAAAAAAAATTGTCACATGATCTTGGATTCAAAAGAAACAAACATACCGAAACATGGTTGTCCTGGTCCTGACGAGCTGAATCCTCGGCTGCACGAACATCGATAAGATCCCCACGTATTTAGACAAATCTGAGTGAAGTGACATGTGGATATTTCTTCGGAGCACTCATCAATGTCTGTCAAATAAAATTAATATTGTTTAACACTAAATGCAACATATATAGTAAATTTAGCTTCAAACAACTACTGTACTTTAGTAACATATTTTGAAGCAAATAACACTTCATTATTCAATTATAAACGAATTTGTAAATGTAAATTTTTCTGTAAATATCATTAGTACAGTATCCCTATCTTCACTTAAAAGAATATCATAATACTGTACTATAGAATCATCAAAGTATTTAGAAACCTTTGCAAGTGCCATTGGTGGCTTGGGTTAGACCAGCAGGACAGTGAGTGATGCAGGTGTAGGAGCCGTCAGTGTTTTGGCACTCCTGCTCTTCCAGGCAATCATGTAGGTACAATGCACATTCATTCACATCTGAAATAGCACTGTCAGTGTCAGTGACATCAGATTAGTTTTACACAAAATTGTATTAGCACCTATGTACCAAATATCAAAAGTTTGATGTGTTGTATACTGGACATTGCAGGAAAGAGTCGGTGTATTTCAGACTGCAGGATCTTCCAGGTAGGTTCCTCCTGCCAAAAGTATTTTGCCTATTAATAAGAAATGGTAGTAAACTGCATGTTATTATTTTGATTATCTTACTACATAAATTTGCTTGGATATAGCTTCATACATTGTTTTTATTGAATTTTTGCATTTGTGTACATACCTCCTATCTAATTTTTATGATGTTATTTGTAAACTGTAATACTGTATTATGAATATGCTAGACACATCTCGGATAAAAATGAACTAAAATTAAAATTATATAAGAATATAATAATTTAATTCATTGTGTCAGGGGACAGGCAGCCAGTGTATTTATATACATAAGGCTTATATTGAGATCCCCTACCTCAAATTCGAATTACTGATCCTCCCTAGGATGCAACCCCACAACAAGCTGACTAATTCCTGGGTACTTACTTACTGCTAAGTGAACAGAAACATTAGATGATAGGAAATGTGCCCAACCATTTCTGTCTCGCCCAGGATTCGAATCCGGAATTCTGGATAGTGAGTCGAGAACAACCCCGACTGTACTACCGGGACCCCTTATAATACTGTATTGATATTATCTCACATAAATTCCACATTGTTTATAATTAAACTATCTAAGATAGTGCAGCATCACACACTACCAGGTACTGGAATCAGGGAGACTGGTAGGAGTGTGCTCTCTAAGAGAACAAAAAGTTGGGATGTTATCCTGACAGGAGATGCTAACAGCCAGGCAGAAAAGTTTACATCATGTATTGAAACACCAAAATGTGTATACAGTATTCCCCAAAAAGGTTACAAATGCAAACATGGAGGCAGGATACTTTACATTTCAATCAAATACTCATTCACTCTGCCATTCATATTCACCCTTATTATTCTCATTAACCTTGATTCTGATCTCATTTATTTCTTGGTGAACCATTCACCTGGTTGTGATGCAATATTCTAGAACTAACCCTATTTTACATTATTTTAGCATTAATAAAAACTTTGAACTTTTGAATTTATATATTTATTTAACTTACCCTTGCAGCGACCATTAGGCAGGAGGTTATGGCCTTCAGGACAGGTACATCTGAAGGAACCCACTGTGTTTTTACACTCATGACTACAGGGAGAATGGAACTGCGAGCATTCGTCGATATCTGTATGGGATGACACATTGATCAAACCATGTACAAAACTTGTTCAAAACTATTTTCTAAGTAATGCAGTGACCTAATATTTTGGGATTTGGTTATCTGCAGATACTGTAATAAACATTCCCTTAAACCATGTCAAGCTAATCAACTCAACTAGTGTATAATATTCTTATCTGACAAATATACAGAATGGCAAAATAAGGTATTACTATCTGATAATAACACTGACCTACACAGTTACTCTGGCCCAGAAGTCTGAAGCCCCGGCGACAATCACATCGGTAGCCACCAATGAGGTTAAGACATGTTTGGTCACAAACATCTGGCTGCTCCTGACACTCATTAATGTCTGTTTAAAATGGGGAAAAAATGTAGACAACATGCAGGTATCCCTAAATAGGGGAATACCTAATTATAATACAGTTTCTGATTGGGTAATTTTCTATAAGAAACAGCATTAAATAAGTTAAGACAAGCTATCACTCGGTGCTTGCTGTATTCCTGCTCTAATGCTTTGCCTCAGGCCTTAACCCTATCAAGCCAATCAATGAAATTACGGTAGCGCGACGGTCTCGCTTCATGCAGGTCGGCATTCAACCCCTGACCGTCCAAGTGGTCGGACACCATTCCTTCCCCCCCCCCCTGTCCCATCCCAAATCCTTATCCTGACCCCCCTTCCCAGTGCTATATAGTCATAATGACTTGGCGCTTTCCCTTGATAACTCCCTTTCTTTATCTGTCTTAATATTCACCCATCACTACTATCTTCTACTAGTAATTTATTAAAATATATTCATGTAAAGCTTTTCAAGGTGATGTTAAATAATAATAATAATACAGTATTTATGTTTGTGATGGAAGTACAGTAATAAAGTTTTGAAACTAAAGGAGTCTGACCCTCGCAAGCTGTGCCGGAAGGCGTCCTCCTCAGACCGTGACCGCAGGTGTAAGTACACATGTAAGAACCCGGGCTGTTGTTACACTGCTCTCTTGGACCACACACTCCAGACATAGAACACTCATCTACATCTGTAATAAAATTAAATAAAAAGCTGAAATTTGTATAGTGATGAAATAGCAAATAGAATTAGAAACTGAAGGCTAAATAATGAAATCCAGTTCAGATAACACCTTAATGTTTGTTGTCTCGAAGTTTTACAAATTTAATAAAATCCTTTGCAAAACACTAATTACTGTACTGTATGTTCTACATTTTATCTTTAATGTTCTTTGAATAAAACTTTGGATATATTCAATAAATCAATCTTAAGCTACCAATTATATACACTATGTCAACCAAATTTGTGTTTACATATATTGTATAGGTAATGTAGAAACGACTAGTTTACTTCCGTCAGTGGGAGCTCTATGTTAAATTGGTCTGATGCAAACCCATCCTGTGCAATAATATGAAAGTCAATACAAAACTGCAATTTCAATGGCAGCCAATGAAACTATCAATATCAGGTAGGCATCAACCTTGTAGATGGTTTCAGTGTAATTGCAGGTTCAGCATAAATTATATAAAAGATCACTAATGGGATGTGATCCTTAGGAGTGTTTAACATTTGAGATTTCAAGAATATTCAAGGCTCAAGATAAATGTAATGTCTTAACATTAGTTTATTAAATAACTACAATAAGGGCTCTCTGATTTGGACCTCAGTATCTTGAATCTCTGGATAAGTTGGCCAAAATCAAGGAAAAGCTTTTGTTTTACTCGACGCAGACAGAAATCCAAATCATGGGGCTTTGCTATTGGTTACTGGACGACATTACAAGTCAGGCCGGGGTTGGGGAGTAGAAGAACTCCCAGAACCCCATCAACCAGGTATGTGACAATCTTTGTTTATAACATATAATTACATTAAAACAATGTGTTAAATATAATAAAACTCCAATTTGTGGGTGAAGTCTGGTGGCTCCCTAAAGCTATACACTGAAAATGTTCCCATCTACCAGGTCACATCAGCTGTGGAGCTCCTTAGGCCTTCTGGGGACCAGAGCCAGAACCTGACCACCTCCCCCTAACACAGGAACAAGGAGTGGTGACATTTTGCCACCTCACCAGGAAAGGCAACCAGAAAGTCAGCGTGTCAAAACAAACCACTGCCGGGTTTGAAAGAGACCAAAGCCTTGAAACTCGGGGGGTTCATAAGTCAGATTTCGATGCTTTGATCGTTCTTGATCCCAACAGGGGCTTGTTTTAACTCGCTGACCTTATGGGTTTTCTTTTCTGGTAAGGTGGCAAAATGTTACCACTCCCCTGCACCTTTGAATAGCACTTGGGAGCCACAAGAGGCTTTCCTCAGAAAATACAAATACTTAATATTAAATATAATAAACAATTATTGATTGTTAGAACTATTATTTACAAATTTAATAAAATATTTATGACAAAATTGTGATGTAAATACTTAAGATACTGGTTCATTTGAGACAGATTTATTTGAACCTAATTATTTTTCACTCATATTTATGCACCCTGTGCACTTACTTTTCATACTAATGTGCACACTAGCTAGTAGTGCTCACAGGACAGGTTAATCTCTTGAGCTAACTATACGTGAATAAACATTTTGACACGAAGACCCCATCCCCCCCAACTCCCATCATTGAAATGAACTGTAACATATTGGCTTTATAAATACAGTAGACAGTATTTAGTGCCAGGACTTGACACTCTAGCCTAAGTAAGATAAGGTGATTAACTTTGACATGAAAGATGAGATCAAAGTGATGTTGGTGAGAATAACTTTGACAGAGTAAAAAGGAAATTGCTTTGTATTGTGACCATTAAATTTAGTAAGAAATTTGATCATTTTTATCTTGACAATAAAAGTCTAATAACAAGTGAGAATGTTTCTTTTACCAGAGCAAATGAATAGTACAATTTAGGGACAAACTTACCTTGACACGTGTAACCATCAGGACCTAGTGTGTATCCAGGAGTGCAAGTGCATGCATAACTGCCAACAGTGTTAGTACAGCCATGAGAACACCGACTGGTAGAAGTCAAACATTCATTATTGTCACGACAGTAGGGTCCTGACTCGTCCAACGTAAACCCTGAAGGGCAGGAGTCACTAGGCGATCCTGGTGCAATAGATGTTGAGACGATCAGGTCAAGTTCAGCTTGGCCACTGCTGCAAAATTTTAAAAAGATCTGTGTTATGTAAGGACACTGAGTGTGCAGAAAATAAATACGTTGTTAAATTTTCCAAATCAATTGAGACTGGACCAAAGTTTGTTATACCGTTCAGTATATGGGGGTTGTTATATTTAGAGGTTACGGAGTGGTTTTCAGTATCATTTCTGGGCAAACAATTTTGTTTTTGTTCATTAATGTAAATGACAGAACAACATTTGTTCATATAATGATTGAAATAAAACACAACAATTACAATTCGAAGATAAATAATTGTACAGCATTCATTTACCTTCCTCTGAGAAGATAGGAGCTGTTAAAACCATTCATACAGAGAAACATGCAAATCTTCATTTATTTCTAAGAACATTTAAGTAGTACATTCACACACAGTGCTAATCACAGAGCTGGTTCCAGATGTTTGGGTAATCGATTGGAAAATTGAGAGGACAATGTACTTATTAAGAAATATAGAGAATATTAGTAATACTATAATGATGCATTGGTTCATTTATTCTGATTTAATATTCACAAGAGAATAGACCAAAATTGTAGATAATGTTTCACATGTAAGGGCTTTATCAAACTCTTACATGCAAAATGTTATCTACAATTAATGTTTAATCTGATCTTGGTGTTTATCTACATTGTCATCAGCATTTTGTTCTCTTCACTATCAAATTTATCAAAATATCTTTACACCCTGACTTTAATTATAATGTATCACACTGGTATATTACTAAAGACCAGGTACATAATAATTATTATTTTCATACAAAATCTATTATGTTTACATGTAGATTACCAAAAATTCTGTACAGTATTATGAAAATAAAGAAACTTCCTACCTGTAAAACGACCCTAATCCATTTGCATGCAAAGTCTCAACAAGGTAAGGCATACTGCCAAGTTCTGCATCATAAGATATGGTTTGGTTCCAGGCATAAGGCAGGTGGTATTCACCGACAGAGAAGGTGCGCGTGGAAGTGGCAAAGAGTGACCCTCCACCTGTTTGTACGTAGTTCTCTGTGGGGTAGCAAATGGCAACAAAGAAGAAAATGAAGTGATTAGAGTGAGATATTTATGATTCCATTAATATTATTCTATGAAATTATTATATATTTACTACTTACATCATATACATAAAATTAATCTGGTAACAGTGCTATTATGATGATAAATCTTTGCCCAAGATGCAATGATGAAATTTTATAAAGTACCTTCACATTAATAAAATTTTTAAAAGTACAGTAACTTTGTACTTTATACATAAATTATATTTGTTAATACTGTACTGAGGTATGTAGGACAAGCTATTCATGTATAAATCAAGTGAGTTTGCAATGTACAATATTCACCATTGTAAGGTTGAAGTGTGATGACTGAGCCTGGAGGCAGGTAAGGAACACTGCCAGTTACTACCACGTCCACCAATAACACACCATTTGAGTCAACACCTCGCACAACATGAGTCATGTCCACAGTCTCGCCTACAAAAGAAAAATGTACATGTTTTGATAATAAACAATGTACTGTACAGTAATTTCTTTTATTTATTTGTTAAAACATAAAACTGGCATTGAATGTAATGAAATGCCAATTTTTGGGTGAGCACTGGTGGCTCCCTGAAGCTACTATATTCCGAGATACCACCATCTACTAGGTTGTGGAGCAGTTTTGTTCAGCAGTCCCTGTTGCGAAGTGATAAGACACTCGCCTGGCATTTCACGAGGGCTTTGGCCTGGGTTCATATCCTGGCCGGGGAGGATTTATTGGGTGCAAATCCTTAACTGTAGCCTCTGTTTACTCGACAATAAAGTGGGTACCTGGTTGTTAAACGATTTGGCGAGGTCGAATTCTGGGGAATATTAGGATTAAGGACTTGCCCGAAATGCTATGAGTGCTAGTGACTGTACAAGAATGTAAGAACTCTTGTGTATATATAAATAAATAAATAAAAAAAATTCTGCGTGGAGTTCTATAGGCCTATCGGGGACTAGCATCAGAACTTGGTCCAATGAAAGAGGTGCAGGGAGTGGAAACATTTATTTTTGCCACCTCACAGAGAAAGGCAACCAGAAAGTCTGCAAGTCAAAACATACCATTTCTGAGTTCAAAAGAGATGAACGCTTCAAAATCTGCCTCCCCCCAACTATGTAAACAAACGAGTGAAGTCTCTCGAAACTAGCATAAGCTCATTCACCCCACTTTCCCTACTTGTTTGGGATGAGGGGAGAGGGAGCTCACCGCCAGCCAGCATCTCGGCCCCGGTTCTATAACTGATGTAATGCCCGAAACGTACAAGAATGTAATATGCCCGAAACGCTTTGCGTAATAGTGGCTTTAGGCATTGTATGTACTAGCCCTATCTATAACTCCATCACTCTGTACAATCACTTTTATGTATGTACCTTACCTAAATAAACATTTTGATTTTTTTTTTTTTTTTTTTTAATGCACACCGGGTTGCCTCTCTTCCATCAACATTTTCAAAAGAAGAGGTGACTGGATACACTACAAATTAGCTGGGACAACTGCATACAGATTCAGGTAGATGATGTTGGACAGGGTTAACATGTGAAGAATTGGGGATGGAGTGTGAACAATGCATTGGATATGGTTGAACTTAGAAATGGGAATTGAACTTGGGTCCACTTGGAAGTGAGCTGACTACGCTACAATTAAGAGATAAAAGTGAGTGGCAGCAGTAAGGAGCGAATTCATTTGCATATACATACACTATATGAAGAAATTACTTAAATGTAGTTACAGGATGAGAGCTACACTGGTGTCCTGTCTTTTCGATACTCTTTGTCATATGACACAAACTACTGATAGAGTATAGGGTGATAGGGTATTGAGTGCAATATGACATGAAGGAGTGTTTTGTGTTATGCCTGTGCTGATGCCTATCCATCCAATGAAAATAGCATATTCACTGGCTAAGACAGAAGTGAATAACATTTAGCAGACCAGCCAGAGGCTTACAACACACAAAGGAATATACCTGCTTCCCCATCCCCCCAAAAGTAATTCTACTCACCAGTAGCAAATGCAACATGAGCCTCCCGTCGGAAGAATCCCTTAGTGAGTGAGTGTCCATTTGCTGCTCCATTTATCTCATAGGCTGAAGTCCAGTACACAGGAGACACCACTGACAGGAGGGGAGTAAGCCAGGTGCCCTGAATATTGTACAAGAGTAAAATTCAAATGCAGAAACAGTAGGAATTAGATTTACAGCATTTCATGCATCACAATTTTTATTTGAGGATGCTGTGGAACGCACAGTACAGTAAATTGAAAGAATTATATTACTCCCTTCATAACAAGTTATTCAAACATTAGAAACTATGTGAAAATATAACTTGATCACTAATACATATCAACCCAACATCTGAAAATTATAGTACCTATTGTGCTATAATTTTGAAATGAAATGTGCAAAAATATGAACTGTTGAACCCAAAGAGACTTCAGATTTTTTACTACAAAAGTCATGTCAGAGTGAAATGGCAAATATAAGCCTAACCTGTCCTAGGCCCTAAATAAGTAATCTTAGGCCTTATATACATTAGGCCATTTAAGGTCTTAGTACATATATGGTCCATACTATTCCTAAGGAAACATTAGGTTTGGTTGTTTCCTACTTTTTCTGGGCTTTTATTTAATAGTACACAAATAATATCTTTCTTGGAGTGCAACAGTCCATATTTTGTACCTCCATCCATAGTAATGATAGGTACAGTACTATCATTTTTGGATAACAGGTTGTATTAAATCACAATCACAGGTTTACTAGTCTTAAGAAATTAACAAATTAATATACACGTATATGCATTCCTAAAACTAGAAGAATATAAATATAGATTAAGAATCAGTCATACATGTTTGGGTATAAGAGGGCTGACATTAGCAGTGACGGTTCTCTGCATGCCGAGTGTGGTGACATTAGCATAGATAGCAACAATGCCCAGATCTTCCCCATTGAGCTCTCCCATCAGCGTCCCACGAGCCGCCACAGGCAGCATCTCACAAGCATCTCCCTCACAGGTAGCAGTCTGGTGGTCAAGCATATTATCAATACAAACCAAGTTGTATTGGGAATTACAAACATGTATGGATATATGAGTTACAGTATTGTACAATGAATTTAAAAACAATTATCTTATTTAAAAATATGTTAAATAATATACCTACTGTATTAATAAAACAATGGAAATATGAAATCACAGAGTTATAAAAGAGAGGAAAGTTTTAATGCATAAAAGTCTTTCAAACAGAGCAAAATAGTATTTATTACTAACCTCACGTTCTTCCCCTGGACAAGGCGTGCCACCAACCTTGGATAAGGAGCATTGCATCTTCTACTCCTGACTCGAATTCCTGTACCACATGTCATACTACATCCTGTCCACTCGCCCCAAGACCCCCATGCTCCACTTACTACAAGAACAAGAGCACCATGCTAAAATACCGGAGCATTAATAAACCTGGAAGTCCCGGCAGTCGGGACAAATCGCTAGTTACATTTGGAAATAGAGGCGTACCATCACAAGCCTTAGTCTGTTCCTTTATAATCATTAAAGATGTATTATATAATAGAAACAGAACAAAGTAAAATACATACAGAGGTTTTAAATTTTCACATTCTTTTAAGTTTTATTCAAAGTTAAGTAGTTACCTGGACATTTATGCACATTACAAGCCTCAGTGTCAGTGTCTGGACCAGTGCATGTCCGACCATCCTGGGATGGAGAGGGATTGTCACATGTTCGCAACCGTCTTCGTTGACCTCCCCCGCATGTTGCTGTGCACGATCCCCACACTGACCACGATGACCAACCACCTGTGCAATAATTTAATAGGCCTGAGTCAACTTTACCCCTAGAATGATGTTTTCAGATTTATGTTTTTTATATTTAGCCTTCAAATGTTACTAAAGAGTACGTTTAAACTAAACTTTCTTGAAAAATATAATACACAAGTTTTTTTTTACTTTTTTTTTTGTAATTTTGATGGTATCAATGGAAAGACCAGGCACAATTCTATAGATGAATTAAGACAAGATGTTAGATGAAATTTCTAATTAATGTTTCCTAATACTAAAAAATCATGAATTTGGCATTTTGAATATTTTTACCAAAAACATTCTATCACTTTTTTTTCAAAATTGTAAAGCCTGCTAATTTGTGTGTTGTGTGAAAATTTAATGAAAATTGATGATAATTAAACTGAAATGGAGAAAACTATGATGGTTTTGAGATTTGAATTTTCCTGCCAGAAATGTAGCATTACAAATCCTCAACAATATCCAAAAATTCAAATTCAAATTCAAATGTTTATTCAGGTAAAGTACATACATACAAGAGGTTATACAAAAATTGATAGATTTATAGATAGAGCTAGTACATACAATGCCTAAAGCCACTATTACGCAAAGCGTTTCAGGCAGGAAAAACAGTAAAGACTAAAACTTAATACTTAATCTTAATCTTAATGATCCATTTCAATTATATAATTTACTTTGTAAATGCCTTCCAATGACTTGTATTTAGTTCATCTGATTATGCTTTATTTTCATAGTGCAAAAAAAAAAAAAACACTGAATGTAGGGGAAAGGGAACTATCAAGAGATAGCATTAAGCCATTATGCCTACACAGCACTTGGAAAGGGTCAGCATTAGGATTTGGGATGGAACTGGGGAAAGAAATGGCATTCAACTGCTTGAATGGTTGGGGATGGAACATTGACCTGCATGAAGCAAGACCATCACTATTGTTCAGCCCAAGTTTGGGCAGTGTTGAATGTACCGAAACATCTATTTCTGGGTGAGCCCTGGTACAATACAAGGTGACAGTACTTGGCACTAGATGCCGATCCAGAAAAATTCCAAGAAAGAAAATACATGACAACCAAAATTGAAGAGCAAGGACAAAGAAAGACGAAATGGTGCAACGCATGCCACGAGACTTCATACTGTTACCACGAGGAGGACTGCAGGTGGGACACCAACAAATCAGCCACATGAGCACCATAAAATGGTGATAAACATGCACCAGAAACTTCAGATGCAAGAGCAGAGGAGAAGGTGGAACTAGCAGGGTATGCTACTGGATCAATTGTCTGAAAGAAGCAGAGCCATGGGAAAATGACCAGGTTCGAACACCATACAAGTAGTGCCTGAAGCCAAGGCTGGGCTGGCCACTATTTCTCCATAAGTAGTCCAGATCAGTCAATACAAGAATGCAGGTATAATAAGACATTAAATCACATTTAAATACTGTAGTTAAAATACTTAATTTTCCATACATTTCGAATAGCCTTACAAACATAATACAAGAGATATATTCATTATGTGTGGGTAAGGCTAATATTGTATTCTGGATATTAATCATAATATTACCGCTTCAATATGATGCTGACATATACTACAAGGAAATGGGAGTCAAATCAGAATTACAAATGTAAAGTTATTATATTGCTGGCCATATTTTCTTTATTGAACTGTGCTACAATATTTGGAGCTAAGTTTGATAAACATACATGAAAGATTTGTGAATTTTTTTTTCTTCTAATGATGGTTATATTTCAGTCTATAAATTTGCAAATGCTAAACACTTATTTTTCCTCTCAGAATTCAAGATTAGCTATATAAATACATAAGACATGTTTTTGTACCATTAACAGGACACATGTCGAGATTGCAATAATCTTCAAGTGTGTCAGAACCAGGACAAAACCGGCCACCATTTGAAGGAGGTGGGTCATTGCATTCCCGCTGTCGTCGTCGCATTCCCCCACCACATGACACGCTGCACACGCTCCATGATTCCCATGATCCCCAGTTACCATCCAGCTGCCAATAACATTTTGATGAAATGGTTATATGCTATACATCTAAATAACAATGAAAATACCTGAAATTAAACACAATAAATACATTTCATTAGCATCCATGTCCTCAAGCAATAACCAGAGATGTTCAAGTTTCTCAAGCAAAAATTCTCCCCCCTTACCAGACACGGTGGGCTTGAGCAAGGCATGATCTCGAGACCATCACCTCTGCACTCTTCACCACCAGCTGCAGGTGGTGGAGAGTCACACAGACGGGTCCGCTGACGAAGCCCTTGACCACATGTTGTACTGCAGTCAGACCATGATGTCCATATGCCCCATTCACCTGACACTAAGCATTTAAAGAATGTCAAATTGTAAATAATTCATCCATAGTTTTATGAAAAATTTACTGTTGCAGTACTTTTATAGCTGAGATACAGCTTAATTTTAACATTGAATTTTTAACATTGGGAGCCACTAGGGAGCCCTAGTGACTCTTTAAAGCTGAAGCTATACACTGAGATGGTTCCCATCTACCAGATCACATCACCTTGCAGTTCTTAAGCCTAACAGGAACCTGAGTCAGAACCTAACCCCCCTCACAGAGGTACTGGGAGCAGTGACATTTTACCACCTCACCCGGGAAGGCTTCCAGAAAGTCGGAGTCAAAACAATTAATGCTGGGTTCAAATGAGAGTCAGCCTCACAACTCACCTTATGAACTCCCCAACTATGTAAACAAACTATCAAACGTCTTGAAACTAGCGTGAGCTTGATCACCCCACCTTCTCTCATTTGGAGCAGAGAGAAGGAGCTCACCACCTCCAAGGGTCTGAGCTGTCAGTTCTGGAGTAGATACACAAACAAGACCCAACTGGCTACCTGGAAGGGAGAAGGAGAATCAGGAGGCCACTGGGGCTCACCCAGAAAGACACATTTCATTACATTCGATGCTAATTTTCTGAGGGGAGCCAATTGTGGCTCCCTGAAGCTAAATAAATACAGAGAAGGAAGAACACATGGAAACTTACAAGAGAGGAGGAAGAATCACAGGAGTCAGGATGAAGAGGAAACCCCAAGATAAGTGACAGAAACATGGACACACAACGATGTCAAGGCCTGTGTAGGTTCACCAAATACCAGGTCGATAGCTCTCTGTTAGACGACCAAACCCCCCCCCCCTGCCTGAATATTGGCGGCCCAGGACATAATAGCAAACATAGTTGTGAGAGCAGCATATTTCTAAGCATCATGAGCGTAAGAGTAGACTGCAGGCTGGCTAGACTACATTGCAGTGTATAAGAAAAGCCACCAAAGGCAAAAACCAAAAATCAATTACAGTAGTTGAACATTGGAGCCCACATAACAGAGGAGTGACCTGGGAACCATTATAGCAGCCAAGTGACCTTGGCCACATCACCGGAAGAACTGATAGCCCAGACCCTGGAAGGTGGTGAGCCTCTCGCCCTCCTCCCTGGAAACGAGTGGGGGACGTGGGTCAAACAAGCTCATGCTAGTTTCAAGAGATTCTATCTTATGTATACATAGTTGGCGGAGTTCATTAGGCAAGTTGTGAAGCTTCGGTCTCTTTTTAACCCAGCAGAGGTTTGTTTTGACTTGCTGACTTTCTGGTTGCCTTCACTGGTGAGGTGGCAAAATGTCACCGCTCCTTGTGCCTCTGTGAAGGTGGCCAGGTTCTGGCTCTGGTCCCCAGAAGGCCTAAGAACTCCATGGCTGATGCAACCTAATACATGTGTCTGGGAATCATCTCAGTGTATAGCTTCAGTTTTAGGGAGCCACAGGGGAATTTTCCCAGAAACATATATAGGCACTGGATTACATCATTCTTTAATAATTGTTTAATAAGTTTACCTGGGCAGTCCCTTAACCGGCAGTCTTCCTCTTCAACCGCAGCACCCTCACAAGGCTGACCACCATATAAAGGGGCAGGAGCCGTGCAGTATCTTGACCTAAGTCGTACTCCACCACCACAGGTTGTGCTGCTCCATATACAACACTTATAAATTATAAACATTATATTTGGCAGAAAAATATTGAAAGAAATGAAGTGTAAATCTTATATTTAAAAAATATGGCTGAAATGCTCCTTTCTGAAGTGGTCATTTGATATTACGATAGCCAAAATTCTGCTCAACTGGGGTATTACATATTTCAATCTAGGCCAGTGTGTTTTTCACGTCTTCAAGGTCATGAGGATCTTTTCTAAATATTCTAATCAGGCCATATCAGGATGTGAAATTTTAAAATGAGGGCACAGGAATGATTGAGTGACAATCTTGGAAAGCAGCGTTTTAACTTCCCTTAACACTATTTCTGACCATACATCACTCAGCCACTTTCATAGGTAAGAATCACCATGGACACCCCAGAAAGGAAAGCGCACAGAAAAATGTTAAAAGAAGGTAACCCTCTGGATCTGTCCCACATGAAGGTCCAGAAAGGCATCGGGAGAGATGATGAGAACTGCATTCTCAGAGACGTCAACATCCTTGGCTTGACTACACTGACAAGGAGACTAGAGGACATTCTAATACAACACACACTGATGACGAAGACTTGGAAAGCATGGCAGGTAGGATGATGGAGTAGTTTGTTCTCCAAACCGTCAGGCCCAAATTTTCATACAAGACATGGCAGAGGAAAATGCCTGGAACATGGCAAACTTTCACAAAACATGGGTCCATGACTTGTGAAGAAATTACTGAGGCAGAAAAATCTCTGCTATCTGGTGGCCATACAGAAAAATCAGTGGAGAGCATGGAAGAGTCCACAAACCTCTAGGGACTGGACCTCTGCATGATGACCAGTTTTTGGAAATAAGACACAATGAAACAATTAGTGTACGAGGCAGGACCAGCCACACACGAATTAAAAACAGGGAACCGGTCGGCCGAGCGGACAGCACACTGGACTTGTGATCCTGTAGTCCTGGGTTCGATCCCAGGCGCCGGCGAGAAACAATGGGCAGAGTTTCTTTCACCCTATGCCCCTGTTACCTAGCAGTAAAATAGGTACCTAGGTGTTAGTCAGCTGTCACAGGCTGCTTCCTGGGGGTGGAGGCCTGGTCGAGGACCGGGCCGCGGGGACACTTAAAAGCCCCGAAATCATCTCAAGATAACCTCAAGAAGATAGCCCAAAACTCCAACTTTGCCAGCAATAGAAACAACAAATAAACTGGAGGAAACAAATAAATAATTTCAAACTAGTATCAGATGAGATGAATTGTAAATGTAGATGCTTACTGATCTCGATATGTAGCCAACAACTGATAAGCTTACAACTCTAAGCAGACACACAGATCCACCTTTGGGCTAAGGTCTCCCATATTAGCCAAAGTAGGTCTCATCCACTTACATTTCCATTCCAGTGGGATTGAAATGAAGCAGCTATCCATGAGAATGTTCAAATCCTCATGAATATGAACTACCATGAGTATTAAAACTATAGACTGGCAGAAATATTATGGGCAGCACTCAATAACAAAATCGGAATGACTGAGATAATATCCCGTGGAAGAGGAAAGTATTTCAACATGGAAAGTGTTGCCACATGATGGTAACACTGATGACAGAGGCAAGGTGAGCAACTACAGTAATTATTGGTTAGGAATAGCAGAGCAATACTTGGCAATTCTCTCAGATTTCATGTATGGCTTGGTGGAGATTTTTGTGAGTACTGTATAGAAATGTACTTTCTAACAGGGCTGGATTAAGAACTCTCCTGTATCTTTCTTCTTCTTGTTATGGCTTATCAATATTGGTTCAGAAAAGATCCCTCTATCTTGGAGATGAGAAAGTCACACTTGTTTAGGATGGAGTCTTCATCGTCCCAGAGAAGTAGAATACACCATTGTCTAAGGGAGCAATAGAGTAGTCTATGCTCAGAAAAGTTAATTTTATAACTACAAACAAGAAGTTGACTAACCTGCACTCACTCCAGGGATCCCATGGTGACCAGTTACCATCCACAGGGCATGGGTGGGGACGACAAGGGCGAGTGTGAGCCTCGTCACCTTGACAGAGAGAACCTCCATGGCGTGGCGCAGGAGTGTTTACACACCCTTCTCCTCTCTGTTGTCCAGTACCACATGACACACTGCATGCTGCCCAGGGACCCCAGGAACCCACATTCCTGACACTACAAAATATGAAACTGATACAGAATCAATATAAGTGTTAAACATTTCATCAACCATAATACCATGTTTTGTATTCATATTTATTACTGTTGAAGAGAGCACAAAATACCTATAAAAGCCCTCTGTAAAAAATCATTTACAAATAATCAAATTTTA
Organism: Procambarus virginalis; assembly: GCA_020271785.1. Classification (NCBI taxonomy): domain Eukaryota; kingdom Metazoa; phylum Arthropoda; class Malacostraca; order Decapoda; family Cambaridae; genus Procambarus; species Procambarus virginalis. The sequence continues at coordinate 21,791,661 of WNGS01163947.1, read as the reverse complement.
TTATTGTGCTTCTATACATTATTATTATTGTTAATGTATTCAATACCACTGAAATATATTTTTTATTCTGCAAAGTAAATTATGACAGTACAGTACAGGGTAAGTTAATGGTGCATACCTTTAATAAAGAGGTCAGCCTTTGCTAAGTCCTCGCCAAGATCGTATAAGCCTGGCATATGACATGACCCTCATCCTCCATCTGGGCTGCTATCAGCTAAGAACCCAAATATTAACCAATTAAGGAGGAATATTGCCATTTCATAATTTCAGTGGTTAAATACGTTTTAGTAAAAACAATCTATTACTGTTCAAGGTTAACAAGTGTTTTCATAAGAGCAAAGTAACACAACAATAAAGGAAGCTGTACATAGTAGTTAGTCACTAATATCTTATACTTTTAGTTTATGATAATGTATTCAACTCTAGAGGGGCATTTCTAAATCTTGTATTTATATAAATATAAATCTTGTGGGTGATAAATTACCTGCAGAGAGCCGTTAGTTAATTGGAGGAAGCGTGAGTGTAGTTCTCCTGGGCTGACACTCCACTGTATGGTTGGTGGTGGAGAGCCCTCCGCCTCACAGTCAACACCACCGTTCCACCACTTCCACCACTGAGGGAGAGAAGTTCAACAAGTGCTCCTGTTTTATTGTTATATTTATTTAATCTAATCCATTAATCTCACTACATACACAGCTATATATAATGGAACATAAAATCTCAAAATATAAACAAAAACATAAAAGAAAGACAAATAACATCATTGCAGTTATAATTATTAGTCATTGTATGCTAAGGTATAACAATTTACCATTTTATGAGGTACAAGACACAAACAGCAAAAGGCAAAAGCTGTAAAGACTGACCTGCAGTCATGGGAGTGCGTGTGAGGATGGGAGGTGTGTGAACGACTAGGTGAGCAGTGGCTTCAGCTGCACCGGCATCATTGCTCACCACACACTTGTACTCACCGGCATCAGATGCTTGAGACGAGTCATGACCTAAACACAATATGGAATATTTTACATCCAACATACTTTGAATAATTTTCCATATCTTTTTGAGATGAATTAACATCATCACGTGAAACGATTAGGGAAAATTATTCAAAGTATGTTGGATGTAAAAATATTCCATATTGTGTTTAGGTCATTGACTCGTCTCAAGCATCTGATGCCGGTGAGTACAAGTGTGTGGTGAGCAATGATGCCGGTGCAGCTGAAGCCACTGCTCACCTAGTCGTTCACACACCTCCCATCCTCACACGCACTCCCATGACTGCAGGTCAGTCTTTACAGCTTTTGCCTTTTGCTGTTTGTGTCTTGTACCTCATAAAATGGTAAATTGTTATACCTTAGCATACAATGACTAATAATTATAACTGCAATGATGTTATTTGTCTTTCTTTTATGTTTTTGTTTATATTTTGAGATTTATGTTCCATTATATATAGCTGTGTATGTAGTGAGATTAATGGATTAGATTAAATAAATATAACAATAAAACAGGAGCACTTGTTGAACTTCTCTCCCTCAGTGGTGGAAGTTGGTGGAACGGTGGTGTTTGACTGTGAGGCGGAGGGCTCTCCACCACCACCATACAGTGGAGTGTCAGCCCAGGAGAACTACACTCACGCTTCCTCCAATTAACTAACGGCTCTCTGCAGGTAATTTATCACCCACAAGATTTATATATCATAAATACAAGATTTAGAAATGCCCCTCTAGAGTTTGAATACATTATCATAAACTAAAATGTATAAGAATATTAGTGACTAACTCTATGTACAGCTCCTTTATTGTTGTGTTACTTTGCTCTTATGAAAACACTTGTTAACCTTGAACAGTAATAGATTGTTTTACTAAAACGTATTTAACCACTGAAATTATGAAATGGCAATATTCCTTCCTTAATTGGTTAATATTTGTGTTCTTAGCTGATAGCAGCCCAGATGGAGGATGAGGGTCATGTCATATGCCAGGCTTATAACGATCTTGGCGAGGACTTAGCAAAGGCTGACCTCTTTATTAAAGGTATGCACCATTAACTTACCTGTACTGTACTGTCATAAACTTTACTTTGCAGATAAAAATATATATTTCAGTTGTATTGAATACATTAACAATAATAAATATTATAGAAGCACAATAATAAAAATTTAGATTATTTGTAAATGATTTTTTACAGAGGGCTTTTATAGGTATTTTGTGCTCTCTTCAACCAGTAATAAATATGAATACAAACATGGTATTATGGTTGATGAAATGTTTAACACTTTATATTTATTCTGTATCAGTTTTATTTATTTTGTAGTGTCAGGAATGTGGGGTTCC
>WNGS01163947.1:21670261-21689172 GCA_020271785.1 Procambarus virginalis | reverse complement strand
AGCCAGTGGTCTATGTATAATGTATATACTGTGTGTATATCTTTAGAGTTTACCTTTGGCCTAAATTGATAGTTGAGAACTGAAGTATATTTGTTGGTTGGTCAGTAAGCTGGTGGTTAGGTTCCCGCCAAACACACACCGTAACTACGACGTTGGTACAACGTTCGAACAAGTTTTAACACCTAACCAGTTATAACAACCAATATAGCAGGTTGTAACAACGTTCTAATACGTCATAAACACGTTAAGCCAAGATGCAACTACTTTATTACAAGTTGTAACAAGCTGAAAATACAGAGTTTCGGTTTGTGTTTCCAGGGGTTGGTCTTAATAAGTCTCCAGAGGTTGGTGGGCCTTAAACCCAGCATAAGACTAGAGGTTGTGGCTGGGGTTAAGGCTTTCACACCCCTACACCTCTCTACACATTACCCAACACACCCTACTAATCTCTCATTAGCACATAATGTGCCATCAGCTACACTTTACATTACGGGCTCACCATAGCCCGTGCTACATGGACATTTCGTTCCGAGTAGCTAAATCCATAAACAACAACAACATACAAGCGACTTGAGAATGGTCCAGGACGGACCGAAACGTCGTCGTCCCTTCAACTTCTAGTGTGTGGTCTGGTCAACATACTTCAGCCACGTTATTGTGACTCTTCGCCTGCAACAACATACACTTTACATGGGTAAAGTGTACTTTACACCTTGATGCATTCATCCCAAGTGGGAGATGCTGAAGCCTTTGTCTTCGCAACAAATAAATCTATTATTGTAAAGCTTTCAATGTTATATATTGATTTATTACTCAATATTAAGTTCCATAAAGAAATTCATCCATAAATTGTTTCCTAAATTGGAATTTTGCACTCACTACAACTCTTAAACAAATTCAAGGTTTGGAAATATGTTAGAAAGATTTAGATTCCTCAGCATCAAGGAATCGGTTAAAAGTAATTTGTAATTACTCGTATTTAAAAGAAATATTGATAGATACAAACATTTTTTGGTCCCACTTGATGTGAAAACTTTGACGTTTCAACTTGAACGACAAAAAATATCTGGGCTGACGCAGCAAGTCCAGCCAGAGTTTCTCTGTTAAGAAAAAATAAATAAAAAAAGTTATACTCGTGAATATTTTCCAAAGAACTTTGCCGTCTTCGAACTATCTTTAAAATGTTTTGGTGATTGTATAAATTGTTGATATTGATTATGGTCAGTTTTATCGGTACGATATGATTGTGGAAGGAAATGATTAGGTTAGATTAGGCTAGGGTAAGCTACGTAGGCTAGGCTACGTGGGCTAGGCTAGGTTAAGTTAAGCTAGGTAGTGTTGCGCTCTCCCGCTTGAGGGGAAGTATTGCTAACTCGCCGGAAGCAAGAGACTCTGCCCAATAATCTTGTCGATGATTGGGGTATTTAGCTGGAAATTCAATAGTCATGACCTGATTTTCCATTTGGGTAAAACGGTCTCATACACACACACACACGCACACGCACACACACGCACGCACGTGGGTTTTTCAATGTCAGAGTAGTAGACAAATGGAATGCATTAGGCAATGATGTGGTGGAGGCTGACTCCATACACAGCTTCAAGTGTAGATATGATAGAGCCCAGTAGGCTCAGTAACCTGTAAATTAGTTGATTGACAGTTGAGAGGCGGGACCAAAGAGCCAGAACTCAACCCCCGCAAGCACAACTAGGTAAGAACACCTAGCTCTGGTCTTGAAATTGGAAGCGAATATTACACGTAAAAAAACAGTCAAATTACATTGGTGTAAGTGTAGGTGTTAAGGGACGTGAGTGTTGCCCCTCGGGAACCTGCACCCAGGTCCCACCCTCAGACGGCAGGGGCCACAATATTAATCTGGTAGATGGTGTTGGTATTGTGAGAGGCAGGTTGGGAGAGCCAGGGAGAGGGAGAGAGACGCTGACACGCAGTGTGAGGGGGGAGGCCGGTGAGTGGATGGGGGAAGATATTCACCAGCATTTTCCTCACTTTGATATCCAGGCAAATTGTGGATCACAGAAGCGGATTTACACATTTGTATCGTCTTCATCCTCTTGGGTGACCCATTTTCCTTGCCAGTGACTCGCAAGTTCTTATTTGTTGGTGTTTATATCTTCAGGTTTTCCTATTTAACATGAGGGGGGACGAGTTGCAGCTTCCTGGCCCTGGTCGACCTCCAGCTCTTGGTCTCTGCATTTAATTATTGACCCTCATGTGTTGTATTAGACCAACATTATATCTGTACGAGAGAATGTCCAAAGTGAGGCCAGCCTCACCAAATTTTGCAGGATGACTGGTCCGGGGTACTGGATGGACATAGGTCGACCCCCGACCAGCCTAAGTTAAATGTGTTAAGAAATATTAGCAACTATAAAGACCCCCCACCCCCCTCCTCCCAGTGCGATTTTCTCGGAATTAGGTGTGACTTATTTGGTGTGATTCCCCAAGAGTTTTTTAGCGATCGTAATAATATAAATATAGTTGTTTCGGCGCTTCTTGGTGTATTTTGTGAGGAAAGCGGAAGAGTGGGAAGCAGAGGGGGAGAGGGGGAGGACGAGAGGATCAAGCGGGTAAAGGGAAGTTATGGAGAAGAGGAGAAAATGGGGAAGGGACCCGAGTGCAGCTGGGTACCTCGTCTAAACATATTAATAAATATGTCTGTTCGAGGTTGGATGGGAGATGGGAGGCTACGGAGGTGAGATTGGGGAGAATTAGGGGAGAGGAAGGGGTGGGAAATTGAGGTAAAGGGATAAGGGGAGAGAGGGAAAAAGAGGAGTTGAGTGGGGGGGGGATGGGGAGAGAGAGACTATCCCAGGCTCCGCCAGATACCCTCCTAGTACATATTAAAAGTAATCTGTCCGAGGTTAAAGACTAGACGTTAAGGTCTACCTTCACCCAACCTTCCAAGATACATCATGTTGGGTGCGGAAGCGTCACAGACCAATCGGGGTCGCCCAAGTGGAAAATTTTAAGAATGTCACCATTTATAAAGACCCCCATCCCCCTGTCCTCTGCAAGTTTCATGGTCAAGGCTGAAATGTTGGTTGTACATTCCATAGAGTTGTTTACTAATTTCAGTGCGTCATAATACCTTTTTGAGAGTGGGAAATAGAAGGGGAAGGAAGAGAGGGGGGGCAGAGACCTGGGTGCAGCCGGGTACCCCTTCTAGTAGTCTTATAAGGGAGTTAGCCTCCACTACCTCCTTCCATTGCCACCTTGCACCATCACCAACAGTCCACTTGATCACTAATCTCATATTCATCAAATGTTTTCCCTTATATTCTTTATGTATATTTGAGAGCGTACATTTCGCCCGTGGCCAACAGTGGTAAACTGTCCATGTTTACTGTGTATCATGTATGTTGTTGTCATGTCATGGTGTGTGTGTGTGTGTGTGTGTGTGTGTGTGTGTGTGTGTGTGTGTGTACGCGCGCGCGCCTGCGTGCGTCCGTGCGTCCGTGCATGTGTGCCTGTGCGCGTGTGCGTATTCCAAATGCTCTGGGAATAATATTGAGCAACGAATTATTAAGATAATTCATTTGAATATTCGTTACCAAATTTTAACTCCATAAACAATTAAATATATTATGTAGCAGCGAGAGAATTTGCATCATCAAAAGATACTCGTTGGAAATTCATAAATATTGAATGCTAATTAAGGTATCCACGTGGGCACTTATTGTGGAGCAGCTAACTAGGCAGTTGAGCTGGCGGAGTAATGGCTCCATCATATAAGCTCACCTTAATTAACAAGTTCTAAGACCCTTATTAACCAAACCTCAACTTTTGGAAAACTTGGGAACGAAACATTAGTTTTTTGTTGATGACCCTTAATGTAAACACTGATAAGACATGTTAATGGTTCATGGTTGATATGCTTTTGTAACAGTTGTTTAATTTTAGTGTTTGTCATTCATAGACCAGGTGTTTGGCGGCTGGATTAACGAGCCTATGGCCCTTGTTGACGAGCTGGTCAGCGCCTCAGCTGTGCACAACGGACGTGACCCACTTCTAATGTTTTCAACTCTAGAAAGACATTTGAATTGGAATAAAAAATTAAAGTTTGTTAACCCCGCGAGTGAGGTTGCCAGGTGCCGCCAGGTGGCAGCTCTGCCATTACCTCAATTAAAAATGAGACAATTAGAATGTTTTATATTAGTTTGAGCGGTGATTTTATATACATTTATCCAGTCATTTGAGTTAATGTTTAACTGGTTAGTTAAAAATACACCCCAATCCTCCTCTTTTGGTGGTACTTATACTAACGACAAGGACTATAGTACATATAGCGACGTACAACGCTATTAGAAATCAGTACTGTTGAAATTGAAGAAACCGGAAAACGATTTTCTGCTTATGAGCAGGCGATGAGTCACAATAACGTGGCTAAAGTATGTTGACCAGACCACACACTAGAAGGTGAAGGGACGATGACGTTTCGGTCCGTCCTGGACAATTCTCGACTGGACCGAATCGACTTGAGAATGGTCCAGGACGGACCGAAACGTCGTCGTCCCTTCGCCTTCTAGTGTGTGGTCTGGTCAACGATTTTCTGCTTATGTTGCAAAGAGAACATAAATTAACCTAACCTCCCTAAGCCTAATAAACGCTGAGGCCTTATATAGTACATATGTGTGCTATATTAGGCCTATGAATATTTGTTTTTTTAGGTCATTTTGGGGCTCATTTTATAAAGTGAATAGTACAAACTTGTACTATCTAACTGTTCAGTATGTCAGTGTTTGTACTATTGTGCACATAGATACAACAAGTACCATCTATGTTGAAGAATGGGTTGGAAAAATAATATATATCAATAACCTTCCGACATTTCAAATACTAGAAAGCAATACATCAAGATATAAGGATCTCCTGAAGAAATTTAACTTCCTAAATCACATTTGTGTTCTTTGTTACAAAAGTACAATTTTGTAACAAAGATCAAAAGCTCATTTTGATCTTTGAACAAAACAAAGATCATTTTGTAACAAAGATCAAAGATCAAAAGCAATGAATAGCATATTAATCAACGCATTATATGAATAAAATGATTTTCGGTGTATATAATGTATACTGGAGCCCCGGACCAGGTTGTGAACTACTGGTGGATGCTCTCTTAAGTTGTTGAATTGACCTTGTTCAAGATATCCAGAGGTTGACATTCCTGACACTGAACAGTTATGGATAAACTGCCAACCACTGTCGGGGAACTGATGCTTGTTAGATCTGAAGGTTACAAAGGCTTCAGGGCATTGCTAGCTCTCACTGTCAACGGCAACCCATCCAGTGCTGGCAGGCTGGCCAGTACTTAACCTGACTGATCGTGTGGAGAGCACCCCATCGGCTACTTCACATATAACAAAACAAGAATGCCTGTAATGTATCCCCCCCCCCTTAGTACGCTCACTAATGTATTTTATGCATCTCTGACTTTTGTCAGAGGAAAAATAGTTCATAAAATTTTGATTAAATAATGGAAACAATGTTTTCGGTCTGATTCCGTCCCCGGAGAGCTATTTTAAACCGGTATTATGAAGAAAATAATATGTCAACGATGAGGGAATATATTAATAATCATTTTCCCACCTGCTTTCAGTGTAATTAAGAATTTAATTAAGTGACGAGGGCTCAAGAATTGTCCTAATCTTGAGTAATTAATACTGCACAATGCTAATGTGATATTGTCAATTACAATTTAATAATTGCATAAATTTGTAAATATTTTGAAGGGAAGTTATTTTTTATAGGGGAAGACACTTTGTAGAAACTTGATTAGTAACTCCTTAAGAAGCATAGGATTAATAAGGGTTGTGGTTGGGTACTGAGGGGTGGAGGCTGGTCTCTCTCTCTCTCTCTCTCTCTCTCTCTCTCTCTCTCTCTCTCTCTCTCTCTCTCTCTTCTCTCTCTCTCTCTCTCTCTCTCCTCTCCCTACCCCTCTCTCTCCCTCTCACTACCCCTCTCTCTCCCTCTCCCTACCCCTCTCCCCCTCCCTCTCTCTCTCCCCACAAGCCTTGCCACCAACACATCTACTCACTGGTAACCTCACAATAACTCACAACTCTCATTTAGCAGAAATGGCAGAAAAGTTATGGTATGAAGTAATTATCATTTGTTTAATGAGTTTATTTTCTTGGGTGTGGAAGAAGGAAGGAGGTTTAGGCGGCAGGATTGGAGGGAGAAACAAAGAGAAGCAATGTAGAAGGGGAAAGAGGAACAGAAAATGTAATAAGGAAGTGAGACAAAGAGAAAACGGGCCAGAGAACAAATAACGACACGGTATCTTACTGAGAATGTCTTGAGAATGAGTTTGTCGCGAGTGTGAGGGAGGAGCGAGGGAATATTGAGAGGGAGGGAGGGAGGGAGGGAGGGAGGGGGGGGGAGTGAGGGAAGGAGACGTCTCTGTGAGGGAGAGACCATCACCGCCTGGCCGCTCGCCTCGCAGCGTCCCGTGTGTGTGTGTGTGTGTGTGTGTGTGTGTGTGTGTGTGTGTGTGTGTGTGTGTGTGTGTGTGTGTGTGTGTGTACTCGCCTAGTTGTGCTTGCGGGGGTTGAGCTCTGGCTCTTTGGTCCCGCCTCTCAACCGTCAATCAACAGGTGTACAGATTCCTGAGCCTATTGGGCTCTATCATATCTACACTTGAAACTGTGTATGGAGTCAGCCTCCACCACATTACTTCCTAATGCATTCCATTTGTCAACCACTCTGACACTAAAAAAGTTCTTTCTAATATGTGTGTGTGTGTGTGTGTGTGTGTGTGTGTGTGTGTGTGTGTGTGTGTGTGTGTGCGTGCGTGTGTGTGTGTGTGTGTGCGTGTGTGTGTGTGTGTGTGTGTGTGTGTGTGTGTGTGAGAGAGAGAGAGAGATGTTACTTCCAAATTGGCCGCATTAGCTGTATAACAAAATATGTAACAGTGAATTAGACTCGTAGGAAGTGTGTGGTTTGTACCTGGACTTGTTTAGCATTTCAAAGACATGAGACGATAATAATATTGTGCATAGCCAAATAGCAGTTGTGAGTGGATGGGTTTAGGTCGCTGGTGCCAACACTGGGAAGGACGGGTCATGTTCATCCCATGATGAACATGATTGATTGGGAGATGATTTAGCTACCCAAGAGGTGGCACGGGCATGAATAGCCCGTAAGGTTGAACATGTTGTCTTAGATTCAGCTACTAGGAACAAACAGTTCCAAGTAGCACGGGCTATGGTGAGCCCGTAGTGGACTTGCCTGGCACAGGAGCTGGGCAAGTAGCACGGGCTATGGTGAGCCCGTAGTGGACTTGCCTGGCACAGGAGCGGGGCAAGTAGCACGGGCTATGGTGAGCCCGTAGTGGACTTACCTGGCACAGGAGCGGGGCAAGTAGCACGGGCTATGGTGAGCCGTAGTGGACTTACCTGGCACAGGAGCGGGGCAAGTAGCACGGGCTATGGTGAGCCCGTAGTGGACTTACCTGACACAGGAGCGGGGCAAGTAGCACGGGCTATGGTGAGCCCGTATGGACTTACCTGGCACAGGAGCGAGGCAAGTAGCACGGGCTATGGTGAGCCCGTAGTGGACTTACCTGGCACAGGAGCGGGGCAAGTAGCACGGGCTATGGTGAGCCCGTATTGGACTTACCTGGCACAGGAGCGAGGCAAGTAGCACGGGCTATGGTGAGCCCGTAGTGGACTTGCCTGGCACAGGAGCGGGGCTGTAACTTGAACATGACAGATTTCCGGAGTGGACTATTGGTAAGAGTTGTGGCGCGGCCCCCTGCACCTCCCGGGCGAGGGGTCAACTATATATAAACCGCGAACTTGAAATTGTGTAAATTTGCTTCTCTTTTATTGTAGTTTCTTGGGTGGTCGAGCACAATATTTCACAAAGGATTAAGGCTCCAGCCAGCTATAATGTAGTGGGAGAGGGGGGGGGGAGCTGTTACATTTTCTCTTCCCATCCAGGGGTCAGATTCACGAAGTAGTTACGCAAGCACTTACGAACGTGTACATCTTTCCTCAATCTCTGACAGCTTTGGTTACAATTATTAAACAGTTTACAAACATGAAAACTTGCCAATCAACTGTTGTTATTGTTATAAACAGCCTCCTGGTGCTTCGGAGCTCATTAACTGTTTAATAACTGTAAACAAAGCCGCCAAAGATTGAGAAAAGATGTACAGGTTCGTAAGTGCTTGCGTAACTGCTTCGTGAATCTGGCCCCAGGTCTCAACCCTCTCTTCATCACCCATACATATGGAAGGACAGACTTGACAAAACATAACTCCTACCAACTTGGAGTTGAAAATGAAGCTCACTATATACAGTAATAGTAAGAAGACCATCAACTTGCTAAGATATAAACTCCCGATAGAACGCTTGAGACAGACGAATGTTGCCTACATCCACTTGGGGACTGTCAACGATTGATTGGTGAAGATTAAGCCAGCCAAGAGGTGGCACGGGCATGAATAGCCCGTAAGACTGTCCACACAATCGATCTCAATATATATGCATGACACAATCGACTTGAGAATGGTCCAGGACGGACCGAAACGTCGTCGTCCCTTCACCTTCTAGTGTGTGGTCTGGTCAACATACTTCAGCCACGTTTTTGTGACTCATCGCTTGACAGATTCACAGAAATCTCAATAAGAAAGTATGTCTGTCTGTTCATGATATGTATATTGTTTGTCATGTGTGCCTGTGCATGTATTAACACGATGCACTGAACGGGTGAGAATAGCTTGAGCTACCTCATCCCTTTGTGTGTATTTTACCTCAATAAACTTATTTCAATTTCAACTAGGGGAGGGTAGCCTGGTCCAACTTTTTTAAGGGAAATTGTCTAGAGAACCGGATCAACTTTACAGGTGGTCGGGGTCAACCTAAGCTAAATACTTTAAGAAATATGTGCATTTATAGACCCCACCCCCATGCGATTTTCATGGAGTCATGTGTGAAATATTTGGCGTTTCCCCATAGAGGTTATTCGTAATTAATTTCTGCGAGACACGTACAGTTATTTCAGTGCTTGTTAATAATAATTTTTCCGAGGGAAGGGGAAGTGGGTGTGAGGTGGGGGTCCTTATAGATGGCAATATTCATGAAGGTTGGCATTGGGGCAGTCCCAGACTAGCCTTTGACACTCGTATAACCCCCCCCCCATGTGTCGTCTTCGAAAGATGGGTGAGACTAGCCCCATATATCCCTAACCACCCCCTTCCCCTATCATGGATAGACTATTTTATAGATATAGATAATTAATATAATTTTACATTCCTAGTGTTTAAACCAAAATGGAGCATCAGGTTAAAATAAAGTAAATTTAATTTAAAGTAATTTAATTATGAAAGAGCGCTGTTGAAAATGTTATGTAGGTGGTCTTTGGGTCTGAAATTGCAAAACATTCGCTCCAAAAATTAGAAGACTAATGTTTTTATCCGGGAAAATACGTATGACCTCGCTAGAGCTGCCAGCATGTATACTCACGTACATATGCATGCATACAAAATATACATACATACATGCACATACGCACATCTATTTCAAATATATACATACACATGAGCACATTCATATACATGAGTAAATACATATATACAGTAAACTCATGCATACGTACATAGTTCCTCTACACACAGTGGGCATGATGGCCTCACACACACACACACACACACACACACACACACACACACACACACACACACACACACACACACACACACACACACACACATGTAGCACCAGCTGAAGTGTTATCTCAGATGTCAGGCATCAAAGAGGATTGTCTGATCTAATTCTCGGGTCCAGCGGTGCGTTAGTCGAAGTGTTTTACCCTTTCCCTTGAGCTGTAGCCCTCGGGACGCCGTGTTTACAGTGGTACTCACAGCACACGAGGCGAACAACACGCGTCAGTTCACCTTACCTCTCCACTTGGGCTGGACGGTAGAGCGACGGTCTCGCTTCATGCAGATCGGCGTTCAATCCCCGACCATCCACAAGTGGTTGAGGCACCATTCGTTCCCCCCGTCCCATCCCAAATCCTTATCCTGACCCCTCCCAGTGCTATATAGTCGTAATGGCTTGGCGCTTTCCCTTGATAATTCCTTCCTTCACCTTACCTCTTAATATATTTGTATCCGAGGGTATCACAGGGACATATATGGGCTTGCAAATGATGTTTTTTCCGAGCACCTGTCTTTATGACATCTGTGTATTACCTGAACCTTACTCCAGTGGTGGGTGAAGGCGGTGGTAGGAAGGGCCGTGCTAGTGTGTTCAGCCTCCGTTGTTCTTGTTGCTGTAGATTCGCTACCTGGAACAAAAAGTTCCAAGTAGCACGGGCTATGGTGAGCCCGTAGTCTTTTTCAGCCTCCGTTGTTCTTGTGGGAAGATTCCTCATTCCCATAGACCGCTTATATCCCTCTGTTTGATTGTCAGCTTTTAAAGACACGTCTTTAACGTAACAGCATATCAGTTCGTTAAGCATCTCGGCAAGTTAATCTTACTTAAGCATCTATTGAGTTCTCCACACCAACACGCCAGCAGCACCAACGCTGCGCCACAAACAGTCAACGCCACAAAGCAACATTATAGTGACCAGTTCCATCATTCATCCCATTCTTCAGTCAAAACCTCAAAGCTTTATGAAAATTGGAATCATTTTAACAGGCTCAGCTTGACTTCAAAGCAATTCCGATTTCTCAATCCATTTACCGACTGTCCTGGACGGTACACAGGGCCACGACGGGAGGATAGGACGGTACACAGGGCCACGACGGGGGGATAGGACGGTACACAGGGCCACGACGGGGGGATAGGACGGTACACAGGGCCACGACGGGGGGATAGGACGGTACACAGGGCCACGACGGGGGGATAGGACGGTACACAGGGCCACGACGGGAGGATAGGACGGTACACAGGAACACGACGGGAGGATAGGACGGTACACAGGGCCACGACGGGGAGGATAGGACGGTACACAGGGCCACGACGGGGAGGATAGGACGGTACACAGGGCCACGACGGGGGGATAGGACGGTACACAGGGCCACGACGTGGAGGATAGGACGGTACACAGGGACACGACGTGGAGGATAGGACGGTACACAGGGCCACGACGGGGGGATAGGACGGTACACAGGGCCACGACGGGAGGATAGGACGGTACACAGGGACACGACGTGGAGGATAGGACGGTACACAGTCTCTAATCCTACTAAGAGGAGTCAGAGCTCCTATACCCACCTACATAAACAAAACACGCTGCCAGATTCAAGTGACTTAAAGCAACTGTAAGACTGGAGGTGGGCGGTGGAGTGTAGGGGGAGGCGATGAACTCGGGGGGAGGCAGTGATCCTTGAGCTATTCATCTCCAAGTAGGAGATTAGCGCTCCAGGAGTCATGGCTGCTCCCCTCATCATTTTCCTTACTCGAGATCCGGTTCATCGGTTTGAGTAATGAGAGACTTGCTGGCGAGTGGCACGTGTGTGCTGGAGGTGGGGGAGGAATGTTTCAACAGGGTGAGGTTGTTCTTGGTACAGGTCCTCCAGGCTGGGACCACTACTCCAGGTCCTCCAGGCTGGGACCACTACTCCAGGTCCTCCAGGCTGGGACCACTACTCCAGGTCCTCCAGGCTGGGACTACTACTCCAGGTCCTCCAGGCTGGGACCACTACTCCAGGTCCTCCAGGCTGGGACTACTACTCCAGGTCCTCCAGGCTGGGACCACTACTCCAGGTCCTCCAGGCTGGGACCACTACTCCAGGTCCTCCAAGCTGGGACCACTACTCCAGGTCCTCCAGGCTGGGACTACTACTCCAGGTCCTCCAGGCTGGGACCACTACTCCAGGTCCTCCAGGCTGGAACCACTACTACAGGTCCTCCAGGCTGGGACTACTACTCCAGGTCCTCCAGGCTGGGACCACTACTCCAGGTCCTCCAGGCTGGGACTACTACTCCAGGTCCTCCAGGCTGGGACCACTACTCCAGGTCCTCCAGGCTGGGACTACTACTCCAGGTCCTCCAGGCTGGGACCACTACTCCAGGTCCTCCAGGCTGGGACTACTACTCCAGGTCCTCCAGGCTGGGACCACTACTCCAGGTCCTCCAGGCTGGGACTACTACTCCAGGTCCTCCAGGCTGGAACCACTACTCCAGGTCCTCCAGGCTGGGACTACTACTCCAGGTCCTCCAGGCTGGGACCACTACTCCAGGTCCTCCAGGCTGGGACTACTACTCCAGGTCCTCCAGGCTGGGACCACTACTCCAGGTCCTCCAGGCTGGGACTACTACTCCAGGTCCTCCAGGCTGGGACCACTACTCCAGGTCCTCCAGGCTGGGACTGCTACTCCAGGTCCTCCAGGCTGGGACCACTACTCCAGGTCCTCCAGGCTGGGACCACTACTCCAGGTCCTCCAGGAAGCTGTTTGTGGTTTATAAACAAGGTGTTTAGCTGGCATGCATTAACAAGCATTTGGCCTTTGTTGATTGAGGCGGGATTGGCCTGGGTTGGAATCCTGGCCGGGGAGGATTGACTGGGCGCCAATCCCTAACTGTAGCCTCTGTTCACCCAACAGTAAAATATGGGTACCTGGTTGTTAAACCATTTGGCGGGTCGTATTCCAGGAAAAAATAGGATTAAGGACCTGCCCGAAACGCTATGCGTGTTGGTGGCTGTACAAGAGTGTAAGAACTCTTGTATATATAAATAAATAATAAATAAAAAAAGGGTGCTCACGCCTGCTGCAAAGAAAATGGTGTAAGTCTTGCATTCTTACCAGGGGAAACCATTGTAGTTACAGGAAAAACCGCTTTCTAATGTTCTGCTGCTTATACAGTAACAAGAAATAGCCTAAGCTACTCTATCCCTTTGAGATGTATTTCTTTCTTGTCTCAATAAACATACTCGAACAACTCACAGGTGTGGTAAGTTTAAGTAATCCACCTGTTTAGCTGATAAATTACTCGTAATACGTTTATTGTTCATGGAATGATTTATATCCATCACGAAAAAATGGATCATTTGCTAATTGCTAAAGTTCGCTGGAAAATTCAATTAAATTTAGAAAACGAGTAACGTTTCTGGTTTTATGGGATACCATGGAAATATAATATAAAATATTATCCTCTTTCTGTCTCCTTCCAGAGACGTATAAAGTTTTTACGAGTTCCAGACGCAGCTGGAGGAGAGGATGGCAGGTGTGTGTGTGTGTGTGTGTGTGTGTGTGTGTGTGTGTGTGTGTGGACTCAACGAGGGTGGCAGGTGGTGTTTCTCCAGTTAAGTCTTGTGGTTGACTAGATACAGACTCCATGCTGGAGCTGCATATTCCAGGATTGGTCTGACATATGTGACATACAACGTTCTAAATGATTCCATACGCAAGTTTCTAAAATCAGTCCTTATGCTGCCGCTGATTATCTCCTCTTGATGTTGGCTTCACATGGCGAGTTCTATGTGATATTAACCTCCAGCTCTTAATCTCGTCTTCAGTCTTGAAGGGGGTTCATCTCCCATTTGGTACCTTGCCTCCGGCCGTCTGCTCAATCCCCCGAGTTTCAGTACTTTACATTTACTTGAGTTTAACTCTAGTAGTCATTTATTGGACCATTCTTTCAGTCTGTCCGTGTCATCTTGTGTTCTCTCGCTATCTTCCTCTATCTTAATCCACCTCATAATGGTTGTATCATCAGCATGGATCTCGGCCTTGATAACACAGGGGGGAGTGTACGAAAGAGATGTGTACATTGGGTCCTTCTCCACAATGTTACTTCTGTAGTACATTAATGTTATCTACACTCTTACCTCTACACTCGATGGGTGTATAATAGATTTTGGAGCACCACCCGCTTCGTTCTACAACAGAAGTAACTTTATAAAATGTCTAAATACAATGTACATGGAGAAATGAGTCTATAGCCTCTGGAAGATCATTTATATATACAGCAACTCCAGGATAGGTCCGAAAATTTAACCCTCTGGGACTCCACTGGTGATATCTTGGTACTCTAAGATCTCACTCCTAATCGTAATATCGCTGAGGTACTTCCTTAGCCACTGGAGTACCTTCCCTGTCGCTGCTGCCTGCTTGTTCAGTGTGGGCTCGAGTCTCTTGTTGGGTACTGTGTCAAGTCTTTCTACCAATCCAAAAATATGCAAATACCGACTTTACTTTTTCCTGTCTAATTTTTGTCGTAAGAACTCTGGTAAACTTGTAAGACAAGATTTACCATCCCTCATTCCATGGTATTGGTGTAACAAAGTTTCTTCTCTCCAGATGTTCTACTAGTGTAACTCACAATCCTCTCTCTCTCTCACCTTGCATGATATGTCAGGAACACTGACATGTAGCCCAGTGCCTCTCTCCCTCTTGTATTCGGAACCACAATAACCGTTTCCCATTTTTTTTGGAAGTAACACCATAGAGATTGACGAGAATAGTGCTTATGTTCCCTCTTTGTAGTATCCATGGTAAGTTTCCGTCTGGACCAGCAGTCTATGTCTCATCCACGTCAATACGAATGCTTCGTTACCTCACCACTGGTACTCAAATTCCTCCAGTGATGCCTGGTTTAACGCCCTTTCTATTAGTTCAAGAACTTCTTGTTCTGTTGTAAAGACTTCCTGGAATCTCTTGTTGAGTTGCTCGCACACCTTGTCACTCTCAGTCATCCTCTCCGCCATTTTCTCACTTTCATTTCCTATTTATTCACTGTTGTTTTTGCTAGTGGCGATGAAGTATTTGGGTTGGGTCTACGTGTGTGTAAGTATGCCTGTGTGTGTGTGTGTGTTGTGTGTGTGTGTGTGTGTGGTGTGTGTGTGTGGTGTGTGTGTGTGTGTGTGTGTTGTGTGGGGGGGGGGGGGGGTGTTCATATTTAGCTACTGTCAGTGTTATGGGCCACAGGTATGAGTCTTCTCCCAGTATGTGTTGTCTTGGTTACCTTTGAACTTGGTCAGGGTCCATATTACCAGCTCGCCAACAAGCCACGGTGCGGGCCAGCACGGACGGTTCCTGGTGCGGGCCAGCACGGACGGTTCCTGGTGCGGCCAGCACGGACGGTTCCTGGTGCGGGCCAGCACGGACGGTCCCTGGTGCGGGCCAGCACGGACGGTCCCTGGTGCGGGCCAGCACGGACGGTCCCTGGTGCGGGCCAGCACGGACGGTCCCTGGTGCGGGCCAGCACGGACGGTCCCTGGTGCGGGCCAGCACGGACGGTCCCTGGTGCGGGCCAGCCCGGACGGCCCGTTCATCACCCTCACCAGCCAGGTAATTCCCTCTGTGCGACTCGTGGGTTACAATGTCCCAGCCAAGCCTCCATTTTTGTAAACATTAAAGTTTCTATCTCTGCTTCGCTCTGGTGACTGTGGGGAGACTAATGAAGATGACGAGCCTGGTGGATGGCTAGGCGGGTTGCTGGGTGGATGGGAATGGGGGTTGCTGAGTGGATAGTTAGGGGAGTGAGTGCTCAGATTAGTGGGTGGGATAACTTCTGTATAAGATGTGGTGTAAGTTGGTATATACATTATAGTTAGGTCACCCCGAGGTCGTCTTCTGCATCAAACCAAGGCGGTTAGTTCACCTTCTCAAAGATTAATAGATTTTCCCAGCTTTGTTTAGTGCCTATGAAGGTGGCACTAATTCCCAGAGTTGACCTTTCTGAGAGCCACCGCGTCTCTAGTAGCTGCAGCGGGGACAGGAGGCCGCCAGTTTGTCAAAGGCTCCTTGTTTGTTCCTGTGGATTTTTCTAGCTAGATTTTCACGTCAATTGTCTTGACATTTACGGCTTCGGCGGGTAGGATGTTCCACTGGTTTATGACCCTCTGGGTGAAAAAGCATCTCCTGTTTTTCTGTCCTGCATGTGGCTGTTGCCCCGTGTGTGTGTGTGTGTGTGTGTGTGTGTGTGTGTGTGTGTGTGGTGTGTGTGTGTGTGTGTGTGTGTGTCACATTTGACCTTTTAAAGCAGTGGTCTGGATTAATATCCTCCAACTTGTTCAGTATTGGAAAGGTCTCGACGAGATCAATTCTTGCACGTCTGGTTTGCAATGTTCGTGCTGAAGTCCTCAACCGTACCTTGTACGACTCAATTCTGCGATGGTTTTTGTCGCTCGAGTGTTGAATTTTCTCCACAGTAGACGAGTCGTGCACGGGCGTTGTGGTCTTCTCGAGGACGTTCCTGTGTAACTCCCTCTACAGTCTGGCACGCCACTGAGACATTCTCCAGCCTCAGTGAGGACGTTCCTGTGTAACTCCCTCTACAGTCTGGCACGCCACTGAGACATTCTCCAGCCTCAGTGAGGACGTTCCTGTGTAACTCCCTCTACAGTCTGGCACGCCACTGAGACATTCTCCAGCCTCAGTGAGGACGTTCCTGTGTAACTCCCTCTACAGTCTGGCACGCCACTGAGACATTCTCCAGCCTCAGTGGAAGTAAAGATGCGAGAAGTGAACAAATCCTCAAGGGCCGTGACGAGGATTCGAACCTACGTCCGAGAGGATCCCAGGCGCTGCCTTAATCGACTGAGCTACAATTAGCTCAGTGAATTTGGCCTTGTGGATTTGTTCATTTGTTGCATCACGCTATTGTGGTTTGTGTGTGTAATGCGAGAAGTGATAGCTGCAAAGCTTTTGTTCGGCTTCTTCCCATTTTCCTCTCTCACCATTTTATATATTTCTCGTTTTCTATATGTTTATCAAGTGTTCTTAAATGTTTGACATTATGCTTTGTGTATATGTTTATTGCGTTTTGTCATTTATCACCATTGTTTGTATATCTACATTGTTCCATGTATATAATGGAAGCATGTTGTGATGTTGGTCTTGTGTTTATGATGGTGTAAGAGGTGTTCAGGGTGGTTCATGAGTCACTTGGTTACTGATGCTGCAGCTCTCTCGTCTGTGGCCCATCACAGATTGATGATGATAAAGATTAAGTCACCAAGAGGTGGCACGGGCAATGAATAGCCCGTAATTGCCCTCACTAGATATGTTACCAGCTACTTGGGCTGGACGGTATAGCCACGTCTCGCTTCATGCAGGTCGGCGTTTAATCCCGACCGTCCAAGTGCTTTAGCACATTCCTTCCCTCCGTCCCATCCCAAATCCTTATCCTGATCCCTTCCAGGTGCTATAAAGTCATAATGGTTTGGCGCTTTCCCCTGATAGTTCCCTTTCCCGTACAGTTACCGAAATTATAGATAAATATTTCAGATTCCGGCTGTCTGCCGGTGAAAATGGGTCAGGAAGGGAGGAAGATTGCGGAGATATGAGAACAGGCAGAGGAGGGAGAGATATGAGAGGGAGAGAGAGAGTGTGGCATGGTAAGAGAGAGAGAGTGAGAGAGGGGAGGGAAGGCGAGTGAGAGGTGTAGGGAGTGAGGGAGACCACAGGCAGACACAGACACAGACAGATGCAGATAGATAAAATAGCGGGTCAGTAATATAGTGGGGGAAGTAAACACACGACACAGGAAGGAGAGAATACCACGTAATTAGATGGGTGGGATTTGACCTCAATTTTTCACCTCTGGTAGTTTTAATTCCTGTCATCTTGCCGCTGACTCTCAAGTTTATCCTTTGATTACTTCTGGCAGAGACGGTATACCATTGTCGTGTGTGTGGTGTGGCTGTGGTGTGTGGTGGGTGTGTGTGTGTGCTGTGTGTGCTGTGTGTGTGTGTGGTATATTACCTAGTTGTGTTTGCTGGGGGTTGACACTTTGCTCTTTCGGCCCGCCTCTCAACTGTCAATCAACTGTTTTACTAACTACGTTTTTTTCCACACACACAGGAAGCAGCCCGTGACAGCTGAACTAACTCCCAGGTACACTGTTACTGGTAGGAAACAGGGGCATTCATAGTGAAGAAACTTTGCCCATTGTTTCTGCCTGGTGCGGGAATCGCAACCCGCGCCACAGAATTAAGTCGTGCGCGCTATCCACCAGGCGCGGTGTGTGGTCGTGTGTGTGTGTGTGTGTGGGTGTGCTGGTGGTGGTGTGTGTGTTCGGTGTGTGTGTGTGTGTGTGTGGTGGTGTATAATATCTAATTTTACGCCCCATGTCTCTTCCCCACCATGGAGATTTCTCGATTCGCAATCTAACTTAATGTGCTTTAAGTCCTCCATGGTCAGCAGTTCGCTTTATTCAGCTGTGGTGTATTTCATGTACCAAACTCTGAGACAACATTATATATTAGCAGCCAAGTGTTGAGCAACAAAAATTTACCCGACCAAGTATTCGGCCAGAAGAGTCTTGGGGCAGCAGTCTCCCGCCACTAGAAGGTCCTGACTCGCCAAAATCTTCTCATAAATTAAAGTCGTTCGCTACAAACACGACGGTCATTTGTTTTCCAGTCAGATGCAAACATTACGCCATTTATTGGAGGCGTCTACCTTTGTTTACGTGTGGGGTTGTGGGATGGCTTCAGCTCCTGTGCTCCAGCACTTCTATATTCTTACTTTATATTGTACTACATTTAAAACACTTACAATAAGGTAACAACCAACTTAGTTTGTTAATATGTGAAGCATGTGGTATGTTTGTGCGCTTCACCAGATTGTGCCTGAAGGGTCCAGGTTTAGCTCCTTAGCCCCACATTTCTAGATATCACGTGATTAATAACCAGACTCTCTTCCTTCAGAGAACCTTTATTTACCTTGTTCTAGACGAGAGTCCTGCGGCGCTGCCTCGCGCCCTGCGCCACAGTGGTGTCAACGACAAACAAGTGAGCATCGCGGCCGTCGGCCGTATTAGCATAATATGACACTCTGCCGCATCGGTTAATATCCAAAAAAAGTTTATTAGTTACATTTGTATTTTTTTAAACCGAAAGTATGTTAAAAATGATTGCCATTTTTCCATAACGTGATAAACGACCTATATCTCCTCCATTCGAGCGCTCTCTCTCTCCTCCTCCATGG
>WNGS01163947.1:21589135-21595430 GCA_020271785.1 Procambarus virginalis | reverse complement strand
AGAACATGTTCAGGCAGGGTAGAACAAAGAGACATGTTCAGGCAGGGTAGAACAAGAGAAACAAGGATGGTAACTCAGGTGTTAGGAAACCCATATACGAGGGATTAGCAGTGTATCACAAAATCAGGTGAACCGGAAGTTGCCGCATTAGACGGCTAACAGCCGGTAAGGCGGGACTCAGGAGTTTGAGCCCGACTATGCAGGAACATTTAAACGAGCACATAAATAAACATGTAAATATCTGAGGCTCAAGTGACACATAGTGTGAAAACTCTTGATCCTGTCCTCGTATCCCAGCTCCCATCCTGTCCTCGTATCCCAGCTCCCATCCTGTCCTCGTATCCCTTCCATGTGCTACATAGTGATGCTGGCTTAGCGCTCATAACAACCTCTCCTTCCTTGTACCTGAACCCATGAACACATTACTAACGCGTGTGAGTGAGAGAGAATAACAAGGGCAGGCAGGGTTAAGGTGTAGGGCAGGGTGTTGTCATGAGAACACTCACTGACACAAGTGTTGACAGTACTACCAGGCCGGCGGCGGGGACCTGGCAGCCGCTGACGAACGCACCGTCGGAGGCAACGGAGGAGGTGGAGGTGGTGGTGGTGGTCTGGTGCATGGAGGAGGTGCAGGAGACCCGCTAGGGTACGGCAATGGCCGCGCTGGCGACACCTACGTCGACTGCTCCGGTGTCTACTGCCCGGACCAGTCCCTCATCTACTCCGCCAACTACTACCAGACCTACGACACATCTTACTATTCTAACAGGTGATTCTTCCAGTGTTCTGGTGCTGTAGTGGTGAGCCTCCAGTGATGGACAGTGTAGAGTGTAGTAGCAGCAGTCGTAGTAGCAGTGGCTATATCACTACTAGTAGTTGTATTAGTAGATGTAGTTATTATTGTAGAATTGATAACAGTTACTGTAGTAGTAGTAACAGGAGAAGCAGCAGAAATAACAGTAGTAACAATTGTAATGGTTCTGGTGTTATTAGAAGTATTATTAAAAGAGCAAGAAAATGATCTTTATAAGAAACCTTGCAAAAGTTGTTGGTAAATCACATCAGCAAAATATTGAGGAAATGATAGAAAGTTGAGAGAAGAGGAGGAGGTGCACATTCCCCCTGGGAGGAAGGGAGGGAGCCTGAGCACCCGTGGTGCATGCCACCATCACAGAGCTCCAGCACAGGAGGAACATGCTCAGTAATGCACAGCACCAAGGACGTCTGGATGGGTATAACATGTACTATCCCATCACTTCACAGTGAAGCAACAACAAAAAGACAATGAAATAGGCGAATACTTAATGAGTTAAGACACGCAGATCAAAACATAAATTCGAAGACAAAGGTAAGAAGAAGGCAGGTGATCCAGACAGTAGACGGAGGACAGGACGTGGTCCTTCACACCGGGAGGCAGAACTATCCCATATTGCAGGAACAATGTTAGGAGTTTAAATTGCTTCTATACCAGTGCCAGAAGTCTAGTAGACAAATGTGAGACGGTGGGCGCATACACGGAGACCAGGGATGGCCACGTCACCGGCCACGGAGCTGTCAGCTGCGCTGTCAACGATGTGTGTGTCTCCTTCATTGATGAAGATTAAGCCACCACACAAGGTGGCACGGGCATGAATAGCCCGTAATGCACGTCATACTTTGTGACGGTTAAGCACCGTCGGGTCCTGTCATTAAATGGCTGGGTGACCATGTGGACAGCTAGGGCAGGCCCACAATAAGCCTAATAGGCTTCATGTACCTAAGATGGGATAATAATTTTCAAGAGCCCCACTTTTATATTTTTGCCCGATTAACTCTTGTTGTTTTCTTCGCCGTATCTCAAGTTCAAGTACATTTATTGAGACAATAAAATACATCTCAAAGGGATAGAGTAGCTGAGGCTATTTCTACCCTCTTCTACTTCAAGTCCCTCAAGGGGCGCACAAATTCAGTGAGTACAAATACACACCTCACAATGCAAGAATCACATTTAACATTGCAGGTAATGTAATAAAGCATATAAGTGTTACACTCTTGGGGACAAAGTGCTTGGAGCTCCTAAGTATTCTGTCTATCATGCTATTATCACACATCCAAAGCTGTGTCTCAGTCTCCAGACCATCAATGGATAATTTATAATTTGTGTAATACATATTGTTCAAGCAGTCACAGGTCACTAGCAGTTGGGTGGCAACGTAAACATATCTCTAGTAAGGCATATTTTTGCCATATTGATTACAATTTTAGACGAAAATGTTTAAAACAAACGCTTCCCAGAGACCACCTTTCTTGCTTCTGTACAGCCTGGACAACTCTTGTGTAGCCAACACTGATATATTACTTTCAGTTTATCCCAGATTCATATAATATTTATATTAAGCTCTGCTATATTATCTAATTCACGTCGATGGCCATATTTGAGTAAGGTTCAGCCCTCGCTGAAGTTATTGTGGCGGACAGACATTAACTTACTTGTGTGAGGAACTAAAGCATCTCGTATTCCAGGTTCAAAACAAAGGACGTTGAAGGATAATGTTCGGCTACATCACATGATTAAAGTACTGAAGATGGTCAGCCTTTCCGGTCTCGTTCACCAGCCTCGAGTGCTCTAGGGCCGGTGCAGCTGCCCTGGTGTCTCATGCCCTCGTGTACGTCTGTGAGAGTTTGCAGCTCTGGAAGGACAGTGTAGCTGGTGCCTCACGCCCTCCTGTACGTCTGTAAGAGTCGGGAGCTCTGGAAGGACAGTGCAGCTGGTGCGTCACGCCCTCTTGTACGTCTGTAAGAGTCTGGAGCTCTGGAAGAACAGTGCAGCTGGTGCCTCACGCCCTCTTGTACGTCTGTAAGAGTCGGGAGCTCTGGAAGGACAGTGCAGCTGGTGCCTCACGCCCTCCTGTACGTCTGTAAGAGTCGGGAGCTCTGGAAGGACAGTGCAGCTGCTCAGATACGTCAAGTCCTGTGGTGCAACTGCACATCCGGTACCGAAGTGGTCGTATAATGTCTTGCACAAACTGTTCTCATCTGCGTCAAGATCTTGTGACATGTTTATGAACATGAAGGCAAGCGGTGGACTGGTGCAATCTGAGGCGTTCACATCTTCCACAAACTTCTGTAAATATTCAATGGAAAGAGAACCTTCCTTTGAAAATATATGCAAATATTTTCAGGTGTTGTGGCCTTTCAATAGACATGTTGGGTGATAACAGGATCTGTTGTGCTAGACAGAAGCAGATACTCAAGCGGTTGTGTGGTATATGTGACCATGGGTAGACCTTGTATGTTTATGAGTCTGGTTGTATGGTGATAATAAGTGAACTCTGCTTACATGAGGCATCACGGAGAGGGTTCCCACACACTTTGCTTGGGTAGGCACCAGATATGATCACGGGAGCATCATTCACAGATGGGATGAGGGGGGGCATCATTCACAGATGGGATGAGGGGGAGCATCATTCACAGATGAGGTGAGGGGGGGCATCATTCACAGACTCAGGATCATGTTACTCCACGTCCCACCTCACTCTCGTGTAATACCATGAACTACCTGTAAATATTAATAGTGACTTTCCTAGTCGTCGTTCTCTTTGTCGAAGAATGAAAATTACACGTACGCGCGCGCGCACACACACACACACACACACACACACACACACACACACACACACACACACACACACACACACACACACACACACACACACACACACACACACACACACACACACACACACACACACACACACATGTATGTGTGCTCGAAACTCCATCTGCTGTTTCACTGGTCGATTCTTCGGCTGGAAACGTGGGTAAAAGTGTAGTTTTATTAAGATAATGTATTATTTAAAAGGCTTGATATTGTCACCAGCCCTCAAAACAACATTCCAAATGAATACTTGACAGGAATCGGTCACCACAGTCAGTGTTTTGAGCGACCTACGTGTTGTCAAAGTAATATTGACTGTATCCAGAAATATTAACAAATGTAGTATACCTTGCCATAATGTTTAGGTTATTGCCATATAAAACTGGAAGTATGGTTACTACAGCACGATATTGACACAATAAAAGACGTCTGCTCGAGTTGTCAGTTCCTGTCTGAAGTTATTACCTCAGATATTGCTAAAGATATTGCTAAACAAGGTGTTATACTAGTTATTGCAAGAGTGAAGACAGCAACACTAAAGCTAACTGCTGAGCGAGTCCAGGACGTGTTGCAGACGTGAAGTTTTATTTCATCTCCTTCCAACTGCTTTGCTGACAGTCTCTGGGGTGCCATGATGGAGTCTGCCAATCTCTGGCTGCCTTACTGGTTCTTAAAGTCATCAATGAACCGCTTGAACTCATGTCTTGCTATACTGAACATAATTAATACAAATGTATGTTAGCATTGCATTGCTAAGGTCACTACCATAGAGAATGCACGTGGTGAAGCACTAGATATGAAAAAATAAGTATTTTGTAACGTAGCCCTTTACGTAACACAAAATATTTTGTAACGTAGATCTCTACGTATCACAAAGTATTTTGTAACGTAGATCTTTACGTATCACAAAGTATTTTGTAACGTAGACCTCTACGTATCACAAAGTATTTTGTAACGTAGATCTTTACGTATCACAAAGTATTTTGTAACGTAGATCTTTACGTATCACAAAGCATTTTGTAACGTAGACCTCTACGTATCACAAAGTATTTTGTAACGTAGCCCTCTATGTATCACAAAGTATTTTGTAACGTAGCCTTTATATAACAAAATATTTTGTAACGTACACCTCTACGTATCACAAAGTATTTTGTAACGTAGCCTTTATGTATCACAAAGTATTTTGTAACGTAGACCTCTACGTATCACAAAGTATTTTGTAATGTAGCCATTTACTAACACAAAGTGTTTTGTAATGTAGGCCTTTACGTAACAAAATATTTTGTAACATAATTCTTTACGTAACACAAAGTATTTTGTAACATAGCCCTTTACGTACCAAATTATTTTGTAAGAGATTATTACATAATACAATATTTTGTACTGTAGACCTTTACGTATAAATGGGAAAATGTCTTAACAAAATTCACATAAAAAGTATATATTTTTGGCAAAGTAGACTTGATTCATTGTTTTATTTTTGGCAAGTGTTCACGCCTATGAGTGTAAGTGATGGTGTAGAGACACGTTGTATTAAGATTTTATATACTATACAGTACTGTAGTCTTTCAGTCTGACAATAAACAAATATACCACGAGATGACTGCAAACTTCCTGGCCTCCACTACAGCCTGATGGCTCCCGCGGGAACATGACTGGTAGGTATTGGTTAATAAGAGTTTAATAAGTTTATTTTGTTGCGAAATTGATTATTTTTTCCCCAGATATCTGGTTATTATTTATTGTGTTTTGGAAAATTATTTGATTTATTACTCATTTATTTTCCATAAGATAAGGGGGGCACCCGGGTGTGCCCGGGTCTCTCTTTCTCTCCACCCCTCCCTTCTCTCTAACTCCTCTCTCCGTTTCGTTCTTCTCTGTTCGTAAGTACGCAAGTACTTACGAACGTGTACATCTTTCTTCAATCTTTGACGGCTTTGATTACATTTATTAAACAGTTTACAAGCATGAAAACTTCCCAATCAACTGTTGTTATTGTCATAAACAGCCTCCTGGTGCTTCGGAGCTCATTAACTGTTTAATAATTGTAAACAAAGCCGCCAAAGATTGAGAAAAGATTTACAGGTTCGTAAGTGCTTGCGTAACTGCTTCGTGAATCTGGCCCACTGGTGGTCTTCCTGGCAAGTGGCGATCAAGCTTTTGAAGACGTATAACAGCCTCTCGACAGAATAGGGCACAGTTGTCTTGAATTAGGGCATAACATTTCAACTGAAAACCAAAAGCCTTGTACTATGCAAGCTCTGACCCGCAAATACACTTTACCATACAAAATAAAGAACTAGGAATATGGATCAACAAGAGGAGAACCTTCGAAAAGCAAACAAGATATATGAAGGAAAGGACAATCCTCAGGCTAAACAGAACAGGATTGGCGCCAAACACAACATTCTCATAACATTTTACACTCGAACAATCCATTGAAGACTACGCAGTCGCTGCTCTCATCACTCTCCGAAAAAAAAGTCAAAACTCTGGAAACTCAAAACAGAGCCACGAGGAGCATCACAGGTGCACGAAAATGGTCGAAATCCTAAATCTTCACCTAGAGACAAATCTGGAACCACTTGGAACTAGAATCCAGGCCCATAACATCATCCCAAGCAATCAAGATCTTTTAAAACCATTACCGGATGTTGT
>WNGS01163947.1:21571635-21584135 GCA_020271785.1 Procambarus virginalis | reverse complement strand
AACGAAATGGTTCTCAAACATTTCGTCCTGGCCGGGATTCGAACCCAGGACCTATTGGTCTGGTAGCGGGAAGTGCGACAGTGTGCCTGACTTATGGTGTCTCCTTCCTCCTCCAGGTGGCGCTGTTCCCCGGACGAGGGAAGCTGTCTACCGTCCTGCCGGAGTTCCCGTCCCTCAAGGATGTCCTCCTCCCTCCCCACGTCGCCCCAGACAAGGTGAGTCCCCCCCCCCCTCACCTTACCTCAGTAGGTTCACTCACCCGCCCCTTGAACCTCTGTGTCTCCGTCTCGACGCCATAATATCCAATCTCAAGACGAGAGCCTCCCTGTTTGATCACTGATAAGTGTGACTAAGGATCTTAATGTAGGCGGAGGAACTTCTCGAGTCCCAGTCAACACGCGGACCTGGAGACTCGTGCAACGAATAGCTCAAAATATAATTGGTTATGCAATTTACACACAATATACTGTGTTGATCTGACTCCCAACATGGGTAAGCTGCTCCCTGTGAGCCCTGAACCGGGGACGGTATTTACTAGTCAACCTTTGTTTGTGTCTGGGGTTACAGACCTGGGGAGGCAGGTGTGTCTCCCTCATCTGTGAGACCTGGGGAGACAGGTGTGTGTCTCATGTGTGTGGTCTCGCGTCACAGGGAGGCAGGAGAGTGTATCTTCCTTATCTCCGAGTCTGGAGTCACAGGGAGATAGAGGAGTGAGACTACAGATTTTGTTCCGTAAACTAGCTTATGTAGAATTTAAAACATTATAATATCCTTTGCGAAATTCGAACTCTGTACTGCTGAGTTTCTAGGCCAGTACGATAAGTGCAAAGTGATATGAATAAAATTACAGATATTTATGCAGAATCTACCTTTGTTATATCAATGAAAGTGCAGAAATGAGTATTATATTTTGTCGTTATGTATATTTCCTAATTTATTTTCCTTTTTTTCCATGTGTCGACCTCACTCATTGTGGCCCTTCTTGATGATGTGAACTTCTTCATCTGGCAATGTGGCTCTCTTCCTGGTATTGTGGTCGTCTGTTTGACATGGCACTCTCCTGTGGCCTTCCCTACCTGGAAACATGGCCTCCTCCTTGGCACTGTGGCCTCCCCTACCCGGCAACATGGCCTCCTCCTTGGCACTGTGGCCTCCTCTACCCGGCAACATGGCCTCCTACTTGGTACTGTGGCCTCCCCTACCCTGCAACATGGTCTCCTCCTTGGTACTGTGGCCTCCCCTACCCGGCAACATGGCCTGTCCCTGGCCCCCTGGCGGTGAACAAAGCAGGTTGCCACCTTCGTCATGATGTACAGGACTCACTGTCAACGGATCCTTGACACTGTCATCCGTGCCAGCTTCGACGAGGTGAGTGGTGAAGTGACTGACTGAAGGGGGGGGGTCAGGAAGAGACAAAGGGGGGGGGTCAGAGCTTGTTATTACGATGACGTGTTGTTATTAAAGTCATAACTACGACCAACACTGTAACATAACAACACTCATCATATGGGTAACGTAGACAGTAGTTATGGTCACAATGACGTAGTTACAATGTGGTACTGGGCAGTAGTTATAATGATTATTTTTCATTTGGATGTTGATGAGGTCAATCCTTCCCGGTTCAGTTTATTTGATATATCCAAGACTAAGCACAGGAAAACATAATCAGCTTATGACTTCGATCTTATCAATGTTCATGAAATATTGCATTTAATTTTCATGACTGATTTTTTAATATGTCAGTAAAAGATAATGTGTCCACTGTTTGTGCCTCTGTCTTATGGGTTATTATAATCGTACAATACATGTTTAGAATATTCATACAATCTAATCTCACTTTACGTGTACCTGCCCTGTGCTGACCTCCCTGTCACTACGCTCACCTGGTCTTTGACCTACGCTGACCTGGTACCTGCGACCTCCGCTGACCTGGCCTCTGACCTACGCTGACCTGGTATCTGCGACTTCCGCTGACCTGGCCTCTGACCTACGCTGACCTGGTACCTGCGACCTACGCTGGGCTGGCCTGATATCTGTGTGTTCAGATTCAGAGCTTCCTGCTGCACTTCTGGCAGGGAATGCCTCCTCACCTGGGGAGTATCCTCAGCACCAATGTCCTCGTCAACCTGGTGGGCGTGTGTGACTCCATCCTCTACCGCGCCATCTGCAGCGTCCTTATGCCCTCTGTCCTGCAGGTAAGGACAAGGAGGAAGATAGGGAGAGGAGTCCTGCACAGGCGCATGACTCACTCATGTTTCTCATCACTTACTTATGGCTCTTGTCATTTACTGATGTTTCTTATTATTTATTCATGCTCACTCTCTCTCACTTCTACAGGCCATCCCTGACAGCCTGACTCAGGTCATCCGGAAGTTTACGCATGACTTGGACTCCTGGCTCAGGGTCGCCCTAGATGACCTTCCTGACAACTTACGCCAGGTTAAAATTGACCGTTAGTATCTCTCATGTGTTCTCTCAGTCACTCACTTACTCACAAATCACTTATCTTGAGCAATCTTGCTTCTTCGCTACCGCGCTCCCTCCTCTCTGTATCTCTCTGTATCTCTCTGTATCTCTCTGTATCTCTCTGTATCTCTCTGTATCTCTCTCTATCGCTCTCTCTCTCTCTCTCTCCTCTCTCCTCTCTCTCTCTCTCTCTCTCTCTCTCTCTCTCTCTCTCTCTCTCTCTCTCTCTCTCTCTCCATCTCTCTCTCCTTGCCTCCCTCTTCCTTTTTTCAATTATTCTCTCCAACTCACCCAAATGAGTTAGGAAGAAACCACTGGACACAATGCCACCACCACAGGCTGCCTTGATCACCGCTGAAACCGCAGAGCCTAAGAATATTCCTGGACCCTGTTCTGAAGTTTCCCAAAATTCATAAAGTTTAATAAAGATTCAGCAATTATAGCATTAATGTTAATTTGTTATTTTGTATTGTTATGTAAATTATTATAGACGGTAATAACGTATAATGGCTTATAGATAATTATATTAAGAGTTAATGATTTATCGATTATTATGTATATTGATTAATATAATTGATGATGGTCCAGGACCCACCTGAACGTTGTCAATTCCTGAATTATAATGAATTATATATCATCAGTAATGAATTATATATGACGACTAAAGATTTATACAAGTGATTATATGATAAATATATATGATATACAATTATTTGATCAAATTATATGTAATACAGCAATAACTATTATGAACAGGTCTCGAACTTACAAGATTAATGATAACAGATAAGGGTTATTGATGATAATTATAATGAATAGTGGATGATGATAATAATAATTGTTGAATATATTTATATTAATGGTGATTATAATTGATTACATTTAATAAAATATAAATGATCATACCTCTGTTATAGATAATAGATTTTTCTTAAGTACTGTATAATGATTAATGAATAACTTTTATTGTATATAGTAACTGACAATTATACATGAGGAACAGATGGATAATGTTCATATAGATTATAAGTATACATGATGCTCATACATATTATAATTATGCATGATGATCATTCAGATTATAATTATACATGATTCTCATACAAATTATAATATATATATATATATATATATATCTGTTAATTATCTATATCGGTTAATTATCCATATCGGTTAATTATTAATAGTAATTATATATAAACATAATCTATATCGGTTATCTACTATCCTTTCTATTGGGCTTCACAATCTTCTATCCGTACTTTTTTCCTTCATATTCTTCTATCCGTTCTCTTGTATTTCACAGTCTTCTATCCTTTTTTTTATTGGGTTTCACATTCTATTGCGCTTTATATTCTTATTTTTTTCTACAGTGGTTCTATTCTTGCAGTCACGCATCGCGTGCTTCTACACGTAAACAAATCCACCTGCTCCATGTTGTAAACAAATCCACCTGCTCCTTGGTGTAAACAAATCCACCTGATCCTTGTAGTAAACAAGGAGAATCACTTCCCAATCGCGACTTTGTTTTTCAGTTGCGTGTCGCTTCTCGCGGATGTTGCGACGCCAGACTTCTCTAAACCACCTGTGTCAGGCGTCGCGGATGGTGCTTCACGCGCCAGACATCACTCAGCAGATGGTGCACGACTGGCGCCAGGTGGACCTGGAGACCATCAGTCGACACACACTCTACTCCATGGACAAGCACACCACCAGCGGCGTCACCGTCGACCTCATCATGAGTTGTGAGTCGCCTTTATAGTGGTGTTGACTCGATGGGATGAGGGGCTGTGTTCTCGTGGGGCACTATACGAGGGCCTTTCCATGGGGCACTATGAGAGGATCTTTCCATGGGGCACTATGAGAGGGCCTTTCCATGGGGCACTATGAGAGGGCCTTTCCATGGGGCACTATGAGAGGGCCTTTCCATGGGGCACTATGAGAGGGCCTTTCCATGGGGCACTATGAGAGGGCCTTTCCATGGGGCACTATGAGAGGGCCTTTCCATGGGGCACTATGAGAGGGCCTTTCCATGGGGCACTATGAGAGGGTCTTTCCACGGGGCACTATGAGAGGGCCTTTCCATGGGGCACTATGAGAGGGCCTTTCCATGGGGCACTATGAGAGGGCCTTTCCATGGGGCACTATGAGAGGGCCTTTCCATGGGGCACTATGAGAGGGCCTTTCCATGGGGCACTATGAGAGGGCCTTTCCATGGGGCACTATGAGAGGGCCTTTCCATGGGGCACTATGAGAGGGCCTTTCCATGGGGCACTATGAGAGGGCCTTTCCATGGGGCACTATGAGAGGGCCTTTCCATGGGGCACTATGAGAGGGCCTTTCCATGGGGCACTATGAGAGGGCCTTTCCATGGGGCACTATGAGAGGGCCTTTCCATGGGGCACTATGAGAGGGCCTTTCCATGGGGGTTGTGTGCTCGAAAATTATCCATATAAACGCTAAAAAAGGACATCCAAGAATGTCCTTGGAGGGGTATTGCCTTGTGAAGAAGGACCCTTGGACGGGAACTACATGATAGATGAGGAATGGTAGGTTGCTCTTACCAGACGCTCATGGAGACCTTCTCTCAGGTAATGTAAGGGTCACATTGTCACTGCAAAAAGGGAGACAATACGACTTGGGTGTAGACTTCGTGATGTGTCATAGAGACGATAAGGACATCCTTACATCATACTGCATAGGGAAATGTAGAATTATGGAAGATTTTGTTCGCTTCCATTTAGTATTTGATATTAAACATCCGTAAGCTACTGTATTGTATTTTATTATACTTCCTTGTACTGCAGTATGTTTTTACTGCAGTACAAGGAAGTATATCTAATTTTATCTCAGAATATTGCAGTTGCGTTGTATATCACTTTGTTACATGTAATTGCATTGCAGTATATAGCGAGTTTGAACGTCTCCTGGAGGAGGGGGCGCCCCTAGAGGCCTATAGCGAGTGGTTGGAGGCGATGGTGGAACGATGTGTGTTGCTGGGGGCCCGCAGGAACAAGGCCCCCGTACACAAAGTGGCCCACTCCTTCCTGCTCATGTGGTCCTGCTTCGGCACCAGAGTCATCAGGGACATGACCCTACACTCAGCCCCAAGCTTCGGTGAGTGTCATCCTGTGTCTTCAGGGGAAGGCGTGCACCTTCCTCAGAGACGGGGAGGTTTGTAATTGGTGAAATATACATGTAAACACGTAATGAAATATGAAGACTGATGATTCTACGACTGAGGCTGCATGACGGGATAGTGTCTGAGGAGTTCAGATTCCGTCGTACAGTTCACAATATACATTCATATTTGTGAGTAATTTAGAGGTGTATGTTAAGAATAGCTGTTTGAAAATTGTACATGATTTAATCAGTGTTATAATTTATGCTGTACCATGACTCCTTTATTGCTATTCTGCTTTACCTCCTTACTAAACAGCTCTTCATGTATAAACCCTTTCTGTAATAAACGGCTCCACTTCCTTACTGAAGGAGCCCATTCAGCAAACAACACCCCTCTTCGCTAACGGGACCCAATCAACAAGCGCACCCAACGTCTACTAAACCACATCTCACTCACCAGAGGTCAGATTCGCGTAGCAGTTACGCAAGTACTTACGAACGTGTACATCTTTCCTTAATTCTTTGGCGGGTTTCGTTACATTTATTAAACGTTTACAAGCATGAAAACTTCCCAATCAACTGTTGTTATTGTTATAAACAGCCTCCTGGTGCTTCGGAGCTCATTAACTGTTTAATAATTGTAAACAAAGCTGCCAAAGATTGAGAAAAGATGTACAGGTTCGTAAGTGTTTGGGTAACTGCTTCGCGAACATGGCCTCAGACCTCTCCTCGCGTGACGACTCTCGTTCCTCACCTCACCAATACTAACCTCCCATCCTTCCATCCCCCTAAGGGTCGTTCCACCTGCTCCACCTGATGTTCGACGACTACGTGCTCTACCTGGTGGAGTCGCTGCATGCCGAGGAGAAGGCCAGGGAGCTCCTCAACAACATCGCTACCGACTCTCCGCCCGACTGCTCAGACCGGGATTCGGAGGTACTATTACGGGTCTGCTGGATACTTCGAACTCACAACTGCAACGAATATGCAGCTGTGAATATTTAGCTTGTTTATTGAATATTTGGTTTGTTGACTATTTAGCTAGTTAGATAGCAAGGTAATATGTATCCGTGTATGTGTACTGCTTGCAGATCCTGACAACGAGGACAGCCTCCACGCCCTCACCTTCCTGATGGGAGGATCGACGCCCATGGGGAGCGGGGCGGAACAGCCACGCCCACGACGCCCGGGGTGTCCCCCCAGCTCCCAGCCCACCCATGACCTGCACCTCTCCCCCACGCCCACCACAATTCTCGGGTGCGTACAGGTCTCCCCCCCCCCCCCCGACACTTAATAATGTCTCACACTTCTCATTACCTATTGCCTCTCACCATCCCATTGCATCTCACCGTCCCATTGCCTCTCACTATGCCACTGCGTCTGAGACTCAATATAATTCGTGCCGACGTGGATGCAGGTCTGGACTGCAGCCTGGTGGAGGAGGAAGGCAGCATGGACTACATCTCCAGCCNTGACCTTTATTCTTGTCCTAGGCATCGCCTGGGACCTTAGCCAGTAGCAATAAGGACGATAATGTTGACCAAACACACACTCGACTTGAGAATGGTCCCAGGACGGACGAAACGTCGTCTTCACTTTTTAGTGTGTAGTTGGTCACCATATTTCAGCCACGTTATTGTGACTCCTCGTCTGCAATGGCGATAATAGTAGTAGTAGGCATCCATCAGTCTCAGGAGACTATGGAGTCTTGTGCTCGGGTGTTGGTCTGAAGTGGCTCTCCAGTTAGCAAAGCCAGGGTAGTTTGATACGGAGAAGGTGTCACAACAATAATAATATTTTATCCATCAAATTGAAGTAAATATTATTCAGATGTAAAGAATATTTGCGGGTATATAATATTGTGTTAAATGTATGTAAACAACCTGCATTCCTACAAGCTAGCCTAACCCAAACCGTACTCTCGCTGGCTAATCTAACCCAAACTGCACTCCTACAAGCTAGCCTAACCCAAACCGCACTTAAATATATAAACAACTAGCACTCCTACAGGCTAGCCTAACCCAAACCGTACTGTCCGCTGGCTAATGTAACCCAAACCGCACTTCTGCTGGCTAATCTAACCCAAACCGCACGCGTACAGTCTAGCCTAATCCAAATTGCATGCCTAGAGGCTAGCCGAACCCAAACCGCATTCCTGTAGGCTAGCCGAACCCAAACCGCATTCATGTAGGCTAGCCGAACCCAACCGCATTCTATAGGCTAGCCGAACCTAAACCGCATTCTATAGTCTAGCCGAACCCAAACCGCACTCCTATAGGCTAGCCGAACCCAAACCGCATTCCTATAGTCTAGCCGAACCCAACCGCACCTATAGTTTAGCCGAACCCAAACTGCACTCCTATAGGCTAGCTTAACCCTAAATATACTCTTACAGGTTAGCCGAACCAAAACCGCACTCATGCTGACTAATCTAACCCAAACCGCACTCCTGCTGCTCCACTTTGCAAACGGAATATGGATAGGGCTATGTATGGCTATGGGACCCATCTTCAGAGAATGGAGGCACTTGCCCGGAGCTTGGACCCCCCCACCCACACCCACACACACCTGTGGTGCTTACCTCTCCCCCCCACCCACACACACACCTGTGGTGCTTACCTCTCCCCCCCCCCCCCACACACACCTGTGGTGCGTACCTCACCCTCACATGAAAACCTCAGCAGCATCTCGCCAACAACACGCGCCAAATATCGGGATATGAAACGCATGGATAAAAAAAATTTCATTACAGCCACAAGGTCAAAAATTGGTACCTATTTCCCCATAACGACTCAACATTTAAATTCATAAATATCGGTAGCGGCGGCTATCTGGAATATTGTACTCACCTACTTGTGCTTACGGGGGTTGAGCTCTGGCTCTTTGGTCCCGCCTCTCAACTGTCAATCAACACTGTGTGCTGCCTTGGGAGGGGAGGATGGGTAGTGGGGAGAGTTAGTGATGAGCGGGGTTGGGAAGGGAGTTAGGAATGGAGAACAGGGCTGGATGGAGGTACTAGTGGTTGTAGGGATTAGAAGATGGGAAGAGGTGGTGGTTAGGTGGAAAGGGGGTTTAGGAAGGGGAAAGCAGGGGGAGAGGGGAGGAATGTTGCGTCTCCCAGGTGTAGGCAAGTGAGGCGAAGGCGGCCGCCCTTAAGTGGAAGAATCAAGGCAGATTCCACCCCTCTGGATTTCGTATTTTGTGTCGGGTGGCTGCAAGTGACTATATACCCGCGGCCTGCGTGTGTTCGCTAGTGTGTGTGTGTGTGTGTGTGTGTTGTGTGTGTGTGTGTGTATTCACTTAGTTGTATTTTACGGGGGTTGAGCTTTGCTCTTTCGGCCCGCCTCTCAACTGTCAATCAACTGTTTACTAACTACTTTTTTTTTCCCACACCACACACACACCCAGGAAGCAGCCCGTGACAGCTGACTAACTCCCAGGTACCTATTTACTGCTAGGTAACAGGGGCATTCAGGGTGAAAGAAACTTTGCCCATTTGTTTCTGCCGGGTGCGGGAATCGAACCCGCGCCACAGAATTACGAATCCTGCACGCTATCCACCAGGCTACTGGCCCCTGTGTGTGTGTGTGTGTGTGTGTGTGTGTGTGTGTGTGTGTGTGTGTGTGTGTGTGTGTGTGTGTGTGTGTGTGTGTGTGTGTGTGTGTGTGTGTGTGTGTGTGTGTGTGTGTGTGCGCGCGCGTGCACGGCCCACCTCATCTCACGCGTGTTTGATTTGAGTATATGGAAGGTTTGTGTTGTATGATGGTAGGGTGTGGGGTAGGTGTTGCATGACAGATAATGCTGATATATATATATATATATATATATATATATATATATATATATATATATATATATATATATATATATCGTTTGGTCATGTGTGGGGGGGGTTTACACCTAGAGCATACCTGTAGAGGGTTTCGAGAGTTCTTCTCCTCCCCGAGTCCGGCCTGAGGCCAGGCCACGACTTTTGATAACTTGGTCCAACAGGCTGTTGCTTGGTGCGGCCCGCAGGCCCACATATCCCACTACAACTCGGTGGTCTGGCACTTCTTGCAAGAACCTGTGTAAATGCTTCTTGAAGACGTGCTTTTTGTTCCGGCAATATTTCTAATGCTTGCTGGGAGAGTATTGAACAGCCGGGGACCTCTGGTGTTCAGTGTTCTCTGATTGTGCCTATGGCACCTCTACTCCTCACTGGTTCTATTCTGCATTTGCTTCGGTATCTTTTGCGCCAGCATTTTGTTATTCTACTGTGCAAATTTAGGACCTGGGCCTTCAGTATCTTCCATGTATATATTATTTGATACCTTTCTCGTGTCATTTCCAGAGCTTTGAGACGGTTCCAATAATTTAGGTGTTTCATCGCGTCTATGTGTGCCGTATATGCTCTCTGTATTCCCTCTATTTCAGAAATTACTCCTGTTCTGAAAGGGGAAGTGAGTACCTAACAGTTCTCAAGACGAGACAGCACCAGTAATTTAAATAATATTAGCATTGCTGTGGATTTGAACGTAGTTATAATCCATTCTATCATTTTCCTGGCCGCCGCTATATTTACTCGGTTATGTTCACTAAATGTCAGGTCGTCAGACATTCCCCAGATCGTTTACATGTTGCTTTCCTTCTATGAGTAAGACTGATTGTGTCCTTTACCTTGTGTTTCGTTTTCATCATTTCCACCATTCCAGTTGATTGACAGTTGAAAGGCATGACTAAAGAGCCAAAGTTCAACCCCCGCAAGCAGGACAACTAGGTGAGGCACCAGGAAATTATCACCGTTAAACATTATGTTTAACAGTGATAAGTTCCTGGTTCCTGGTTGATGTCTCGCTATGGTGGTGCTGGAGGTGGTGAGGTATGATGGCTTAGAACCACCCTCACTATCACAGAGAGAGAGAGAGAGAGAATTTGAGAATTTTTACATTCTGTTTGACAGAAAGTTGAACATCCACTCTACTCGTTAATCCTGTTGATTTATTTTTATGGGCTATCATTCCATGGCCACACTTATCAAATACTACTGCGAATACCACTTTGTATACTACTGTGTATACAACGTCTGCATTTTGTTTGTTTTTCTTCTAATAGTTCCGTGATTTTGTCATAGTGGTTGAGTAATTGCGAAAAACAAGATTTTTCTGGTCTGAATCCATGTTGTCCTATGTTGTGTAGTTGTTGTTTTCCCTGAAACTGGAGATTTGAGTCCTAAGCACTTTTAAATCTTATTATGTCTAGTCTATAGTTTTTTGCCAAAGCTTTACTACTTCCCTTGGGGTAATGAAAGGGAAGGGAGCTAACAGGAGGAAGCATCAAACCATTATGATTATAAAGCACATGGAAGGGATCAGGCTAAGGATTTGGGATGTGACGAGGAAGAGGAATGGTGCCAAACATCTTGGACGGTCGGGGATTGAACGCCGACCAGTGAGAGACTGTTTTAGGAAGAGTGGCGATCTTTGGTGCACCTGGTGGAGGGGCACCTGGAGCCTCCTGCAGGTGCCGCGGGAGCTGGTGCGCCACCCTCCCTCCTGCTGTGTGGGGCCAATATACTCGCGACACCCCGCCGACACCCTGGGATCGATTCTCGCTCCTGCCTGGTGAGGGGGTGGGCGTGACAGGTCGTGGGGAGGTGGTTTTCTCTGGGTGAAGATGGGCTGGCGTGTGTATTTACTATTTGTGCCTACAAAGACGAGCTATTAGCTCTTGGACCCCACCTTTCTGGTGGGGGTCCAAGAGCTAATAGCTCGGGCCTATTTTTCCTCTATTATATCTACTACAGATCTTTCCCTATTACTTACATTCCCAATCATACACATACACACACATATTCTCAGGAAGCAGCCTGTAGCAACTGTCTAACTCTTATTTACCTATTTACTACTAGGTGAACAGGGACATCAGGGTGAAAGAAACTTTGCCCATTTGTTTCCGCCTCGGCCGGGAATCGAATCCGGGCCGTTTGGACTACGACTCCCGAGCGCTGTCCGCTCAGCCGCGAGGCCCCCCCCCCTGTGTGTGTGTGTGTGTGTGTGTGTGTTCTCGCCACTCAATTGTTAATCAACCGGTGTGTTGTGCACGTATGCGCATGCGTGCTTGTATTTTCGTGTTTTCCTCCATCTGTATGTGCGTCTGTCTAAATATGTACGAACGTAATCAAGCAAGTACCTCTCCAGGCAGGCTATACATACTATTTCCCAAGGTTGTCGGTCTTTACCAAATATTCTTAAAGCAAGTCCAATTATTCGTTGCAATGTGGTGGAGCGTGTTGACCGTTGGGCGGTTGACCGTTGGGCGGTTAAGAACTGGTTCTTCTCCCAAGACGTTTGACCATAGCCTCAGATAAATGTACAAACCCTGAGTATTGAAGAGACAGGCCCGAGTTCTAATTCATAGATCATGGTCAAAGCTTTTATAAGCACTGGTGTCGTTATCTCTGGCGACAATGTTATTGGTCAAAGTCGAAGATTTAAGGCCGATGTGGCAACCATATGTCAGGGAACTGGTTGCCACATGGTCACATTTGACCTGTGAACTGGTTGCACAGGTCAAACTTTATAATTAGAAATTCTGGTTGCAAATCATCGTGGAAATGAAGATCATAAGTCAGGTCTAGGTCAAAGGTTAAAGCCAGAGATCAAGACCAAAGCCAGAGATCAAGACCAAAGCCAGAGATCAAGACCAAAGCCAGAGATCAAGACCAAAGCCAGAGATCAAGACCACAGCCAGAGCTCAAGGGGAACAAAATAATAATATAAACTTGAGTCTTGTGACATCTTCGGCCATCTGACCTTTCCAAGAGTATCTTCCAGTTGACAGTTTTTTGGTCTTCTGGTGAAATAAGAAGTAGAGAGAGAGACATGACACGGAGTCTCTGGTCCGCCCCCTGACGCTCCGTCCCTCGCCCC
>WNGS01163947.1:21556647-21571610 GCA_020271785.1 Procambarus virginalis | reverse complement strand
TGACGCTCAGTCCCTGACGCCCCCTGACGCCACCACACCTTCACACCTCATCCATTACCTTATACAACTCCTACACCAATATCTTACCGCCTGCCCTAAGCAATAAATACCTCTGATACAAGATGTCATCAGCGGAATAACTTGGTCGCCAATTAAATCTTTCCTGGAAGCCAATTAGGGGGCAACTTCCTGCCCAGTACCCGAGGGGAAATAATCACCGAGGGGTCGAACCCACGGAATGGAAAAAAACGAATCTTACACACAACTTGCAGAGAGTTGAGCTTGGTGGCCGGCGGCGGGCAGCCCCGCAGCGGAGGGCAAAGAACCTGCCCTGTGACGCGAGTCCGTAGGGTAAGAATATCCCCGGGCGGGCGTGGGGGGTGGACATGGTGTTGATGTGGCGTCTGGTTTATGACATATTGTGGCCACATGGCTTAATATTCTGCCTCTATTATTGTAGAGGCCATGTAGCCTCATATATATCACCCTAAGGTGACCACATAGCCTCATATATCTCCCAAAAGTGGCCACATAGCCTCATATATCTCTCTAAAGTGGCCGCATAGCCTCATATGTCTCCCTAAAGTGGCCACATAGCCTCATATATCTCCCAAAAGTGGCCACATAGCCTCATATATCTCCCTAAAGTGGCCACATAGCCTCATATATCTCCCAAAAGTGGCCACATAGCCTCATATATCTCCCTAAAGTGGCCACATAGCCTCATATATCTCCCTAAAGTGGCCACATAGCTTCACGTATCTCCCATCCTCTCTTAAAGTTTCTCAACGAACACAATGTACCTTATTATTTGTCTTTATGAGGCTTCAAACCTCTTGAGGAGGAAGACAAGATGGTGAGAGTATTGGTTAAAGATGTTGCTGGTGAGCGGGTTTTAGGATGATGAGAGACAGTGACGTCATTTCAACGCTCAACAGGCGCATGTGGAGATGCCTTACATCTGGAAAATAACCTTTATATGGCAGTGTTTACAATTCTTAACTATGTTGAAAACTCTTAACAAATTTATATTTGTAACATTTAATCAGGACAATGGATTTTTTTTCTCTCTCTCCTCTCCTCTCTCTTCTCCTCTATTCCCACTCTCTCGTCTCTCGCCTTCTCTCCTACTTCTCCTCTCTCGATCGTCTACTCTCATCTCTCTCATCTCGTCTCCTCTCTCTCATCTCTCTCTCCCCTCCCCCTCCCTCCCTCGCCCCTCCCTTTCCTCACCCCGTCCCTCCCTCACCCTCTCCCCTCACTGCTCTCCCTACTCCCTCCCTCCCCTCCCTCCCTCCCTCCATCCCGGCCTCCCCTCCCCTACCCCTCCCCTCCCCTCCCCTCCCCTCCCCTCTACTATCGACCCCGTCTTCACTACGACCTCAAAAGATGACAATTCCAGCAAAACTCTCCAAGGTCAAGTATATAAGATTATAAATTTTCAATTACTTTGATCGTTCTGTTGAAATCCTGGCCATGTTTGAGCACCCGGCGCCGTCCAGTCCCTCGCCTACTGGTCTCTCACCGTGATATACCCATAGCATATCCTACCCACACAATATACCCCTGTGCATACTGGCCTTTCACTCAGGTATAACCATAATATGTCCTAACTAGTAATATCCTCTACTATACTGGCAGCATATCACTGCCTGCCTAGCTCAAACAATTATATGTACTAGGCCTGCCCCACCACACCCTCCCCATGCCCTCCCTCCCTGCCCACCCACCTCCCTACCTCCGTCTCCTCCCTCCCTGCCCCACACCCACTACCCCTACCATCTCGTCTCCATCACCTCCCTCCCTTGCACCCACACACACTATCCCTCCGGCTTCTCCTCCCTCCCTGCCACACACCACACCCTAACTACAGTCTCCTCCCTCCCTGCCCACACACACACTGCCTCCTTCATGAACCAAAAGGTTGCTCCCAGAATACAAATCTGTCATCTGAACTTGTTTTGAAAATCGATATCTAAATTCACTATCATTTCAACTATCCTTCAGGAGTCTATGGACTCTGGGCTGAACACTTCATATTTATAGATTTCGTGAAGGAGGGGGACTTGGAGCCATGTCCCCCTTCAGGGGGGGGCATAGGATCAATTTCCAACCTGCAGTGACATTCGCAATAAAATCATCATGAATTTTTGCATAGTTCATGGTTTAGTGAGGCTAGCCGCAAGTGTCCTGACCTTCAACTTCAGACATTCTTTCTTATATCTACACACATATAGATTATATATAGTATATATAGTATATATAATATATATATATATATATATGCGAACAAGCCCTGAATGGTCCCCAGGACTATATGCGAAATCATTCGCATATAGTCCTGGGACCATTCAGGCTTGTCACATTTGTGTTCCTCACGTGGTGCCCCCAAACGAATGAGGGGATTTGGTAAAATGCTATGCCCAGATAACCATCCGGGTGCCGGCGGTGGGGTGGTTCAAATAGCTATCGGCTAGCACCTCATTCATGTCCGGTCGTGATGGTCAAGTGGTTTAGGCTTCCTTGTACATACCAGTTGCAGTTGCTCCTGGGAGTATGGGTTCGGAGTCACTTCTGGGGTGTGAGGTTTCATTCGCATATAGTCTCGGGACCATTCAGGGCTTGTTCGCATTTGTGTTCCTCACGTGTGCCCCAAAGAAATGAGGTGATTTGGTAAAATTGCTATGCCAAAGAATATCCATCCGGGTGCCGGCGGGGGGTGGTTCAAATAGTTTCGGCTATCACCCATCATTATGTCCGGTCTTGATGGTCAAGTGGTTAAGCGTTCTTGTACATACCAGTTGCATTGCTCCTGGAGTATGGTTCGAGTCACTTCTGGGGTGTGAGTTTTCATTCGACATATAGTCCTGGGGACCATTCAGGCTTGTTTCGCATGGTGTGTTCCTCACGTGTGCCCAAAGAATGAGGTGATTTGGTAAATGCTATGCCCAAGATATCCATCCGGGTGCCGGCGGTGGGTGGTTCAAAATAGCTTCGGCTATCACCTGCATTCTGTCCGGTCGTGATGGTCAAGTGGTTAAGGCGTCTTGTACATACCAGTTGCATTGGCTCCTGGGAGTATGGGTTTCGAGTCCCTTCTGGGGTTTTAGTTTTCATTCGCATATAGTCCTGGGACCATTCAGGCTTGTTCGCATTTGTGTTTCCTCACGTGGTGCCCCCAAGAATGAGGTGATTTGGTAACATGCTATGCACAAGATAACCCTCCGGGTGCCGGCGGTGGGGTGGACCAAATAGCTTCGGCCCTATACCATCATTATGTCCGGTCGTGATGGTCAAGTGGTTTAAGGCGTCCTTGTACATACCAGTTGCATTGCTCCGGGAGTATGGGTTCGACGTCCACTTCTGGGGTGTGAGTTTTCATTCGCATATAGTCCTGGGGACCATTCAGCTTGTTCGCAGTTTGTGTTCCTCACGTGTGCCCCAAAGATGAGGTGATTGGTAAACTGCTATGCCCCAAGATAACCATCCGGGTGGCCGGCGGTGGGGTGGTTCAAATAGCTTCGGCTATCACCGTCATTATTCCGGTCGTGATGGTCAAGTGGTTAAGGCGTCTTGTACTACCAGTTGCGTTGCTCCTGGGAGGATGGGGGTTCGAGTCACTTGCTGGGGTGTGAGTTTTGCACTTCATAAATATATATATTAAATATATATATATATATCGTATATATATTATATATCTATCTACATCTATGTCGTTACCTAGTAGCCAGAACGTCACACTTGGCCTACTACATGCAAGGCCCGATTTGCCTATAAGCCAAAGTTTTCCTGAATTAATATATTTGTTCTCTAATTTTTTTTCTTATGAACTGATAAAGCTACCATTTCATATGTATGAGGTCAATTTTTTTTCGTTGGAGTTAAATAACGTAGATATATGACCGAACCTAACCAACCCGACCTAACCTAACCTAACCTATCTTTAGGTGTGTAGAGTTTAGGGTTAGGTAGCCGACAATGTTAGGTTAGGTTTAGATTAGGGTAGGTTAGGTAGTCCGAAAAACAATTTTATTCATGAAAACTTGGCCCTATAAGGCAAATCTAGCCTTGCATAGTAGGCTGACAATTGCGTCTGGCTACTAGGTACGACTATATATATATATAATAGTGCTATATATATATATATATATATATAATATATATAAATATATAAATATATATAATATATATATATACTAATATATATATAATATATCTATAATCTATATATATATATATATATAAGTGTGTGTGTGTAAATACGGCATTTCAGGAATGGTCCATTGAAGGCTATTTCTTTATTTTATTTTTGTATAACTGTTTATGAGGGCTTCGGACAACCTCATGGAGGCGTTCGGACGCCGCCATCAGAGGAGCCACCGAGGCGTGAAATCCTCAATCTGCCATCTTATTCTGGGCGGCGATGGGCTCCTGCCTGCCTGCCGCCCTTTAGCATTTTAATATTTTACGACGGGCGGCAGTGAGCTGCGGGGGGAGGCGGGTTGGGGTGGGGGGGGGTCTCAGCCCTATAGAATTGTCAATGCCATGAAAGGTATAATGATTTTGTAGACCTGAGATCCTGAAATTTGAAGGGGACTGTAAGGGTTAAAGTTTACTTGTGTTTACAACACACACAAGGCGTTGGTGTTAAAGACGACAATATTATTATTATTGTTGTTATTATTATTATATTATTATTATTATTATTATTATTATTATTATATTATTATTGC
Organism: Procambarus virginalis; assembly: GCA_020271785.1. Classification (NCBI taxonomy): domain Eukaryota; kingdom Metazoa; phylum Arthropoda; class Malacostraca; order Decapoda; family Cambaridae; genus Procambarus; species Procambarus virginalis. The sequence continues at coordinate 21,566,877 of WNGS01163947.1, read as the reverse complement.
CCAAATAATTAAACGTGAGTAACAATGAGAAATCAGTTTGAGTCATGAGTGGGAGTCGGAACCAGCCCCCCCTCCCCTGCAACAGGCGATGCCTCAGGAGTCGGTTTGAATCCCGGATTGCTTTTACTTGTAGTGGTATCGGGAGGCTTGGGAGTACCCAGGGGGCAGGTTCGAACCCTCGTCATGGCTCCACCATCTTCTTCGATTATTTTATTATTATTAAATAATATATAAATATTTATCAAAGTATAGCTATAATAAATAATGATTTCTTCTCCCCTACCGCAGCGACATCAAGAAGGAGTGGCGACAAACAGGTGATGTGATGGTGTGTGTGGTGTGTGTGGTGTTGGTGTTGGTGTGGTGTGTGTGTGATGGTGTTATGTAGTGTGTGTGTTGTTTGTGTTAGGTGGTGTTGATTGTGTGGGTGGTTGTGTACTCACCTATTTGTACTCACACTATTTGTGCTTGCGGGGGTTGAGCTTGGGCTTCTTTGGTCCCGCCTCTCACACTGGCCCAATCAACTGGTGTACAGATTCCTGAGCCTCCTGGGCTCTATCTTATATGCCCTGCCCACCTGTATGGCAGTCAGCCTGCGTACCCACAGTTCCAGCGTAATGCGTTCCATCTGTTAACTACCTGACACTGAAAAGTTCCTTCTAACGTCTTCTGTGGCTCATGTGGGTACTCAGTTTCCACCTGTGTCCCCTTGTTCGCGTCCCCCCAGTGTTGAATAGGTTTCGTCCTTGTCTACCCGGTCGATTCCTCTGGAGATTTTGTAGGTTGTGATCAGAATCTCCCCTTACTCTTCGGTCTTCCAGTGTCGTAAGGTGCATTTCCACGCAGCCTTTCCTCGTAACCTATGCCTCTTAGTTCTGGGACTAGTCTAGTTGCGTACCTTTGGACTTTTTACCCTCTTACGAGCTTCTTTCGTCCTGTGCTTGACAAGGTACGGGCTCCATGCTGGGTCTGCGTACTCCAGGATTGGTCTTACATATGTGGTGTACAAGATTCTGAATTGATTCCTTACACAGGTTCCCTGAACGGCTGTTCTGATGTTTAGCCAGCCTCGCATATGCCGCAGATGTTATTCTTTTTATTATGTGGGCTTCAGGAGACAGGTTTGGTGTTGTATCAACTCCTAGATATCGTGCTCATCTGTCCGTTTCATTAAGTACTTCATCTCCTATTCTGTATCCTGTGCCTGATGGGCCGTCACCTGTTTCCACCGCCTAGGTTCATTACTATGCATTTACTCTGGTTGAACTTCAACAGCCAGATGTTGGACCATTCACTCAGTCAGTCTGTCTAGGTCGTCTTGTAGCCTCCTACTATCGTCCTCCAGTTTCCAATCCTCCTCATAATTTTGCATCATCGGCAAACATGAGAGAAACGATTCCTATACCCTCTGGGGAGATCAGTTACATATATCAGGAAACAGTATAGGTCCAAGGGACTGACCCCTGCGGGGACCCCACTCGTACGTCTCGCCAATCTGAGACCTCACCCTCACAGCTGACTCTTTGTCTCCTGATGGTTAGGTACTCCTGCATCCAACGGAGTAGGGTCCCAAAGCCTCCACTTTCACTCCAGCCTGCATCTCCAGCTTTCACTAGCCTCTTGTGTGGCACTGTATCAAAGGCTTATATCTGACAAATCAAAATAATGCAGGTCTGCCCACTTCCTCTCTCCTCTCTTGCTTCTTTTGTCGCATCGGTCGTAGAGATCCAATGTACACCCTGTGAGCAAGGACCTGCCATCCCTGAACCCATGTTGATGCTGTGTTACAATCTTCCTTGTCGCCTCCAGGTGTGTTCCCACTAGTTTCTTCGCACAATCTTCTCCATCAGCTTGCATGGTATGCAGGGTTAACGGTGCTGGTGGCTTGTTGTGTCCCTCCGGTGCTGGTGGCTTGTTGTGTCTCTCTCGGTGCTGGTGGCTTGTTGTGTCTCGGTGCTGGTGGCTTGTTGTGTCTCTCGGTGCTGGTGGCTTGTTGTGTCCCTCCCGGTGCTGGTGGCTTGTTGTGTCTCGGTGCTGGTGGCTTGTTGTGTCTCTCTCGGTGCTGGTGGCTTGTTGTGTCCCTCCCGGTGCTGGTGGCTTGTTGTGTCTCTCTCGGTGCTGGTGGCTTGTTGTGTCTCTCTCGGTGCTGGTGGCTTGTTGTGTCTCTCCCGGTGCTGGTGGCTTGTTGTGTCTCTCGGTGCTGGTGGCTTGTTGTGTCTCCCGGTGCTGGTGGCTTGTTGTGTCTCGGTGCTGGTGGCTTGTTGTGTCTCTCGGTGCTGGTGGCTTGTTGTGTCCCTCCCGGTGCTGGTGGCTTGTTGTGTCTCTCTCGGTGCTGGTGGCTTGTTGTGTCTCGGTGCTGGTGGCTTGTTGTGTCTCTCGGTGCTGGTGGCTTGTTGTGTCCCTCCCGGTGCTGGTGGCTTGTTGTGTCTCGGTGCTGGTGGCTTGTTGTGTCTCTCTCGGTGCTGGTGGCTTGTTGTGTCCCTCCCGGTGCTGGTGGCTTGTTGTGTCTCGGTGCTGGTGGCTTGTTGTGTCTCTCCCGGTGCTGGTGGCTTGTTGTGTCCCTCCCGGTGCTGGTGGCTTGTTGTGTCTCGGTGCTGGTGGCTTGTTGTGTCTCTCGGTGCTGGTGGCTTGTTGTGTCCCTCCCGGTGCTGGTGGCTTGTTGTGTCTCGGTGCTGGTGGCTTGTTGTGTCTCTCTCGGTGCTGGTGGCTTGTTGTGTCTCTCCCGGTGCTGGTGGCTTGTTGTGTCTCTCTCGGTGCTGGTGGCTTGTTGTGTCTCTCTCGGTGCTGGTGGCTTGTTGTGTCTCTCTCGGTGCTGGTGGCTTGTTGTGTCTCTCTCGGTGCTGGTGGCTTGTTGTGTCTCGGTGCTGGTGGCTTGTTGTGTCTCTCTCGGTGCTGGTGGCTTGTTGTGTCCCTCGGTGCTGGTGGCTTGTTGTGTCTCGGTGCTGGTGGCTTGTTGTGTCTCTCTCGGTGCTGGTGGCTTGTTGTGTCTCTCTCGGTGCTGGTGGCTTGTTGTGTCTCTCCCGGTGCTGGTGGCTTGTTGTGTCTCTCCCGGTGCTGGTGGCTTGTTGTGTCTCTCCCGGTGCTGGTGGCTTGTTGTGTCTCTCCCGGTGCTGGTGGCTTGCTGTCTTCGTACCAGTAATACTGGTCGTATAAATTGACCTTACCGGTAATGTTTCACGATTTTCTCATATTTAAATTTACACTTTTGAATCGAATTAACTTCAGCTACTTTTTATCTAGCAAATTCTATTTATTAACAACTCCAACACTGAACAAAAATAATTTTTGACGTCCCTGTGACTCATTTCCATCTTTAGTCTCCATCCATGACTCCTGGTTTTGTTGTTCCAAGCTCTGTACAACGCTGCTTTGTCTACTTTGTCAATTTCCTTAAGAATCTTTTATGGTGTTATCATGTCCCTGCTATCCGTTGTTTCCTTCGGTGTGGTAAGGTCTAGTTCCTTTAGTCAGACATAGCTTTACCTAGTTCCTCATAGCTCAGTCCCTTCAGCTCAGGAACGAGTCTTGTTGCATGTCTTTGGATCTTGTATAAGCTCTCGTTGTCCTTTTTCAGGTACGGATTCCATGCTGGAGATTACTATTCAAGAGTGGGTCTCATCTTATCTGTACATAAAGCACGAAAAGCCCCTTTGTCCACGTTTCTGAAGGATACACGGATATTGGCCAGTATGCCATCTGCAGCTGTTGTTATTCTGGTAATGTGGGCTTCTGGCATCAGATCTGGGGTTATGTCCACTCCCAGGTCTTTCTCATTATTTGATTGAAGAATCTGCCTTCCCTTCGTCCTATACTGCTGTACCGGTCTTCGCACTCCTGTTACAATACTCATAACTTTACATTTGGCTAGGTTAAATTCTAGCAGCCATTTTTCAGACCACTTCTGGAATGTGACCAAATCCGTTTGAAATGTCTCGCAATCATTTCCTGACTTTTCTCATTAGGTTTGCATCATCTGCAAACGTTGATATGAAGGAGCCAATTTCCTCTAACAGCTCGTTGACATATATTGACAGAAACAGGATGTCACTGCTCTCACTGTAATGCTTTGTTTCCTTCCTGGGAGATACTCTCTGACCCACCTTAAGACTTTTCCCAGATACACCAACCTGCTTCACTAGGTTGAGTAGGAGTCTTTCGTGTGGGATTCAATGTTCAATGCCAGGAGTGCACTCTGCGAGTCACAGTGTAAAATTCCACTGCCTTTGTCTTTTAAAAATTCAGTGGCAAGGTATATATGCACGTATTAAAGGTAAGAGACATATTTGTTGATATAGGTTATTGACCTATGCCTCTTGCTGTGGTTATTGATTTATATATATATATATATAATATATATAATGTGATTCCTATAGTATGACGCGCCTCTTCCGGCAGAACTATGGCTCCGGGGAACCTCCATGACGTCATCGTCTTCATCTGTGACGTCAGCGGAAGTAAACGACTTCCGCTCCTACGCCACACTGAAGCCTTTGACTAATGGTAAGTACTGTGAAGGTAGACCAAGCCCTCCAGCTGGTGGTAAGTACTGTGACGGTAGACCTAGCCCTCCAGCTGGTGGTAAGTACTGTGACGGTAGACCTAGCCCTCCAGCTGGTGGTAAGTACTGTGACGGTAGACCTAGCCCTCCAGCTGGTGGTAAGTACTGTGAAGGTAGACCAAGCCCTCCAGCTGGTGGTAAGTACTGTGACGGTAGACCTAGCCCTCCAGCTGGTGGTAAGTACTGTGACGGTAGACCTAGCCCTCCAGCTGGTGGTAAGTACTGTGAAGGTAGACCTAGCCCTCCAGCTGGTGGTAAGTACTGTGACGGTAGACCTAGCCCTCCAGCTGGTGGTAAGTACTGTGACGGTAGACCTAGCCCTCCAGCTGGTGGTAAGTACTGTGAAGGTAGACCTAGCCCTCCAGCTGGTGGTAAGTACTGTGACGGTAGACCTAGCCCTCCAGCTGGTGGTAAGTACTGTGAAGGTAGACCTAGCCCTCCAGCTGGTGGTAAGTACTGTGAAGGTAGACCTAGCCCCCAGCTGGTGGTAAGTACTGTGAAGGTAGACCTAGCCCCCAGCTGGTGGTAAGTACTGTGAAGGTAGACCTAGCCCTCCAGCTGGTGGTGAGTACTGTGAAGGTAGACCTAGCCCTCCAGCTGGTGGTAAGTACTGTGACGGTAGACCTAGCCCTCCAGCTGGTGGTAAGTACTGTGACGGTAGACCTAGCCCTCCAGCTGGTGGTAAGTACTGTGAAGGTAGACCTAGCCCTCCAGCTGGTGGTAAGTACTGTGACGGTAGACCTAGCCCTCCAGCTGGTGGTAAGTACTGTGAAGGTAGACCTAGCCCTCCAGCTGGTGGTAAGTACTGTGAAGGTAGACCTAGCCCCCAGCTGGTGGTAAGTACTGTGAAGGTAGACCTAGCCCCCAGCTGGTGGTAAGTACTGTGAAGGTAGACCTAGCCCTCCAGCTGGTGGTGAGTACTGTGAAGGTAGACCTAGCCCTCCAGCTGGTGGTAAGTACTGTGAAGGTAGACCTAGCCCCCAGCTGGTGGTGAGTACTGTGAAGGTAGACCTAGCCCTCCAGCTGGTGGTAAGGACTAGGATGAAGGTAGAACCTAGCCCCCAGCTGGTGGTAAGTACTGTGAAGGTAGACCTAGCCCTCCAGCTGGTGGTAAGTACTGTGACGGTAGACTTAGCCCCCAGCTGGTGGTAAGGACTAGGATGAAGGTAGACCTAGCCCCCAGCTGGTGGTAAGTACTGTGAAGGTAGACCTAGCCCCCAGCTGGGTGGTAAGTACTGTGAAGGTAGACCTAACTCCCAGCTGGTGGTAAGTACTGTGAAGGTAGACCTATCCCCCAGCTGGTGGTAAGTACTGTGAAGGTAGACCTATCCCCCAGCTGGTGGTAAGGACTAGGATGAAGGTAGACCTATCCCCCAGCTGGTGGTAAGGACTAGGATGAAGGTAGACCTAGCCCCCAGCTGGTGGTAAGTACTGTGAAGGTAGACCTAGCTCCCAGCTGGTGGTAAGTACTGTGAAGGTAGACCTAGCTCCCAGCTGGTGGTAAGTACTGTGAAGGTAGACCTAGCTCCCAGCTGGTGGTAAGTACTAGGATGAAGGTAGACCTATCCCCCAGCTGGTGGTAAGGACTAGGATGAAGGTAGACCTATCCCCCAGCTGGTGGTAAGGACTAGGATGAAGGTAGACCTAGCCCCCAGCTGGTGGTAAGGACTAGGATGAAGGTAGACCTAGCCCCCAGCTGGTGGTAAGTACTGTGAAGGTAGACCTATCCCCCAGCTGGTGGTAAGGACTAGGATGAAGGTAGACCTGTCCCCAGCTGGTGGTAAGGACTAGGATGAATGTAGACCTAGCTCCCAGCTGGTGGTAAGGACTAGGATGAAGGTAGACCTATCCCCCAGCTGGTGGTAAGGACTAGGATGAAGGTAGACCTATCCCCCAGCTGGTGGTAAGGACTAGGATGAAGGTAGACCTATCCCCCAGCTGGTGGTAAGGACTAGGATGAAGGTAGACCTAGCTCCCAGCTGGTGGTAAGGACTAGGATGAAGGTAGACCTATCCCCCAGCTGGTGGTAAGGACTAGGATGAAGGTAGACCTATCCCCCAGCGGGCGGTAAGTACTAGGATGAAGGTAGACCTAGCCCCCAGCGGGTGGTAAGTACCAGGATGAAGGTAGACCTATCCCCCAGCTGGTGGTAAGTACTAGGATGAAGGTAGACCCCAGCCCCCAGCGGGTGGTAAGTACCAGGATGAAGGTAGACCTATCCCCCAGCTGGTGGTAAGTACTAGGATGAAGGTAGACCCCAGCCCTCAGGTGCTGGTAGTAAGTACTAGGATGAAGGTAGACCTATCCCCCAGCTGGTGGTAAGTACTAGGATGAAGGTAGACCCCAGCCCTCAGGTGCTGGTAGTAAGTACTAGGATGAAGGTAGACCCCAGCCCTCAGGTGCTGGTAGTAAGTACTAGGATGAAGGTAGACCCCAGCCCTCAGGTGCTGGTAGTAAGTACTAGGATGAAGGTAGACCCCAGCCCTCAGGTGCTGGTAGTAAGTACTAGGATGAAGGTAGACCCCAGCCCTCAGGTGCTGGTAGTAAGTACTAGGATGAAGGTAGACCCCAGCCCTCAGGTGCTGGTAGTAAGTACCAGGATGAAGGTAGACCCCAGCCCTCAGGTGCTGGTAGTAAGTACCAGGATGAAGGTAGACCCCAGCCCTCAGGTGCTGGTAGTAAGTACCAGGATGAAGGTAGACCCCAGCCCTCAGGTGCTGGTAGTAAGTACCAGGATGAAGGTAGACCCCAGTCCTCAGGTGCTGGTAGTAAGTACCAGGATGAAGGTAGACCCCAGCCCTCAGGTGCTGGTAGTAAGTACCAGGATGAAGGTAGACCCCAGCCCTCAGGTGCTGGTAGTAAGTACTAATAGGAGGAGCTTTCGAACTGTGATCTAAGTGATACCTCCGTCACTGTGTCTCGTTGTCTGCAACTCTTGTTATGTGTGTGGTGTTTGCAAGAGTATCAGTCACTATATGCAAGAAATACATAGATTAATAAATTTATAATGACATTGCAGGCGATGAGTCACAATAACGTGGCTGAAGTATGTTGACCAGACCACACACTAGAAGGTGAAGGGACGACGACGTTTGGGTCCGTCCTGGAAAGACAATCGACTTGAGATTGGTCCAGGACGGACCGAAACGTCGTCGTCCCTTCACCTAGTGTGTGGTCTGGTCAGTATAATGACATTTATAATGACATAAATATAGAATGGATAGAAGCAGCTTAAGTTTCTCTGTTCTTTTGAGTTGTATATTATTATTATCTCAATAAGCTTACTTGAAATTATATGAGACATGATGTGAAGCAACAGTTATATTGATCTTTGTGTTACGATTTTACAGAAGGTGTGTGTGAGAGTGGAGGAGCAGAGAGAGAGAACTGTGTGGTGGTGGCGGCTGGGAGTGACGGAGAGTCAGGAGGAGCTGGAGGAGGAGGAGGAGCTGGAGGAGGACCTTGCAGTACGCATGGAGGCAACGGTGGGAGCGAAGGCGCTGTCAACGTCAATGAAGGTGGTGTTGGCGCTGGAGGAGTAAGCGGAGGAGGAGGTGGGCGCAACAGTGGAAGAGGTGGAGGAGGAGGAGGAGGAGGAGGAGCAGGTGGCAACGCAGGGCGGGGCTTACGTCCTCATTCGACGCCGGCGACGCTGCTGTGGCTGGAGGAGAACTACGAGATGGCAGAGGGCGTCTGTATCCCCAGGAACACTCTCTACCTCCACTACGTCGACTTCTGCGGCAAGAGATCTCTCCAGCCAGTTAATGCCGCAAGCTTCGGCAAGGTCAGTGGCAAGCTTTAAGCTTCGGCAAGGTCTGTGGCAAGCTTTAAGCTTCGGTAAGGTCTGTGGCAAGCTTTAAGCTTCGGCAAGTCAGTGGCAAGTTGTCTGCAGGATCAGTGGCAAGCTTTAAGCTTCGGCAAGGTCTGTGGCAAGCTTTAAGCTTCGGCAAGGTCAGTGGCAAGCTTTAAGCTTCGGTAAGGTCTGTGGCAAGCTTTAAGCTTCGGCAAGGTCAGTGGCAAGTTGTCTGCAGGATCAGTGGCAAGCTTCTGCAAGGTCAGTAGGCATCCTTACCAAGTCCCTGACCGGGAGAGATAGAGAGAGTGGATAAATGAGTGTGAGATCAAAAGATATATACACAGAAAGCACATAAGAACATGACATAGACACAGACACAGGTGTCAGACCTGAGTTCATCTCTTAGGCAGGACCAACCAGGTGAGTAATTACCAGATGTAAACAAAGATCAGCTGGTCGCCGGTCAGCTGAGTCAAGCGGTCGTAGGGTTTAGGGACTGCATGTAATTTCCGGTTTCTGATTTACTCATACAGACATTATATTGTAATTTCGTGACAAAAAGGTCTTGTGACCACTGTTGTCATAAACATAAATGGGACATAAAGGCGTGAACATCAACATCAGTACAATTGTCAGTGATAGTACACTAGGACTTGTCAATATACCCAGATGAACTCGGACGCAATGTTGGAAGACCTAGGTTATCTTGAGGTTATCTTGAGATGATTTCGGGGCTTTAGTGTCCCCGCGGCCCGGTCCTCGACCAGGTTTCCACCCCCAGGAAGCAGCCCGTGACAGCTGACTATCACCCAGGTACCTATTTTACTGCTAGGTAACAGGGGCATAGGGTAAAAGAAACTCTGCCCATTGTTTCTCGCCGGCACCCGGGATCGAACCCGGGACCACAGGATCACAAGTCCAGTGTGCTGTCCGCTCGGCCGACCGGCTCCCTTATTTGACCTAAATGAACTTTGAAAATTAATTGAAAATTGGTAGACATGGTTTAGTGGTGAAAAGTGTTGAATTATAAGCCCACCCTCGTATCTACTCTTGCCCACCCTAGAACCCCACTGACGTCACATACTTGCCCACCCCCAGATCATCCGGCAGCAGTTCCCAGGCCTGACAACACGACGGTTGGGGACGCGAGGACAGAGCCGCTACCACTACTACGGCATCGCCATCAGGGAGGGCTCCGTCTACTACGAAGTTCACTACAGCAAGAAGGGCAACTCTAGGTACGCGTCCACTAACACAACCTCTCTGTGTTATATCTCTGCTATATTAATATATGTGCTATATTTACACATATTTACATTAGCATTATACACAGATATCACAATAGCGTGATGCATCAAATGAATAAATCTACAAGGGCCGTGATGAGGTTCGAACCCTCATCACGGACTTGTGGATTTGTTCATTAACATTAGCATATTTATTTAACAAACGTAATAAATGAAACTAATAAATATCTCATATTACAGCGTAATAAGTGGCATGTATAGTATAATAAATATTTACGATGCATACATTTATATTTCCAGCAAATATGAGATATATTTGTTTGTGTATTATAATATATTTGTATTATTAAAATGGCTGTAGGCTCTGAATATGACTTTAGAATCAAGGAAAAGCCTGTTAGAGAACATATCAACACTTCTGTTTGTTTGAATTTTGAAAACTAACTCGAATATATGGGTTGAGGCGTGTTACAAATGTGTTTACAATACTGATAACGACATCAGTGACCTAACCATGAGGGTAGAGTTATCTACGTCTGTGACTAACCATGGGTAGAAGGAAGGAAATGATGAGGCCTTGGGATTGGACGGGGGAAAGGAATGGTGGCCAACCACTTGGACGGTCGGGG
>WNGS01163947.1:21537262-21551146 GCA_020271785.1 Procambarus virginalis | reverse complement strand
ACCAGCACCCCGCCGACTGTGGGGCTGGTCTTACAGGAACCATCTAACAGTAGAAGAATTTATATTGCCCTCAGCCTCCTCATATGAGCTATTACCAGAATTACTCACATCTCGTAGCTCTTTACTTATTTTTTTCCGGAAGCCATTGAGTTGCAAGTTTCTGCACTTTTTCCAATTTATTGATGAGCTTCTTGAGATATGGGCAACATACTCCCACTGCATATTCCAATTTTGGTCTCACATAGGTCGTGAATATTTGTTAATGTTTCACATCCATGTATTTAAACAGACCGTCCTCTTACAAATTATGTCGCTTTTCATTCGTATGCTTTAAGGCCAAAAATCGCCATATTTCATGAAGATAAAATGGAAATTAAGTTTCCAAATGAAATGTACCCAAACAGATAATTTTGGGACCTATGGTAGGTTAGGAGAGAAACAAGTTCTCTTAAGGTTTCAAACCGTCATGAAAAGTTAATTGAAAGTATCCTTTCCTAACCCCAGCAGGCTAAGCTAGAGGACCCAAAACAGAAATCGGGACAGTACGTCACTTTCGCGAGCCGCTTCCATTTCTAGTACGACAACTTTTAGCCTTAGTGCGCACACGAGCATTATACTAATTAGTAAGAGGGAGGGTGGATTATCAGGGGGAAATGCCAAGCCATACGACTATATAGCACTGGGAAGGGTAAGGATAAGGATTTGGGATAAGACGGGGGAAGGAATGATGCCGAACCCCTTGTGGACGGTCGGGATTGAACGCCGACCTGCATGAAGCGAGACGTCGCTCTACCGTCCAGCCCATGTGGTTGGGCTAATTAGTAAGAGGACGGGTTGATTTAGCGATACACTTCTCACAGTTCTTTTTTGTGGTCCTCGGTTTTCTTCCCAGAACAACTCCCTAGATTAATTTCTTCACCAGAATTTCTAAGGAATCAAATTTGGTAAGCACCACTCGCTATAAGCATCGATCTGGGAGTAATTCCGCTTAATATAAGCTGTGTTAGCACACCCTTCATCACTATATAAGTATTTATGAAAACAAACCCAGAGTTTAAAAACAATTTTATTACAGATTTTCATTTTTTTAATTTTAATCCAAAATAATATATTACTCAACGTGTGAATTAAATAGTATACCAGTTAAGTTGGAAAGTGAACATGTTTACCTCTCCAGAGGTCAGCTTGTGACCAGTGGTGCCAGATTGGGCTACAAATAGCGAATTGGGCTACTTTTGAGAGCCCCGCGCTCCCAAATTTTTAATTTCGCTACTTGCTACTTTTTTGGACTAATTTAAAAGCAAGATGTGCTAATTTGGGCTATTAAAGTTAAGAATGTACGATTGCGAGTTACATGAAAGTAACTAAGCTATAAATAATTGTAATTAATAATAATTGTAAATATTAATTAATACTAAATAATATTATTTAATAAATTAGTCCCAATTCAATGCAGAGTTTTCTTCCAAGCACAGAACTTGTAAATATAAATACAAGAAATAGATAGATCGATAAATAACATTTACAACTATCAATATTACCGATCTCGAAGGAAAAAAATAGATCTATACATTACATTTGAAATTAATAATGGATGAATGGTAATAAATTGGTGTATGTTTGTATGTATACCAGACAAAGTCCATTTAATGGCAGAATTTAGCCATTTTGTGTAAAAACTTTTATATCTCATATTATTAATTATAACAGTAATCGAAAAGTCATAGTTTGTATATACAAGAGATGAAACAGCGAGCCATGAGCTAGAGCGATGTGCTGAGTCCATAAGGAGGCCGAGCAGCTTCCAGAAATACCTTCCTGTGATTGGCTGTTGTGGGGAATACCAACACTCTTTTATGAATAAAATTTAAACTAAGAAATAGGTCCTTGTGCACAACAACAAGGTTGTTGTGAAAAAGAACAACAATTTCTGTTTTGCACCTGACAGAAATCTCCATCTAACTGAATAATTTACTCGAATAAGAGGCAGAGCCGTGTATCATTATTTGTGTCAAGGCAACCCCCAATAATAACGTCTCAAGTTAGGTAGCCACCCATGTTTCTGTAACACCCGTTACATCCTGTAGTATTTAATTATCACTATATTAATATTTTTAAATACTTAACATTTCACTTTTTAGATAGAATACAGTTAAAGCAGAATGTCATAAGCAAGGATGGTGTGCTCAATAAATATGATTTATTAAGTTGATGGAACCTTTAGCTGATCCCTTCCTGTGATTGGCTGTTGTGTGAATGTCAACAAAGAATATCTACCAATGATATGCCATTTATTATGCACCCATACCATCTGTGGGCGGAGCTTGGAACCTCCTACCCGAGCACAACAACCCACCTTATGGGTTGCTGTTTGGCTATTTATAGTGCGTTGGAAAAAACGAGATGGCGTTAGTTGTATTTTGTGGGTAATTTGTTATAAGTGTAATTTGATGTCAACAGATGGCGTAAGCTGTATCTTATGGCCACTGTTGACCAGCCAGTTGATAGTGTTCTCTTCTGCCGACAGATGGCATCAGCTGTATTATTATTTCTTCCGAATTCCTTTAAACACTGATCTACAAATCCCTTGGCTTATGATAAGATTTTATACCATTTATGATAATTATTAGATAACTGGAGTTCCGCAATTACTTTTATTTATCAACTGTTCAGGATATCATCATATAACGTCTGGTTAGGACGTACTGCTCTCGATTGATGAAGATTAAGCCACCCAAGAGGTGGCACGGGCATGAATAGCCCGTAAATACTGCTCTCGTAATATTATTCAGGGGGGTGGGGAACTATCAAGTGAAAGCGCCAAGCCATTACGACTATATAGCACTCGGAAGGGATCAGGATACGGATTTGGGATGAACGGGGGAAAGGAATGGTGCCCAACCTCTTGGGCGGTCGGGGATTGAACGCGAACCTGTAGGAAACGAGACCATTGCTCTACCGTTCAGTCCAAGTGGTTAAGCGTAATATTATTAAAACAACAATTTATGCATATAATAACAGCATTTGACACTAAAATACTTGGATATATTGAAATTGGTAGTGAATTCCAATCTAGGAATCTCCTATGACTAAACTGTACTTTTTAATCATTTTTATATACTTACTACTTATTATTAAATTATTAAGTACTTACTATAATAATTAAATAAATTATTTTATTTATATTTGAATTAAATGATAAAATAATAGGTAATAATAAATCATTGTGTAGGGGGACAGGCAGACAGTGTATATATACATGCTAGGCTTATACCAAGGTGCCACAAAGGTGCCACAAAGGTGCCTTATTAAATACTGGGTGCTGCCGGGGCGGGCCCAAGGGCTGCTGGCGGCTCTGGCCAGGCTGAACTTCCGCGCCCTTATAATCACCATTGTTTAATAATCTTCACAGGGAGAAACAACTGTAAATATAGGAATAGTTTATTACAACATACACGGTAAAGAAAACAGCTCGGAAACTAAGGAAATAAAGCTGCCGAAAAAAACCATTAAAGTCCACTTCAAGTTCAAGTATGTTTATTGAGACAATAAGAATATACATCTCAAAGGGATAGAGTAGATTAGGCTATTTCTACCCCCCTCCCCTATACTTCAAGTCCCTCAAGGGGCGCACAAATTCAGTGAGTACAAATACACAAATCACAATACAAGAATCCCATTTAACATAGCAGGTTAAACTAGGAAGCACAGCATATAAGTGTTACAAGTTACAAGGGAACAAGTGATATATATATATATATATATATATATATATATATATATATATATATATATATATATGTATATATATATATATATATATATATATATATATATATATATATATATATATATATATATATATATATATATTACACCAGTCTGCACATATTACATCAGCCTGCACATGTTACACCAGCATGCACATATTACATCAGCCTGCACACATTACATCAGCCTGCACACATTACACCAGCCTGCACATGTTACACCAGCCTGCACACATTACATCAGCCTGCACATATTACACCAGTCTGCACATATTACATCAGCCTGCACATATTACACCAGCCTGCACATATTACATCAGCCTGCACATATTACACCAGCCTGCCCACGTTACACCAGTCTGCACATATATTACACCAGCCTGCACATATTACACCAGCCTGTACATATATTACACCAGCCTGCACATATTACACCAGTCTGCACATATTACATCAGCCTGCACATATTACACCAGCCTGCACATGTTACACCAGCCTGCACATGTTACACCAGTCTGCACATATATTACACTAGCCTGCACATATTACACCAGCCTGTACATATATTACACCAGCCTGCACATATTACACCAGCCTGTACATATATTATACCAGCCTGTACTCATTATACCAGCCAGCATATATTACAGTAGTAGTAGGCATCCATCAGTCTCAGGAGTACAGTATATCTATTGTTATTACAGTCTGTGGTGTTGATTACTCATTAGTCTTTTTAATCAGTCTTTGTTGTGATAACAACCGCCCTGGGACGGCTTTGTTTACATATATTAAATTATTTACGAGCTTGGGAACTTCACAATCCAAGGTTATTAGTGTTATAAACAACCTCGTAACGCTTCTGTTATGAACTGCTTAATAAATGTAATGAAAGCCGTTATGATTGTTGTAAGATGTACAGGTTTCGTAAGAGGCTGGGTAAATGATTGATGAATCTTGGTGCTCTTTCTCATACATGAACCTTGGTTTGAATCCCACATTACTCTCAAAAACTGACGAAATGATTGTTTAGAATTGCGTCGAGTTGTTTGATCGTGTTACGCATCCTTATGTCGTGTCTTGCATTGTGTCGTATGTAGTGTTGCATTGTGCTGCGTGCCGTTACGTCGTGTCGCGTGCTAACTCCGTCGTCGTATGTAATGTTGCGTTGTGTTCCGTGTCGCGTCGTGTGCTAAACGACCCATATGACGTTGTTATGTCGTTTAGTGTTGGTGGTGGAACGAATGTAGCAGGCCGATCTCCAGCGCGTTTTCCCCAGCGAGCCTAAGAAATATTGCCGGAACAACTGTGGACATCTTCAAGAGGAAACTAGATTGTTTCCTCCAAGGAGTGCCGGACCAACCGGGCTGTGGTGGGTATGTGGGCCTGCGGGCCGCTCCAAGCAACAGCCTAGTGGACCAAACTCTCACAAGTCAAGCTTGGCCTCGGGCCGGGCTTGGGGAGTAGAACTCCCAGAACCCAACCAGGTATCAACCAGGGGCCAGATTCACGAAAGCACTTATGCAAGCACTTACGAACCTGTACATCTTTTCTCAATCTTTGGCGGCTTTGTTTCCAATTATTAAACTGCTAATGAGCTCCGAAGCACCAGAAGGCTGTTTATAACAATAACAACAGTTGAATGGGAAGTTTTCATGCTTGTAAACTGTTTAATAAATGTAACCAAAGCCGTCAAAGATTGAGGAAAGATGTACACGTTCGTAAGTGCTTGCCTAAGTTCTTTCGTGAATCTGACCCCAGGTTTTCCAAGAATCTAGCAGACGACAGGAGGATATTTTCCACGGCGTGTGACAGACCAGAGCACCACAATATACGTGAAATTTTGAGGGATTTCAAAGAAATTCTTGTAATAGCCGCACACCGAAAGACCCAGTGACTGTGAGGGATGCGTTAGCCATATTATTTTAACGAGTTCACGGGAAGATATTACGACATTGAGAATCAGGCATAGAAATAATATGTATTAGGCTACGGCCACCAGCCGTTCAAGGCCACAGTCTCGGACGGAGATCAAAGCCACGATATTGTGAAACCGAACCTAACCTACCGTGGACCCAAGAATAGAAAACGGGTAATAGATGAAGAAGAGGAGGAATGAGAAGAGGGGTGAGAGGTGACGAGGGGACGGGTGAGAGGGTGACGGGTTGTTAGTGTAATCCGGCTTAAACGTGAAGGGCTCAGCGTTACTCAACCATTAGTGACCCTTCCCCCCTCCCATTCCCCCCCCCCAATGATCTCCCCCACTCCTCTACTCTCCCATCTCCCCATGACCTCCCCCACTCCATTACTCTACCATCTCCCCACTCAATTACTACTCTCCCAATCAGGGATTGTATAACACGTGCCTTTATATGATTTATGTCGATAATTAGAGATAGAAGACATCAACCAATAGGAGAAGACATTAGAAGACATTTCTGTGGCACGAGAGACTTGTTCTTCAAGGTAACTACCATTGAGAGAGAGAGAGAGGAGTCCCTCAGGTTATATAGGCCTTATTCCCATCCTGCGGGTGGTGGCAGAACCGTTTGTCTCATACGGCTTCAGGCGTTGGATCTTGATGATGTTTCAGTCAACTCATCACTCATCCAGTGGGCGGTGGTGGGATGGTCAGTCAACTCATCGCCCATGCAGTGGGCGGTGGTGGGATGGTCTGAGCGGTGTGGGATGGTCAGTCAACTCACCGCCCATGCAGTGGGCGGTGGTGGGATGGTCAGTTAACTCATCACTCATGCAGTGGGCGGTGGTGGGATGGTCAGTCAACTCATCACTCATGCAGTGGGCGGTGGTGGGACGGTCAGTCAACCCATCACCCATCCAATAGGCTCTCGGGGAATGATGTACACTGGGTAAACTCGGAATACTTGGCTTATATTATCAGTAGCCTATGATTTTGAATGAAGTATTCATGAACATTTGTGGTGCTGAATGAGTGTCTAATTTTTAATTTGTTCACATTCCATCAAAAATGGACGCAAGGTGTGGAATCATTTTACTAACGGTTTACATTTGGTCAGGTCTACATCAGCAGGTAATGTTAACCCTAAGAAACACAGTATACTTAACAGAGCCTAAGCCTAGCATTATCAACATTGAGAATCTACTGATTTTATTGTTTGTCCCCATAGTACGGCTCTCCCTGCATCGTAGTCTGATTATAGATAGAATGGCTAGTGTAGATTTCACGTTATCTCCTGTCTACGATGTC
The DNA here is from genome assembly GCA_020271785.1 of Procambarus virginalis. NCBI lineage: Eukaryota > Metazoa > Arthropoda > Malacostraca > Decapoda > Cambaridae > Procambarus > Procambarus virginalis. Next base: position 21,544,150 of record WNGS01163947.1, on the reverse strand, counting down.
ATTCATCGCCCGGAGGAGTAGAAGAACGCTCTGCATACCAAAATATGCAGTTGCACTCCATAGTAGTACATCAGATACTTTGTTATATTCATGAGGCAGGTAATGTTAGGTAGAAGGTATAGGGATATTATGTGTTCCTCGTAGTGAATGGTAGCGGGAATTATCCTCCTGGCAGCAGGTGGTGGGGGAAATATCTTTGCTGGTGGTGGGAGAATTATCCTCCCGGCAGCTAGTGGGGGGAATTATCCTCCCGGCAGCTGGTGGTGGGGGAATTATCCCTCCCGGCAGCTGGTGGTGGGGGAATTATCCTCCCGGCAGCTGGTGGTGGGGGATTATCCTCCCGGCAGCTGGTGGTGGGGAAAACCTTCCCTACCACTTCTCCCTACACCGCCCACTTCCCCCCTATTCCGCCTACTTCCCCCTACACCACCCACTTATCAGTACACCACCCCTTCCCCTTACACTGCCTACCTCCCCTTATTCCACCCACCCTCCTTACACCACCCAGATTCCACTTAATTCCTCACCTTTACCTCCCAGCATGTCTACACTCGACTTATTTTTATGAAATTATCCATTGTTTTCCCGCAAGGTAACGTGCCCCGCAAAAAAACACATGTGTATGATAGCAAGTCAAAAATAGTTTTAAAAGTAAGTGTTGTACCCAAGTGTAGTACCCAAGTGTAGTTACCCAAGTGTTGTTACCCAAGTGTAGTTACCCAAGTGTTTTACCCAAGTGTAGTTACCCAAGTGTTGTTTCCCAAGTGTAGTTACCCAAGTGTAGTTACCCAAGTGTAGTTACCCAAGTGTTGTTACCCAAGTTTGTTACCCAAGTATAGTTACCCAAGTATAGTTACCCAAGTGTAGTTATCCAAGTGTAGTTTCCCAAGTGTAGTTACCCAAGGTAGTTACCTAAGTGTTGTTACCAAGTGTAGTTACCCAAGTGTAGTTACCCAAGTGTTTTACCCAAGTGTTGTTACCCAAGTGTAGTTACCCAAGTTTTGTTACCCAAGTGTTGTTACCCAAGTGTAGTTACCCAGTGTAGTTACCCAAGTATAAGTTACCTAAGTGTTGTTACCCAAGTGTTGTTACCCAAGTGTAGTTACCCAAGTGTAGTTACCCAAGTGTTGTTACCAAGTGTTGTTACCCATTGTAGTTACCCATGTTGTTACCCAGTGTAGTTACCCAAGTGTAGTTACCCAAGTGTTGTTACCCAAGTGTAGGTACCCAAGTGTAGTTACCCAAGTGTTGTTACCCAAGTGTAGTTACCCAAGTGTTGTTACCCAAGTGTAGTTACCAAGTGTTGTCACCCAAGTGTAGTACCCAGTGTTGTTACCAAGTTTTAGTTACCCAAGTGTTGTTACCCAAGTGTTGTTACCCAAGTGTAGTTACCCAAGTGTATTTACCCAAGTGTTGTTACCCAAGTGTGTTACCCGTGTTTTTACCCAAGTGTAGTTACCCAAGTGTAGTTTACCCAAGTGTTGTTACCCAAGTGTAGTTACCCAAGTGTTGTTCCCAAGTTAATTCCCCCAAGTGTTGTTACCCAAGTGTTGTTACCCAAGTGTTGTTACCCAAGTGTAGTTACCCAAGTTGTTTCCCAAGTGTAGTTACCCAAGTGTTGTTACCCAGTGTAGTTACCCAAGTGTTGTTACCCAAGTGTAGTTACCCAAGTGTTGTTACCCAAGTGTTGTTACCCAAGTGTAGTTACCCAAGTGTAGTTACCCAAGTGTTGTTACCCAAGTGTTGTTACCCAAGTGTTGTTACCCAAGTGTAGTTACCCAAGTGTAGTTACCCAAGTGTTGTTACCCAAGTGTAGTTACCCAAGTGTAATTACCCAAGTGTTGTTACCCAAGTGTTGTTACCCAAGTGTAGTTACCCAAGTGTAGTTACCCAAGTGTAGTTACCCAAGTGTGTACCCAAGTGTAGTTACCCAAGTGTAGTTACCCAAGTGTAGTTACCCAAGTGTTGTTACCCAAGTGTTGTTACCCAAGTGTAGTTACCCAAGTGTTGTTACCCAAGTGTTGTTACCCAAGTGTTGTTACCCAAGTATAGTTACCCAAGTGTTGTTACCCAAGTTTGTTACCCAAGTGTAGTTACCAAGTGTAGTTACCCAAGTGTTGTTACCCAAGTGTTGTTACCCAAGTGTAGTTACCCAAGTGTAGTTACCCAAGTGTTGTTACCCAAGTGTTGTTACCCAAGTGTAGTTACCCAAGTGTTGTTACCCAAGTGTAGTTACCCAAGTGTAGTTACCCAAGTGTTGTTACTCAAGTCTAGTTACCCAAGTGTTGTTACTCAAGTGTACTTACCCAAGTGTTGTTACCCAAGTGTAGTTACCCAAGTGTTGTTACTCAAGTGTAGTTACCCAAGTGTAGTTATTACCCCTCAGTCAGTCAGGTGCTGTCACAGTGAGAGGTTGTGTTAGCTGGAGCTCCGAGTGAAGCAATAATATTCAGCAATAATGGAGGGTTTGGTGAGGGAGTTGGTGAGTCTGGTTGGAGCTCTGAAGACAGAGCTGGATTCGTTGCGGGAGGAGGTAAGGCAGCTTAAGCAACGACAGGATGAAGCAAAGGAGGAGACCGGCATTAGGGAGACCCCGTCTTGGCATATTGTAAAAGACAGGGGTCTTAAGAAGACCTTGGCAAAAAAGACACCTAATACCATAAAGATTAGAAACGCATTTGATGTGTTGGAGGACGAGTGCTGTGGTGAACCTATGGTTCAGCGTGGAGGTAAGGGCATAGCGGCGAGGAACATTGAAGCGCGTGTCCCTCAAAGTGCCCCAAGAGAAAAGGGAGGATCGAAGCGAATTTTGGTTGTGGGAGATTCCCAGGTGAGGTATTTGGACAGAACGTTTTGTGCCAGAGATAAAGGGAACAGATTAAGGGTTTGCTATCCTGGAGCTGGTATTGGTGATATTGTTGGAAACATGAAAGATATTATGACGGGAAATGGGAGCAAACCCATTATTTGTATTAGTGTAGGGGGTAATGATGTTGGGAGAGTTAGAAGTGAGGAACTAATACTGAAATTCAAGACAGCAATAGAATTAGTTAGGAGCAAGGGAGGAATCCCGATCATATGTGGCATTCTTCCAAGAAAGGGAGTGGGAAATGAATGGATGTCGAGGGCACTTGGTGTCAATTGCAGGCTGGAAAGATATTGCAAATCTAATGCAATATCTTATATAGACAACTGGGAACACTTCTATGGAAGAAATGAAATGTATGCTCGGGATGGGGTGCATCTATCGAGAGCTGGGGTTGTTGCTGTTGCAAATTCGTTGGAAGAAGTGGTTAGAGGTGTTTGTTTGGGTTTAAACTGTTAGTAGATAGAGGTATGGGAATTGATTTGGAGGAAGGATGTAATAAAAGTATGTGTTTGCGGGAGAAAGGAATTGGCAAAATGATCAGGGAAAGAGAAGGGCCTCAAAATAACAATTCACTTAGGGTATATTACACAAACAGTAGAAGTCTAAGAAATAAAATTAACGAATTAAATGCTCTTGTCTGCACAGAAAAAATAGATATTATTGCACTTACCGAAACGTGGATGAATGTTGATAATAGAGAACTATTAGCCGAATATCAAATAAATGGATTTAAACTATTTCACACAGATAGATATATTAGACGAGGTGGTGGAGTAGCCATATACGTTAGGGACAATTTGAAATGTAGTCTCAAAGAGGGAATCAAAACTGAGCCACACACAGAAACTATTTGGATAGAATTAAACGAAAAAGCAAATAATATTATAATTGGAGTTATATATAGGCCACCAAATTTAGACAGAATGGAAGCAAAGCATCTATGGGATGAAATATCTAGGGCATCTAGATCTAACAGTATTTATGTCATGGGTGACTTTAATTTGAGTGGAATAAACTGGTTGAACAAAACAGGGAATAGTGAAGCAGAAGATTTTCTAGAATTAATTGACGATTGCTTTCTTACGCAACACATTAAGGAACCAACACGGGAAAATAATATTTTAGATTTAGTGTTAACTAACAGGGAAACACAAATTAATGACATCGAAATAGGGAGTGAGCTAGGGAACAGTGATCACAAAGAAATCAGATTTGGCATAGAATGGAATAGACCTGTAGGAGAAAATTCTGTTAAAGTGCCAGATTTTCGAAAAGCTGATTTTAATAGCCTAAGAAATTTTTTGGGTCAAATTGATTGGAAAGTCTTGGGTATGGGGTGTGGGCCGGTCTTGGAGCGAGACATGAACCCAGCGATGGGTGATGTAAATGGGGATTTCGATGTAGATTCAATTTATAACGTATTTAAGAATATTCTAAACAAAGCACAGGAACGTAGTATACCACACAAATTGAATAGATCGATTACTAATGACCCAAAGTGGATAACAAAGAATTTGAAGAATCTTATAGGTAAAAAGAGAGCTTGGTACAAGAGGATTAAAAATGGGGAGGTCACTTTAGAACAGGAATTCGTACAACTAGTTAGAAATGTTAAAAAAGAGATAAGGAAAGCAAAAAGAAACTATGAAGTTCGTATAGCAGGGCAAGCAAAGACAAATCCTAAAGGTTTTTTCAGTTATATCGAACTAAGACTAGGGAAAGGATAGGTCCATTAAAAACTGAGACAGGTCAAATAACAGATAGTGATGAAGAGATGAGTAGTATTTTTAATAAATATTTTGTATCTGTATTTACTAAAGAGGAACTTAACAATATGCCTTCAGCCCAACAAGTCTATGTGGGGGGGACGAGGACAGGTTGACGAGTTTAGCAGTTACCAGGGAGGATGTTCTTAAACAAATAGTAAAACTCAAACCAAACAAATCCCCAGGGCCGGATGAAGTGTTTGCCAGAGTGCTGAAAGAATGCAAAGAGGAGCTTTGTGACCCACTGTCAATCATATTTAATAAATCAATAGAGTCAGGCACAGTGCCAGAGTTTTGGAAAGTTGCTAATGTGATACCAGTTTTTAAGAAAGGAGATAGATCACTTGCGTCTAACTATCGACCAATTAGCCTAACGTCTATTGTGGGAAAGTTACTCGAATCTATAATAGCAAATAAAATTCGTCTTCATCTTGAAAAACATAAATTAATAATTGAGTCGCAACATGGTTTTATAAATGGCCGTTCATGTTTAACAAATTTGTTATCTTTTTATTCTAGCATAGTTGAGGCAGTTGATAGTGGTAAGGATTGTGATGTTGTGTACCTTGACTTTAGCAAAGCTTTCGATACAGTGCCACATGAAAGACTGATTAAAAAGATAGAGGCTCATGGTATTGGGGGTGCTATATTAAGCTGGATTAGGGCATGGCTATACCAAAGGAAACAGAGAGTTAGTATAAATGGAGTCAAGTCAGAGTGGGAAAATGTTGTAAGTGGAGTGCCTCAAGGCTCTGTCTTGGGACCTCTGTTGTTTATAATATATATAAATGATTTAGATTCAGGTTTGAGTAGCAACATTTGCAAATTTGCCGATGATACGAAAATCGGTAGGGAAATTAATTCGGAGGAGGACTCACTATCACTTCAAGTTGATCTAGATAGGGTTTTGAAATGGTCAAAGGACTGGCAGATGCAGTTTAATGCTGATAAATGTAAAGTTCTGAAGCTAGGTAATGATGATAGAGTTACAAGATACGAGCTAGATGGTGTTGAGATTGCGAAGTCGGATTGCGAAAGGGATCTGGGAGTTATAATTAGTAAGAATTTAAAACAAAAGGATCAATGCATAAATGTTCGTAATAAGGCAAATAGGACACTCGGATTTATTAATCGCAGCGTAAGTAACAAGACACCTGGTGTGATTCTCAAGCTATATCTTGCTCTGGTTAGGCCCCATTTAGATTATGCAGTTCAGTTTTGGTCGCCATATTATAGAATGGATATAAATTCACTTGAACGTGTCCAGCGTAGGATGACTAAGTTAATTCCCCAAATTAGAAATCTTTCATATGAAGAAAGATTAACAAAGCTTAATTTGCATTCACTGGAAAGGCGAAGAGTTAGGGGTGACATGATAGAGGTTTACAAGTGGATGAATGGACATAACAAAGGGATATTAATAGGGTATTGAAAGTATCAACACAGGACAGAACGCGAAACAATGGGTATAAATTGGATAAGTTTAGATTTAGGAAAGACTTGGGTAAATACTGGTTCAGTAACAGGGTTGTTGATTTGTGGAACCAATTGCCGCGTAACATTGTGGAGGTGGGGTCCCTCGATTGTTTCAAGCATGGGTTGGACATGTATATGAGTGGGATTGGGTGGTTATAAATAGGAGCTGCCTCGTATGGGCCAATAGGCCTTCTGCAGTTACCTTTGTTCTTATGTTCTTATAACATCAACAAGGTTTTTCAGTGGCTCTTTCGCTATGTCATCAACTACCTATTCAACGTATTCCCCCATGGGAAGGATCCACATGAATCTTTACAATCTGCCTTCTGCAGTTGCCTTTGTTCTTATGTTCTTACTTTATACCCAGTTTTTTCTAATTTCTTTACATTATCATATATCTTCTGATATACGGGCTATTAAAACTGCTATTTAAGACTCTAACGCTCCTCTGCTGTCAATAAAGAAAGCAGCATTTTTACCCACATTTGACTACTTCCTGTAATCCTGATAATACACCTTGGAGTTCAGAGACATTGTCAGTTAAGCGACGTCCAATAACAGTATCTACAGTGCCGATGTCAGTGTACTCCCTGATCAAGACTCCACATCCTGCCTTCCCATCCCTAGCTACCGACCCATCACAATAACATGTAGAGTGTTTTCTGTGGCAGTTTCTAATTATACAATCATATGTTGCCCTCAGCGCTCCTATTTCATACATACTTTTTTTCTTTTGCAAGGGAGTAACTACTACATCTACATTACAATCCTCCCATG
>WNGS01163947.1:21534082-21536262 GCA_020271785.1 Procambarus virginalis | reverse complement strand
AACCCACGTTATCCGAAACGATTACGTACGAATCGACCAGCACCCCGCCGACTGTGGGGCTGGTCTTACAGGAACCATCTAACAGTAGAAGAATTTATATTGCCCTCAGCCTCCTCATATGTGCTATTACCAGAATTACTCACATCTCGTAGCTCTTTACTTATTTTTTTCCGGAAGCCATTGAGTTGCAAGTCTCTGCACTTTTTCCAATTTATTGATGGGCAATATTAACATCCCACTGCATATTCCAATTTTGGTCTCACATAGGTCGTGAATATTGTTAATGTTTCACCATCCATGTATTTAAACAGACCGTCCTCTTACAAATTATGTCGCTTTTCATTCGTATGCTTTAAGGCCAAAAATCGCCATATTTGAATGAAGATAAAATGGAAATTAAGTTTCCAAATGAAATGTACCCAAACAGATAATTTTGGGACCTATGGTAGGTTAGGAGAGAAACAAGTTCTCTTAAGGTTTCAAACCGTCATGAAAAGTTAATTGAAAGTATCCTTTCCTAACCCCAGCAGGCTAAGCTAGAGGACCCAAAACAGAAATCGGGACAGTACGTCACTTTCGCGAGCCGCTTCCATTTTCTAGTACGACAACTTTTAGCCTTAGTGCGCACACGAGCATTATACTAATTAGTAAGAGGGAGGGTGGGATTATCAGGGGGAAAGCGCCAAGCCATTACGACTATATAGCACTGGGAAGGGGTAAGGATAAGGATTTGGGATAAGACGGGGGGAAGGAATGATGCCGAACCCCTTGTGGACGGTCGGAGATTGAACGCCGACCTGCATGAAGCGAGATCGTCGCTCTACCGTCCAGCCCAAGTGGTTGGGCTAATTAGTAAGAGGACGGGTTGATTTAGCGATACACTCCTCACAGTTCTTTTTTGTGGTCCTCGGTTTTCTTCCCAGAAATAAATCTCACTAGATTATTTCTTCACCAGAATTTCTAAGTAATCAGAGTTGGTAAGCACCACTCGGCTATAAGCATCGATCTGGGAGTAATTCCGCTTAATATAAGCTGTGTTAGCACACCCTTCATCACTATATAAGTATTATGAAAACAAACCCAAGAGTTTAAAAACAATTTTATTACAGATTTTCATTTTTTTAATATTTAATCCAAAATAATATATTACTCAACGTGTGAATTAAATATATACCAGTTAAGTTGGAAAGTGAAAGCAATGTTTACCTCTCCAGAGGTCAGCTTGTGACCAGTGTGCCAGATTGGGCTACAAATAGCGAATTGGGCTACTTTTGAGAGCCCCGCGCTCCCAAATTTTTAATTTCGCTACTTGCTTTTTGGGCTAATTTAAAAGCAAGATGTGCTAATTTGGGCTATTAAAGTTAAGAATGTACGATTGCGAGTTACATGAAAGTAACTAAGCTATAAATAATTGTAATTAATAATAATTGTAAATATTAATTAATACTAAATAATATTATTTAATAAATTAGTCCCAATTCAATGCAGAGTTTTCTTCCAAGCACAGAAACTTGTAAATATAAATACATAATAGATAGATCGATAAATAAATAGACAACTTTCAAATATTGCACCAAGTAATGGCGAGAGGAAAAAACTAGACAGTATACATTACATTTGAAATTAATAATGGATGAATGGTAATAAATTGGTGTATGTTTGTATGTATACCAGACAAAGTCCATTTAATGGCAGAATTTAGCCATTTTGTGTAAAAACTTTTATATCTCATATTATTAATTATAACAGTAATCGAAAAAAGTCATAGTTTGTATATACAAGAGATGAAACAGCGAGCCATGAGCTAGAGCGATGTGCTGAGTCCATAAGGAGGCCGAGCAGCTTCCAGAAATACCTTCCTGTGATTGGCTGTTGTGGGGAATACCAACACTCTTTTATGAATAAAATTTAAACTAAGAAATAGGTCCTTGTGCACAACAACAAGGTTGTTGTGAAAAAGAACAACAATTTCTGTTTTGCACCTGACAGAAATCTCCATCTAACTGAATAATTTACTCGAATAAGAGGGCAGAGCAGTGTATCATTATTTGTGTCAAGGCAACCCCCAATAATAACGTCTCAAGTTAGGTAGCCAGCCCATGTTTCTGTAACACCCGTTACATCCTGTAGTATTTAATTATCACTATATTAATATTTTTAAATACTTAACATTTCACTTT
>WNGS01163947.1:21519082-21529082 GCA_020271785.1 Procambarus virginalis | reverse complement strand
CACAAGTCAAGCTTGGCCTCGGGCCGGGCTTGGGGAGAACTCCCAGAACCCAACCAGGTATCAACCAGGGGCCAGATTCACGAAAGCACCTATGCAAGCACTTACGAACCTGTACATCTTTTCTCAATCTTTGGCGGCTTTGTTTCCAATTATTAAACTGCTAATGAGCTCCGAAGCACCAGAAGGCTGTTTATAACAATAACAACAGTTGAATGGGAAGTTTTCATGCTTGTAAACTGTTTAATAAATGTAACCAAAGCCGTCAAAGATTGAGGAAAGATGTACACGTTCGTAAGTGCTTGCGTAAGTTCTTTCGTGAATCTGACCCCAGGTTTTCCAAGAATCTAGCAGACGACAGGAGGATATTTTCCACGGCGTGTGACAGACCAGAGCACCACAATATACGTGAAATTTTGAGGGATTTCCAAGAAATTCTTGTAATAGCCGCACACCGAAAGACCCAGTGACTGTGAGGGATGCGTTAGCCATATTATTTTAACGAGTTCACGGGAAGATATTACGACATTGGGAATCAGGCATAGAAATAATATGTATTAGGCTACGGCCACCAGCCGTTCAAGGCCACAGTCTCGGACGGAGATCAAAGCCACGATATTGTGAAACCGAACCTAACCTACCCGTGGACCCAAGAATAGAAAACGGGTAATAGATGAAGAAGAGGAGGAATGAGAAGAGGGGTGAGAGGTGACGAGGGGACGGGTGAGAGGGTGACGGGTTGTTAGTGTAATCCGGCTTAAACGTGAAGGGCTCAGCGTTACTCAACCATTAGTGACCCTTCCCCCCCTCCCATTCCCCCCCCCCAATGATCTCCCCCACTCCTCTACTCTCCCATCTCCCCATGACCTCCCCCACTCCATTACTCTACCATCTCCCCACTCAATTACTACTCTCCCAATCAGGGATTGTATAACACGTGCCTTTATATGATTTATGTCGATAATTAGAGATAGAAGACATCAACCAATAGGAGAAGACATTAGAAGACATTTCTGTGGCACGAGAGACTTGTTCTTCAAGGTAACTACCATTGAGAGAGAGAGAGGAGTCCCTCAGGTTATTATAGGCCTTATTCCCATCCTGCGGGTGGTGGCAGAACCGTTTGTCTCATACGGCTTCAGGCGTTGGATCTTGATGATGTTTCAGTCAACTCATCACTCATCCAGTGGGCGGTGGTGGGATGGTCAGTCAACTCATCGCCCATGCAGTGGGCGGTGGTGGGATGGTCAGTCAACTCATCACTCATGCAGTGGGCGGTGGTGGGATGGTCAGTCAATCCATCACCCATCCAATAGGCTCTCGGGGGAATGATGTACACTGGGTAAACTCGGAATACTTGGCTTATATTATCAGTAGCCTATGATTTTGAATGAAGTATTCATGAACATTTGTGGTGCTGAATGAGTGTCTAATTTTTTAATTTGTTCACGTTCCATCAAAAATGGACGCAAGGTGTGGGAATCATTTTACTAACGGTTTACATTTGGTCAGGTCTACATCAGCAGGTAATGGTAACCCTAAGAAACACAGTATACTTAACAGAGCCTAAGCCTAGCATTATCAACATTGAGAATCTACTGATTTTATTGTTTGTCCCCATAGTACGGCTCTCCCTGCATCGTAGTCTGATTATAGATAGAATGGCTAATGTAGATTTCATGTTATCTCATGTCTACGATGTCATTCATCGCCCGGGGAGTAGAAGAACGCTCTGCATACCAAAATATGCAGTTGCACTCCATAGCAGTACATCAGATACTTTGTTATATCAATGAGGCAGGTAATGTTAGGTAGAAGGTATAGGGATATTATGTGTTCCTCGTAGTGAATGGTAGCGGGGAATTATCCTCCTGGCAGCAGGTGGTGGGGGAAATATCTTTGCTGGTGGTGGGAGAATTATCCTCCCGGCAGCTAGTGGGGGGAATTATCCTCCCGGCAGCTAGTGGGGGGAATTATCCTCCCGGCAGCTGGTGGTGGGGGAATTATCCTCCCGGCAGCTGGTGGTGGGGGAATTATCCTCCCGGCAGCTGGTGGTGGGGAAAACCTTCCCTTACCACTTCTCCCTACACCGCCCACTTCCCCCCCTATTCCGCCTACTTCCCCCTACACCACCCACTTATCAGTACACCACCCACTTCCCCTTACACTGCCTACCTCCCCTTATTCCACCCTCCCCTTATTCCACCCACCTCCCTTACACCACCCAGATTCCACTTATATTCCTCACCTTTACCTCCCAGCAATGTCTACACTCGACTTATTTTTATGAAATTATCCATTGTTTTCCCGCAAGGTAACGTGCCCCGCAAAAAACACATGTGTATGATAGCAAGTCAGAAAATAGTTTAAAAGTTTGCTGGGTGCATCCAGTGGGAAAGGGTCGTCTTTAGAAGCTGGAGAAGGGTCTAGAATCCTTAATGGAATACACGAGTAAGCGATCTTGCGGTAAGGAAGAACCGAGTACAATAATGCCAGCCAAGATGCCGCTGAACAACAACTTCTGGTCGAGGCACATCTTTCCCCTTGACTGAACGTGTAATATGGAAGACGCTAGAAAATCAAAGAACTCTCGTATTGGGCGGAGCCTAAAGCGAGCCGCAACGCTCATTGGCTAATGCCTCCCGCACTCGACGCTGATTGGCCAGTAGCTTGGCGGGCTCATGGGCTTGGGAGGGACTCGACATCGTCCTAATCTGTGTAGAAAAATTACAGCATAATTTATCCCTTATCCAGCGGAGGCAAGAGCGGACAGTCCGTACCCGACATTTCCGATTCGTGAACTCATAACGTATATCACTGACGACGGTGTGCACTGTGTAGCGTGACTGAGCAAGAGATATCCGGCGGAACAGAACTGGACGGCCATTTCGGTGGAGGTGCCTTGGAGAGTGCGGTGTGGGGACCATTAGGAGCGGACAGGTAAGTGTGGGCACCGGGCAACCTCCCTCCTTCCATTAACCATCATTACCCTCACTTAGCAACCACACCACTAGGGTTTCACCGCACAAAGGGCTTCCACATATAAATACCGCGTGGTGGTAGTGCGTGATTAAGGCTCTGTTAGTGTCACTACACCCTCAAGCCGTCTCACACTGCCGCCGGGCTGGTCTCTTGGGGCTACTCCTCGGAGCTACTCCTCGGAATATTCCTCGAGGCTACTCCTTAGGCTGGTTCTCGAGGCTGCTCCTTAGGCTGGTTCTCGAGGCTACTCCTTAGGCTGGTCCTCTAGGCTACTCCTTAGGCTGGTTTCTCGAGGCTTCTCTTCGGGATGGTCATCGGAGCTGCTCCTCGGGATGGCCCTCACGGCTACTCGGGCAGTGATAGTCGGGCAGTACTACGCCAACAGTACTACACCACCAGCGCTTATACTCACTACTAAACCAGTACTACTCCACCGATAAATATAATTCATCACCAGTTCTGCAACACCAGTAATACACTACCAATATACACCAGTGCTACACCATCACTGCTACACCACCTGTGCTACACAACGACAGTAACCACTACTAGACTACAGAACCACAAATTGACCTTACCACTGCTAGGCTACGCAGGTACAACACCGCTTCTAGGCTTCACAACACAACTACTACTAGGCTAAATAACAACACATCCACTATCAGGCTACATACTTACACAGCCGCTACTTGGCTACACAACAAGACAACCACTACCAGACTACACCACTACTAGGCTATACCACCACACAAACACTACGCTACATAACACAATCAGTACTAGGCTACACTACCACACAAGCACTACTAGACTACATAAACCGTTACTAGCCTACGCCACTACACTAACACCATTAGACTACATAACACCACCACTACTAGGCTACACCACTACTACTGGGCTACACCACCATTACTAAGCTGCACCACCACCACTATGCTACACCACCACCACTAGGCCTCACCACCACCACTATGCTACACCACTACTAAGCTATACCACCACTACTAGGCCTAACCACTACCACTAGGACTAACCACCATTAGGACTAACCCATAGGCTACACCACCACCACTATGCTACACCACCACCACTAAGCTACACCACCACTAACACCACCACCATTGGCCTAACCACCACTAGGTTACACCACCAATAGGCTACACCACCAGTACACTTCTTTAAATGACAGGCGTTACGACATAGTTAAGGTGATAGATATATGATAATAAATCACTGAACGCTAGTGTGTAATTTCACAAGTGATTATTTTCAACCTCAAATAATAATAATATTTTTTATTTATATATAAATACATTTGATACATGATACAGTGGAGAATTTGAAGGTAAAAATGTAAATTGCATTAAGCCTCTTTAAGACTCCTGTTCAACCGTTTAGGGCGAACAGGACCTGACGACTTCTCACTCCTGTTAGTAGGCCTACAGCTTTTCCTTTCTATAGCTCCTGTTAAGAATTGTCATCATAGTTTCCCTGGAACATGACCCGCTAATCGGTTTACAACCAGGTTCCTTATTCTAGACGCATTTGCCAGGAAGGAGAATACGCGTGAGGAGAATTATATATATATATATATATATATATATATATATATATATATATATATATATATATATATATATATAATGTATATATATATATATATATATATATATATATATATATTATATATCTATAATACATATATATTTTACAGAATGGTTTATGTTCAAACCATTTAAAGGCATTGATTAATTTTAACTAAATTAAAAACTTATATTTTCTCATACAAATTTATATTAATATATATATATATCAGAATTTAGTGCATACGCCTCGGCCAGGTTAGGTTTCTTTGTTCTTCTAACACAAATGTGTACCTCATCCTGTCCTCAGGCTAGGCTTATCCAAGCTGTGTCTTCAGGCTAGGCTTATCCAAGCTGTGTCTTCAGGCCAGGCTTATCCAAGCTCTGTCCTCAGGCTAGGCTTATCTAAACTCTGTCCTCAGGCTAGGCTTATCCAAACTGTGTCCTCAGGCTAGGCTTATCCAAACTGTGTCCTCAGGCTAGGCTTATCCAAACTCTGTCCTGAGGCTAGGCTTATCCAAACTCTGTCCTCAGGCTAGGCTTATCCAAACTGTGTCCTCAGGCTAGGCTTATCCAAACTCTGTCCTCAGAGGCTAGGTTTATCCAAATTATGGCCAGTCCCCTAAAGCGCTTTAATTTTAATATAATGTGTATTCAAACGGTATTTGTTCCTGTATAAATTAATATTATATACATTATTTATAAATTATAAATAATGTTATTATATATTAGAATTTGGTGTATAGTTAGCGTAGTTTAGGTTCTGGTAATAATTATTTATATTTGTAGTGTGTCAGTTTAGTTCATTTATTATTCACCCCATACCCATCTAGTGGGCGGTAGTGGAAAGGGTTACCCCGCCAAACACACACCGAAACTACGACGTTGGTACAACGTTCGAACAAGTTTTACCACTTCCTAACCAGTTATAACAACCAATATAGCAAGTTGTAACAGCGTTCTAATACGTCATAAACACGTTAAGCCAAGATGTAACAACTTTGTTACAAGTTGTAACAAGCGGAAAATAGAGACAGTTACGGTTTGTGTTTCCAGGGACAGAGGCACATAATGGACTCAGGGACTGAACCCAACAATTCATTTAGCTATGCAAGTTACAATCTTGATGAGCTAGTTACAAAATTCAGTATAAGTCGTCACATCAACAATGGGTTCGAGATTGACCACAAGTACAGTTTGTAAATTAAGCAACTGACATATGTGGAGAGCTAGTGTCACAATTGATATGTTTGTCCTGCACACCGCCCCCCATCCAGTGGGCAGCGGTGGATAGGTTACAATCACTTTGTTACTACCTATAGTTAGCAAACTGGGGATATTTGGCTAAAATTTCTGGTAGCAGATCATTTTGAATGAAATATTTACACATCGTTGCATTTACAGACCTGAGAGTCAACAGGAAGATTTACGAACCATTTCACGAGAAGTTTGAATGTCATCAATTAAAAGCAATATATAAAGTTTTTTTTTTCACTCATAAAACGGAGTTTGACGGCTGTATTACAGTTACTAATTGTTGATAGTACAAGCAGGATTGACAGGTTGTTGGCCTGTCAATCGAAACCCTGAGGAGTAGGTTGTTGATTGTAATATCGTGAATTATTTATATATGTATATATATATTGGTCCTCGAAATGTATGTATCGTTTAATTCCAGTGGCGTACCGCATTTTGTTTTAAATATTTTTGCTGGGCAGTTTTATTGTTTGTACTAATGATGGAGTTTAACCTGAGAAACATGTGTGTTGACTCGAGCACAGTAAAGTGTCGGCTCAAAGGGTGTATATATATATATTCTAAGAGGTATATCCAATCTCGGTGTATGTTCACTTGAGAGTTTACTTTAGTCCTGGACAATGTTCAGGACTCCAGTATACCTGCTGGCTGGTGAGTGAGGTGTTGTAGTTGATCTGACAACCTTCCCGCGGTCTATAAAATCAAATCAAAATGTTTATCCAGGTAAAAGTAGATCTATAGAAGATGAGTTACAAACATAATGTTGGATTTATAGATAGAGCTAGTGTATACAATACTTAAAGCCACTAATACGTAATTTCGGGCAAGATAGGCCTATACCCGACACCAGAATGGCCAGCGGCGTCTCCAAGATACACAAATCTTCAGTTTCACAGATGTATATTCTGCGTTCACTTTCATGTATCGTATATAACGATACAAGGTTCGAGCGTTTTAGTACACTTTTATGTCCGTTGTGGCAACTAGAGAGACGAGCCAATAGGTCTTCTGTGGGGCTTTACTGTTGTTGTCCAGCTGGCCAAGTTTTGCCATATCGGCCTGTCTCTACTTATCATGCTGTACCCCCTAGCACCAGCTGACGCAAAGTTTGACATACTGGTGGACTCGCGCCAGTCATGCGTCATCATGATAAGCAATAAGTATTGGTGACGTGATGCATATTAGTGCGGCCTGAGTTCAACAGATGGCGGGGAGGAAGCTTGCCTTGTAGAGAGGGCGAGGACGCGTTGAGTAGCTTTGCGTCCGCCTCTCTGGCGTCTGTTAGGTTACCTGAAGAACACGGTGAACAAATAACATCAGCTACACTCCACGGTGAACAGGATATTAGCTACACAACAAGAACACGGTGAACAGGATATTGACTACACAACTGGCAAATTTGCATTGAAAAATCAAATCAAACTTTAGGAATAATTAAATATGAAGGAAAAGAAAGTGGAAATTCAATTGTACGGCCTCAGCATCTCAGTAAGCTGTCGTGTTGTTTTAGATTCAGCTACTGGGAACAAACGTTGCCAGTAGCACGGGCTATGGTGAGCCCGTAGTGGACTACCTGGCACAGGAGCGGGGCAAGTAACACGGGCTATGGTGAGCCCGTAGTGGACTTACCTGGCACAGGAGCGGGGCAAGTAGCACGGGCTATGGTGAGCCCGTAGTGGACTTACCTGGCACAGAGCGGGGCTGTAACTTCTCCCGCAGCTGTCCTCCTACAAGAACGTCGCTTTTCGCGCGTATGCGTTACATAAGGCCAAAAATTGTCGTACTAGAAAATTGAAGCGGCTGGCGAAAGTGACGTACTGTCCCGTTTTCTGGTATGGGTCCTCTGGCAGGTTAGGAGAGGACACTATAATTGACAGTTTTCTTGACGTTGGAGAACCTTAGGAGGACGGGCCGTCTCAGAACTGTTTTCATTTCTTACTTTTTTATTATAATTTACATATAATTAATTTTGAACCAATTAGCGTAAGAATATTTTTACAAATAAGAATTAAATACATTGTCATTCGTCCTCACAGAGGGCCTAATTAGCAGTATTATTTTCCGATCTATAAGTATCTTTAAACTTAATAATTAAAACCTACTTGTTTTAAGTTCTAGAGGACACCCACCTCCCTAGTACGGGTTTACTTTGCATCTTGGGAACAATTCTTGCCCAGTTCTGTTGTTAGGCTGCCTATGTGGCTAATTACCAGATTACTATTACGGCTACCTAATAGCCATAGGCCTCACTAGGTCGAATCCCGCCCTAGGTGCCCCGTTGTCTTCCTGTTGACGCTGATGATGTCTTCCTGTTGACGCTGGCGATGTCTTCCTGTTGACGCTGGTGATGTCTTCCTGTTGATGCCGTCGTTACGTTTCCGTTTCCGTTACGATATATATATATATATATGATATATATATATATATATATATATATATATATGTAGTTATATATAATATTTGAAACCACTTTCTTTCTATTTTGCATTCATCCAGAATAGGCCTAAATAGTATAGAAAAATAAAAGTATTACAAATAAATTTTAATAGGATTAAGTAATTAGTGAATTTAATAAAAATATCTCGGTACCAATTTAATAATATCCTGTAGAAAAAGAAAAGCATGTTTATAATTTTATTTTTCGTAGACCTACTAGGCCGTAGGCGCTGGGCCTAACTACCGCGCTCTGATTGGTAATCCGGCACTGGTCCCCAATGGTAATTGGAATAATGTACTTAATTAGGCGAAATGTGAAATAAATAAGTGAAATATGACAAAATAAATGAATATTGAAAATACGTGAAACTATGACTGAAAAATATTGAAATATGACTAAAATAGTGAAATACGACCAAAGCAGTGCACACAGCTTACAATAGGTGAAATGTGAAAGAAAATAGGTGAAATATGTCAAAATAAATTAAATATGACTGAAATACGTGAATATCATTAAAATAATTTAAATTATGATTTAAAAAGCTGACATAAAATAGGTGTAAATATTCCTGGACTATGTGAAATATGAATGGAAAACGGTGAAATTATGCATGAAAAGCGGTGAAATAGGATTTCGAAATGGAGAAATTAGTTTGAAATTGTGAAAATGGATTTGAGAAGTGGTGAAATTAGTTAACGAAATTGTGAAATTAGATGTGGAAAATGGCGATACGATTAGTAAGTGTCGAAAGTTAATTAAAGACAAAGGAGAGATTATATTGCCATCTTAGATTACGAATCATGAATGTACGACCTCGAATTACGACCTCGCAACATCCTCGTGGAGGATTTGCGAGGTCGTACATGCGCGGTCGATTCAAGAAGAATTCTATCGGTCGCTCTTAGCAAATAGCAAAATATATGTCCAGGGGCGGATTCACGACGGCAGTTTACCCAAGCACTTACGAACCTGTAATCTTTTTTCTCAATCTTTGGCGCTTGTTTACATTATTAAATGAGCTCCGAAGCACCAGGAGGCTGTTTATAACAGTAACAAGCAGTTGTTTGCCTTACCAATCAGCTGATAAGTATACTTTTGGCCTCAACATGAGTCCAAGAGTATGAGTAAATTCGGTGTTTAGACACCGGAGGGGACGAAGCGGGGGGGTAGTATCGCTCTATTGTATGTGTGAGAGGTACTCACTTGATTAAAGTGTAATGTGTTTATTATATTATTATTCATTTCAAAATACTGTGTAACTTTCATGTAATGTGAACACTCACCTCTGCTAACGTATCTGAAATTCAAGGTCTTTTAAAGAATAATTTTTCTTGGTGTAATTTGGAATTCTAATTAATGCCAGAAATTCCTAATATTAAAGTAATTGGAAGTGTAAAAAAACAACATTATTTAAAACTTTATATAATCAATTTGTTACAAAATATACTCCGCCCAATGGGAAGTTAATATATATATGATGGGCCTTTGTGTCCCATTGCTCAGGGTAGGGAGCAGGGCATATATATATATTGAACTTAGGTTTATATGTTATTTAAGGTACAGTATATATAATCCACCCGTCTGTGGGCTGTTGAACTTAGTTGCTCCTGTCTGTCTGGCCTGTCTGTGGCTCCTCAATTAAACGTAATTGCTTCCGTCTGTCTGTCTATACATGGTGGTCACCAACTGTTTGTGGAGCACTCTTAAGGATAATAACAAGAACAGTAAGAACATGAAGGCA
>WNGS01163947.1:21493278-21508748 GCA_020271785.1 Procambarus virginalis | reverse complement strand
AAAACCAATTGTAAATTAGTGTACACGCAGGAACAAAGTATAATGACTTATTCAATGACATTCCAAAATTGAATATTGTCAAACGAATTTTGCTTAGGTAATTAAATGACTAAAATTACAGGTCTGTATAGTAAATTCTAAATGGAAACTGATAACAAATTTTAGTAGTTTTAATTAAGGTTATTACCAGCATTAAAAAATATTTGATGTTGATTTTTAAATAGATAATGTCAAGATTAAACATACATTTTGTACATACAAAATAATCATGATAGCCACAATTAGGCTGGTTATATCATTAAACGATTTACTAACATCAATAAGAAATTTCAATCTGGTCTACCTTTCGTGAAAGGTCATGATCTTTATCATGGATTGCTGCTAAGTGCAGTATTGCCAGACGTGTGCTCAGGGTAGAAGAGCTCTTGAAGAGTGAAAACAGAGATTCCTTAGTCACTCGAACTTCCACCGTCATCTGGTTTACTCCATCCACAAATGTTATGCAGCGACCCGAGATGACTTTGCCTCCACATATCTAGAAGGGTGATAAACAATTTACAAATATCAGAAGCATATTAATATCAATTAAAAGCCAAAGGCTAACTTCCTTAAAATTAATCAGATCATATCTGCAATTATTTGTTTTGATTTGATTTGCCATAGAGACAGGAAGCCTTTTAGGCTTATCAGGTCCCCTTAGGCTAAAATAAAACAACTGACTTTTCCCAGGATACAACCCATGACACTTGACTAATTCCCAGGTACTGCGCCTATTTACTTCTAGGTAAACAGAGGAATCAGGTAAAAGGAAACATTGTCCAAACTCTTCTGTTTACTGCAGGAATCAAACCTGGAACCTTTATTTGTGATCAACGCGCTTACTACTGCATTAGAGGTGACTAAAAAGTAAATTATTTGTCTAATGGAAATGTGGCACATATTTGCCTGAGAAAGGTACTATATGTCCATTTGTTGCAGCTGTCTTGTTTTGCCTCTGTAATTATCTTCCTTCATGTGAAGGAAGCTTGAACAGTACAGCCACCCAAACTTGGCAAATAATACATACTGTACTATGAATGGAAATAACCTTGAATCTAACAAGGAGAATGCAGGTGTTGGCAATTAGTCACAAGGCTTAGTTGGATACCTCCACCGCCTGCACCAAGCACTGTTTTACATATCTGAAGCTGCTTCACTATGCAGTACAGTACTTGCTAACCATTTAGATGCAAGCTTGCAACACACAGCTATAGATACAGGATCACACATGAAAATTGCATCCCACTCCCAAGTTCTAGAGACAACTGAGCATTATTTCCACCACTGTTTCAGACAACACGGTGGCAGAATCCATTTCAAACATGAATCCATTACCCTCAATGTATCCTTCAACACTGAATGTATATCAAGAGGAGATCTTCCACACATAAAAAAACATAGTCAAATCACTTACTAAATATCTCCAACCCACCATAAACTTGGCTATTTCTAAATAACACATGCAATTGAAATTCACCAACTACCAGCCATACAAACCAAACATTGCAAGAAGAGCAACAGAAGTGATCATCCAATACCATCAACAGAACATCCATCTCTCACTGCTAAGTTCTAAACTCATCTTTAAGAAACAAGTGATGGTATTGGATGATGGTATTGCCTTGCTTCAACGTCAACAGGGATGCTCCACTTGTTCAGTCACTGGAAGGAGTATATCTTCATGGAAACTGAACATATCATTAAGAAGAAGATCCACAGTAAAAAAATAAATAATATCCTTCAACTTGACTAAGGCTGACCTATAGGGTACATCCACACACACACACTGATGAGGTAGCAACAGATTGTACCTAATGCAAAACAGGTACAATCACCTAACTCCCTGTCAGCAGTTTGAGGCAGTACAAGCTCACAGAGTAAAAATACTGCTTTGAACCAGCAGAAGTGAAAATCAGAGACTGAATACTGTACCAACCTGGAAAATAATCAAGGCAACACTCTCAAAGACCTGAACACAAACAAGCCTTGAATATAAGATTTGATGATGAATAGTAAAACAGATTAAACTCTCTGAAAATCCAGCTCCTACATGCCGGACGTACGTTAGTAAGGCAGTACAGTACAAGGGGGAGAGTCTGGTGGTAAGGTGCTGCCACCTTGCAATTGACAAAAGTGATATACTGGCAGTCATCTGCAATGTTATGGATGAGTTCTGGTGAGCTTTGGTATTGGCTAAGGTGCTACCAGTTGATGACTGAACTGAGCTCTTCTCTAGTACCTCCCTTGCACCAGAATGACTTGAAAGTGAAAGTTAGACTTAATGTTTACTTACAAAATGAGTGCTTTTCCAATTTCTTCAGATTCTTGGGAAATATCAATTACAAAACCAACCTGATACAGCTGAGCATTGGGCAGGAGCTGTGGTGGAGGCGTTGTAACAATATGGTTGTTTGGCATATGGTCCAATCCAATATCCAGCATGTGCATGCAGACCCCTGGTACAATCACAAGAAGGTAGTGGTCTGCAAAACAAAACAACAACTCTCAAACTAGATGCACACAAATCTGTACTTGATGATGTACACAACAAGTTCAACAGATATTTGAACTTGAAAATTCATGCATAGCACTATAACAGCAGTCAAGAAAAGCCTATCTTGTAATAGTAATATTAAAGTGGGTAAATATTTACAATACTTGGTATAATACATTTTCTTGCATTTTCTTTTCTAAGTGTTTAACATTAACCAAGGAAAAAATAGATTTAGTCATACCTTGGTAATTCTTCAGTCCTTGTACAAGGAAACAAAAATAGTATTAAAGTACTGTATCTATTTCTTGTAGAGGAAAACATTTTCCCACACGTACAGTACAACTGTACCAAATTGTGGTTTAATCAATTTCTATCAAATGGACACCTTTCTATGTATTCAATGTATGGGACACCTTTCTATGTATTCAACATTCAGATGATCCCAGATTCATCATGATTAATTATTTCACAGTTTTAGATGGTTAAGATTATAGCAGGATTGCTCTGAGCATTTGTTGAAGAGGTCTGTATATGTCTAATTTCAACCTAAGTGAAAAACAGAGCAATGAATGTAATGAATCCTTTTGGGTGGCACCTCTGTAGCTTCTTTAAGCTTATGGAACTAGCTTACTACATACACCAGGTTTCCATGACTTCTCTTTACCTGCTGGTGACAAAGAACTTTGCAAACATATTTATATTAATCACAAGCAGGTATCCAAACAAGCTAAAACTGATAGTTATCCAGGGAGCCTCCTTGGTCACTTGTGACATCAAGAGGGGGTTTGAAGGGCTTTTAGTTAATACAGGCATCACTGACTTTCATTCAGCTAAGAATGGAAGACAGTGATACTTTTATAAACGGTGTTGAATGCTCTTCAGTAGCTGCCTAGCACCTTCATGATTTGATCTGATCCTGCAGGAACAGCTTGAAAAGTTCCATCTGGCAGCAGTGCAGTATGCTGTCTTCACTGACTTTGTATGATCCTGTCTTATGGATACAGTGGATCTTGCCTTAGGGAGCAGCAGATTGAGATAGTTCAGAATAATAGTTATTACCAATAATGTACTGCATATTCAATAATAAGTTTGTTGATACAAAATACAAAACTGCTTACCACCAAAGAGAGAGTATGTGGGGAGGGCCGAGTGTGCATGTCCCCAGGGAACACCGGGAACAACTGTGTGAAGGACGCACCCATGGTGGAGGAGCGTCACGGAGTATGCCAAATATACCGCACAGCTCTCAGGATCAGCAGGAGTTTCTGCTAATCTCGACTGTAAATTATAATTAATGTTGATGCAGTGAGACCCATTACTTGAAGACGTAAAATATTGTAATTGATTTGAGTTACGAAAAACTGAAAAACTAGAAAGAATTTACACAATATTTTAACCATAAACTATTTAAACAGCTTCCAGAGTGTATTGACCTCATTATACTGGCATTTAACAGTGACAACAGAAGAATCATTAGGCAATTATCATAAATTCCAATTATCCATTTGCATTTAGGTAACATAGCTTACCTTATAGATGTAATGGTGACAGATGCAGACAGCACCTGAGGGAGAGGTCACAACACGCAGGTCAAGCCAAGCATCTCCTGCAGTGTGCAGCAAACCTTGATCTCGGTAATCACCGCTCAAGTCCAGAGGGGAATGTTCCAGGCCCGACAGTTCCAGGGGAACATTTAACTGCACAAAAGAGGAAGCTTGTGTTGGACAAGAAGAAAACTTATACTACTGTATACAATATAGATAACATAAAACTGATTAATAATCAACAGTCAAACCAGATATGTTCATATCCTGTTCTACTACTTTATTATGCTACTTACACTTGTCCATCAATAAATATATATATTTCATTAAAATCACTGCAATGAGTATGCACCATAAAAGAATCTTAAATATAGCCAATTAATAAATATTACTGTATGAGAAATTGTTTTTCTATCTTTGATGAATCAATCTTATTGATGACTGGCTTAGTTGTGATGACAAAAGTCAACAAATTAGACACTAATGAATCTTTGAATGAAATGGGGGGTCAATCCAACTGTTGGTTACATCACAAGTACTTCAGATATTTTAGTTCCAATACTTTACTTAAATGACATCCTTACTTATTGCCACATACCACTGTTTCGTGAGGTTTATTAGGATGAAACTGTAAGGCTGTGAGCATAGGTCGAGGACGTAGGGCATCTTCCTCTGCTTCACCTGGTTCATCAAAAGGAATATTAGATCATATGAATACAGTATAAAGTTAATTATGTATAACCTTCTGAAAATGTCTGCTAATTTCTGCATTATTACTCAATTAGGTAATAGTTGAGTAATAATACCACTGTACTATTACTCACCTGACCCCAGGGTTAAGCCAGCTTCAGGGGGAGGACGGTAGTGTAGATAATATAAGTGCTTATGATGAGGTTCCCACTGAGCCCACACAAATGATCGCACCACTGACTCCGTCAGAGGTTGGTCATCAACAATCCATGATGATCCATCCTTCAGACTTAGTGGAAATGAGTAGATGGCAATGGCTAAAAAAGAATAATTTCTTATATAAATCTTTCAGCCTGAATGAGAATAATTAATAGATAACAGATTATTAATAAAGAACACTTAATGACTAAAAATACTTTCTCTGAACAAAACAAAATACTATATACTGTTTGTGGTGCGTTATCATACAAATATTACACTATTGCATAAATAATATGTTTGTGTGTAACAATAAAGATGGCAGCTACATTGCACAATATATATTACTGTAATGTATAATAATGACACTGAAAAGATATATTAAGTAGATAACAATATTCCAGTAACGGGTAATACTGTAGTTAAGTTTATAGATAAAGTAATAGAAGTGGGATACACAAGTCCTTCGAAGAGACGAAATATGTATTCTGTGAAGATCTCATACAGAATGAAATAACACAAATCAAACTTAAGATTAGTCTATACAATATGGGAAAAATAGGGTTGTGTTTCAGAAACCTTCAATGGTCTATTTTTTCAGTTCTCTCTCAATACAACATGTATTTAAACATTACCATTACTGTAAGTACTTCTGCCATATTTCACACATTACCATTACTCTCTAAATACATGTTGTATATTTTATATAATGTGTTTTTAGTTTTCTTTCATCACTTACATTCCCGGTGGACGAAAACAAGAAGCTTAGCAATCCAGCTATCGTCTAAGGGTTTTCCACCTTCTGTGTGAAGAAATTCAAGCTGGAAAAATACGAACCCTTTAAGAATCTCTGAGATATAATATACATACAAAATATTTGTAATGCCTTTATATATTTTAAAATAAAGACAATAACTAAATGAAAAACAAAGCATTCATAAAAAGAAACGACCATTTCTGAGTGATACCTCAATGGCTCCCCAAGCCTTGAACACTGGCTTCAAGAGGACGGACACTACATGCCCCACCACAGAAAGTACACGTAAATGTAAAATTTTGCTGAACATTTTCTAGAGATTAAATAAATGAATTACTTGTAGATTATGTGGAACAATATAGATATAAACATGACAAAAGCTACCAAATTGCTGATGCAATAAAATCTCTTATGAACAGAAGATATAAAGTGCAAAATAGGACAGAGTGAGTGGAGCAGATAAGGACCCAGTGTGAGGAGCAGGCAAGGACCAAGTGAGAGGAGCAGACAAGGACCAAGTGAGAGGAGCAGACAAGGACCGAGTGAGAAGAGCAGACAAGGAATGAGTGAGAGGAAAGGAAAAGGATACAAAGAGGTAGGAAGTACAATTATGTTAACATATAAATAATTGTATTTCTGCAGTTATTTACTTACAAGTATCTGTCGAGAGCAATCAATGTTCAGGGAAAATACGCCCCCTTGAGGTGCAATTTCGGCCACATATGCAGAATATTTATTTCCTTCACCAAGACTGCGGCGAGTCACAAAGCCTGAAATTTGATACATGATCAGTCACAAATACTCATATAATTACCTCAAATGAAAACTTAAAAACTAATTTAAAATAATTATATAATTTAAGATTAACAAATTAAATATATGAAAATGTTTGTCTGCAAATTAAGGATCATTTATACTCTTAAGATAATAAAACTTAGAAAGTTTTTAGTTTGAGTGAATGTTGTTTAAAAAATCCAACTCTATTGAATATCAAAGTCTGCAATGCAAATTTTATATGGTGTATGTAACACAAACTATAAAACTTTCTCACTCATGTATTTACATATATCATAAAATATTAATTCATATAATAAGAATTTCAATACAGAACCTCAATCTTCAAGTATAAAATTTTAAATAGGATTTCCAATTTAATTTTTTTTTAATTCTGCCATATAAAATTAACATTTATCAGTAAACAAATATTGGTATAACTTGTATGAGAACATTTCTATTATAGGAGAAAGCATGCTGACCAAAATACCTGCACAGTTCAGAGATTGGTAAGTTGGGCATAATAAAGAATAAGAAAATAAAAGAGCCTTTAACAGGGAACTAAAATATGATAATACTGTATACCCCTAACTTAATAATAAAGAAATAGGGTAACAAAGAAAGTGGATAAATGGAAGTCTCTTACAGTACTCCATAAATTAAGTAAAATTGAAACATAATAAAGTGACATATTATCTAAAGAAAGGAAAAACAAAAGGACACAGACACAAAGGAGGCCAAAAACAAGCTTCTCCGGAAGACAAGATAGTGTTGCCAACATCTTGGTTACTGAAGGCATATGTTTCCTCAAGCTACTTTCCAAACAACTGAAAGCAAAATGTAAAGCAATATGACTTTAGATATTAACAAGCCCATTACTGTTTCAGTATCAGGATGATGAAGACTCGAATGCTTAGACTAAAGCTAGGTCATTAACTAGTTCTAAACTGAATACAGTATAAACCTAAATAAATGTTGTGCTATTAAATACATATCAGTTCAGTACTATACTTTGTGTGTTCCTAATTATATACAGTACAATACTTCTTTCCTATGCAGTGTAATAAATTTTGGTAAATTATTCATATTTAAAAACAACCAATGCTGACCGTATAAAGTACTCAAGAACTTTGTTATTTTATGCACAGTAGGGATGCTTTCCAGTAAGAAATTGCTTGAGTCGGCAACAACAAAAACATAACAAAAAGCAGAGCACTACTAGACAAAACTACACAAGAAACATAGCTACACACAGGCAACATGAGGAGGTTGGTTGCAAGATACTGAGAGTTACCTAGCAGAGTCCTGGAAGCATTGACAGAGGCTTGGACCACAGGCACAACCTTATCAAATGTATATAAGACCTGTTATGGAGAAAGAAAAACAATAGTTCCATGCTGTTACCAGAGAAGTAGTACAGAGAAGAGGTCACTGTCATTGTTTTGAAAAACCTGAACCCCACAGCTCTACTAATGCTACTGTACTGTATTAATATTTTTGTCTAATTGTATTATATAATACTTTCTGTCAATAAAAGTCAGTACATGCATAATCTCCATCAAACAAGGGTTAGGCTACTTATCACCTACTATATTCTGTACTGGAGCATACCTGGAGAGGGTTTCGGGAGTTCTTTTACTCCCCGAGCCCGGCCTGAGGCCAGACTGTGGTCAACTCTAGAGTAGAACTCAAAACTTTTGACAAAATCTTGGCAGTGATTGTTTTGGTAACTTAATAATGCAATAGTCGTCAACTAATGAACAATACAACACTTATAACTGTCCAGCGTATCTTAATAATGACCAGGTTATTCTGTTAATTTAATCTAACACAGTATTGTAAGCACTGACTACAAATCTTAATATAATTACAACAGTAGATAAGTGTTATCCATGCAATACTTGTTTATGGAAATTAAATCTCCATGACACCAGCAATTTGCTTAACTTTTATCACTGTTTCATTAATCTCAGCATCCATTCTTCCATCCTGATTAGTCCTTTAGCTGTGAATAGCAGTTCCAGTCACAGAATGAAACTAGATGTTCAGGGTTTTCTTTCTGGGTGCCAAAATGAATTATTAACAAGTTACAGTATTATGTTTAGCCGTCAAAATTGGTGCCTGGACCTGGTAAGTGATACCTTGTGACAGTGACAATAAAAAGTCACTCCAAGTGGTATGCTGTACATCCATAAGACCTCAATAAGACCTAAGGAATATTATGTTTTATATACATTGGCAAGCTGTGTAAAAGTATTTGACACTGTTCTTCCATTCAAAATGACTTTAATGACTGTACTATCCAAATATTAATATAAATTATATGCATAATGATAGTGTTGTTAATTACTGTAATCTGCCATATGATGCAAAACATAAACAGAATAGTACCATTAATGATACAATTAGGAATGTGAGTAAAATCAGAGAAAATTATTGAACTAACCTGTGCAGAGTGTAGGTCAGGAGTAGCAATGGCAACCTGTGTTGCAAAGGCGAGAGAGCTGGTTGCACCCTCAATTCCTCCATCCCCTCCCGAGCCATCGACAGGGGCTCTCACCAGCACCTCCTCCTCCCATCGGCACAGCAAAGACCCATCCTCACTCTCACCAATCCATTCAAAGTTGGAATCTGAAAATCATGATAGTATAAAATTTAAAAAATAAGGAACAAATTTAAAAACTACCACACGCACACACTAAAACTTAAATTTTACCTCAATTTGTTTAAAAACTCCTTTGGCTTGTATAAGGATTGTTTTGAGTTTCAGTATTCTATTTCTCAGGAATGTCTAGAAGCTAGCCATCAAACTGAGGACTGTAATACGATTTTAGCAATTATTGTGCTGTGTAATAACCCACTATCTACTTGTATAGTGCCTGCATATCAATGCATATGTGTGAGCAACATATTGTTGAATTCAGCCTAATGACTACATAAATATTTAAGTGTTTTTGCAATATTTTGGGGTTAAATTTACATGTTAAGGTTTGGTGAGACAGTGGTCATTTATCATGAAAATACCAGACAGCACTATTCTAATAAAAAGAAATACACATAGTATAGGAATATACTGTGAAAATATCATCATCCAAAAGAATATTCAGCCTGTCTATAGCAGTATTATTCAAAAACATCCCAGGAGACAATCAGGATATATCAGAGTGATGTTACACACCTCGAACAAAGTACGTATTAAAAACACAAATTTTTTATTTTCCTTGTTAGGATAGAATAGGTTTAGTCTGTAGAGTAGCAGTGGCATAGCTCCTCTCAGGGGCCTGTATAAGCCCTACTCATCTATTGTGGCACAGCACTATTTTGAAGAGATATTTATGTATTCCTTTGGGCCTAGCTGAAAATACACCCTAGGAGTAATGCACCCTGATGAATTGTTGCCCTATTTAGAGATCCTCGTTAATTACAACAAAGGAAACCAAGATAATTTAAAAACCACATTGTACTTAGTGAGAGATTAACATGCTGCAACACCTAGTGGGTGCAATGCTGCAACACCCAGTGGGAGCATTGCTACAACACCTAGTGGGAACAATGCTACAACACCCAGTGGGAGCATTGCTACAACACCTAGTGGGAACAATGCTACAACACCCAGTGGGAGCATTGATGCAACACCCATTGGGAACAATGCTACAACACCCAGTGGGAGCATTGATGCAACACCCATTGGGAACAATGCTGCAACACCCAGTGGGAGCATTGCTACAACACCTAGTGGGAACAATGCTACAACACCCAGTGGGAGCATTGATGCAACACCCATTGGGAACAATGCTGCAACACCCACTGGGAGCATTGATACAACACCCATTGGGAACAATGCTGCAACACCCAGTGGGAGCATTGATGCAACACCCATTGGGAACAATGCTGCAACACCCAGTGGGAGCATTGATACAACACCCAGTGGGAACAATGCTGCAACACCCAGTGGGAGCATTGATGCAACACCCATTGGGAACAATGCTGCAACACCCAGTGGGAGCATTGATACAACACCTAGTGGGAACAATGCTACAACACCCAGTGGGAGCATTGATGCAACACCCATTGGGAACAATGCTGCAACACCCAGTGGGAGCATTGATGCAACACCCAGTGGGAACAATGCTGCAACACCCAGTGGGAGCATTGATACAACACCCAGTGGGAACAATGCTGCAACACCCAGTGGGAGCATTGATGCAACACCCAGTGGGAACAATGCTGAAACACCCAGTGGGAGCATTGATGCAACACCCATTGGGAACAATGCTGCAACACCCAGTGGGAGCATTGATGCAACACCCATTGGGAACAATGCTGCAACACCCAGTGGGAGCATTGATGCAACACCCATTGGGAACAATGCTGCAACACCCAGTGGGAGCATTGATGCAACACCCAGTGGGAACAATGCTGCAACACCCAGTGGGAGCATTGATGCAACACCCAGTGGGAACAATGCTGCAACACCCAGTGGGAGCATTGATGCAACACCCAGTGGGAACAATGTTGCAACACCCAGTGGGAGCATTGATGCAACACCCAGTGGGAACAATGCTGCAACACCCAGTGGGAGCATTGATGCAACACCCATTGGGAACAATGCTGCAACACCCAGTAGGAGCATTGATGCAACACCCATTGGGAACAATGCTGCAACACCCAGTAGGAGCATTGATGCAACACCCAGTGGGAACAATGCAGCAACACCCAGTAGGAGCATTGATGCAACACCCAGTGGGAACAATGCAGCAACACCCAGTGGGAACATTGATGCAACACCCAGTGGGAACAATGCAGCAACACCCAGTGGGAACATTGATGCAACACCCAGTGGGAACAATGCTACAACACCCAGAGGGAGCAACGCTGCAACATCTAGCATGATCAACACTTAAGTGTGCTCTAAGAGAACAAACAAAATTTAATCCATACACTGATTTTCCTCCAGGAATAATATGGGCTTGGCAGTGACGGCCGCCATGGCCGCGTCGTCTGTTTATTTACTGTTGTTGACAAGCGCACAGCGGCCGGCGCAGTCCTCAGCTTCTCCCACACCACGGAGCCAACACACACACACACACACACACACACATATATATATATATATATATATATATATATATATATATATATATATATATATATATATATATATATATATTTTGTTTTTGTTTTATTAAAGGGGTACCACCTCTGGTACAATTGTAGGTTCAAGTTCAAGTTCAAGTTCAAGTATGTTTATTGAGATAAGCAAGAAATACATCTCAAAGGGATAGAGTAGCTTAGGCTATTTCTACCCCCCTCTACTTCAAGTCCCTCAAGGGGCGCACAAATTCAGTGAGTCAAATACACAAATAACATTACAAGAATCCCATTTAACATTGCAGGTTAATATAGTAAGTACAGCATATTACAAGAATCCCATTTAACATTGCAGGTTAATATAGCAAGTACAGTATATAATTGTCACACTCTTGGGGCAAACTTTTGTAGCTCCTAAGTATACTGTCTATCATACCATTATCACACATCCAAACAATTTGATGTGGTACGCTATTTAATTCCTTATTTCTATAGTTTTCAATAAGTTGACACTCTAATACATAATGTTCTAAGGTGTGGGCGTGCGGCATACTACATAATTTACACTCCTTATCTTCTTCACTGACATCAACACCGTATTGCCAGATATATTTGTATCCTAATCTTAATCTCATGTAAATTGAATCCTTCCAAGTAGACTTTCCTTTACCATAGGTGAAGGACGAATTTGTATTTATTATTGAATAATGCTTAAGTGTGTTACTACTGTCCACCATTGCCATTCTCTTTATCATTTCTTCACCCTCTTGGATCATCTTGATTCTTGTTTTTATTTGTTTCAAGGTTAACTGACATATAACATCAACAAGAGGTTTTTCAGTGGCTCTTTTCGCTATGTCATCAACTACCTCATTCAACAGGATTCCCACATGTGAAGGGATCCACATGAATCTTACTTTATACCCAGTTTTTTCTAATTTCTTAACATTCTCTCTACACTCTATCACAATATTCTGATATACTGGGCGTCTGCTATTTAAAGACTCTAACGCTCCTCTGCTGTCAATAAAGAAGCAAGCATTTTTACCACATTTAACTACTTCCTGTAATCCTGCTAATACACCTTGGAGTTCAGCCTGCGTTGAAGAGACATTGTCAGTTAAGCGGCGTCCAATAACAGTATCTACAGTGCCGATGTCAGTGTACTCCCTGATCAAGACTCCACATCCTGCCTTCCCATCCCTAGCTACTGACCCATCACAATATACATGTAGAGTGTTTTCTGTAGGCAGTTTTTTAATTATACAATCATATGTCGCCCTCAGCTCTCCTATTTCATACATACTTTTTTCTTTTGCAAGGGAGTAATTACTACATCTACATTACAATCCTCCCATGGTGGTGTGACTTTTCTCTTGGGCACAGCAATACACTCTGTAATAACATCATACTTTATAACATTAGAACATAAGTTATTCATATATACTCTCTTCTTCATCATACACTGTTCACTACTTCCCACCTTTTGAACCGAGAGGATTAATTCATTAGCTCCCCCACCTCTCATTAATCTAATGGCAGAGGCTACATTTATCTCTGAAATTCTATCCCCAATACTCTGCAGATTAAGCTCCATCCTCATTATCTCAATCATAGCATTTCTTGGGCATCCTAAGATAATTCTCATGGCTTCATTTTGTACCTTCTCCAACTTGCCCATCCTACCTTTACCAAAACAAGAAATGACAGGTGCAGCATAATCAATAAGAGATCTTACAGTACTCAAGTATATCATTCGTAGCACAGGGACTCCCACTCCCTTTCCACAGCATGCCAAGGCCTTCAGAGGTTGTAATCTCTTCCGACATTGACCCAACAGTCTGTTCATCTCAGCTTCCAAACTCTCATGGGTATATCCAACATATATGCCTAAATATTTATATATATTAACTCTCTCTATATTTTTACCATTTATTTTCAATATAATGGGCCTCCGACTTCTACATTCAAACTTAGTTTTGTTTTCATTAACCACCAGTCCCATATGATGACACAGGTATCCGAAATTGTCCAACACTGTTTGAACCTTTGAAATATCTTTGCCCTGAAACAAAATATCATCGGCATATATGATTGGAGTTACCCCATTTGAGTATCTCTCAGATGCTATCTTATTCATTAGTACATTAAACAGGGTGGGACTCAACACGCCTCCCTGAGGTGTGCCGAGTTCAAAAGACCTCACACCTGACATACAACCTTGATACCACACCTGAGCCTTCCTTTCATAAAGATAATCCCCTATCCAGCGCAATAATCTCCCTTTAACACCAAGACCAGCTAATTCATATAAAATAACCTCTTTGTTGGCTTTATCAAAAGCTCCTTGTAAATCAATAAAAATTCTATAATAATCATTTTCATTA
This sequence comes from Procambarus virginalis, assembly GCA_020271785.1. NCBI lineage: Eukaryota > Metazoa > Arthropoda > Malacostraca > Decapoda > Cambaridae > Procambarus > Procambarus virginalis. Next base: position 21,494,774 of record WNGS01163947.1, on the reverse strand, counting down.
GCTAGACATTTAATAATACAATCAGAGGTACTTTTTCCTTTGAGGAACCCGAACAAATTACTAGACAGCTGATCACCTATTATATATAAAAGTCTATTTAAAATGATCCTCTCCATCATTTTACAAAAACACGAGGTTAAAGACACAGGTCTGTACTCTCCATTGGCTTTAGGGATAGGGATGACATAGCTTTTTTCCATTTACTGGGAATACTGCCCTCTTTATAACTAATATTAAAGAGATCTAAAAGTGGGCTTTTCGTCATAATGGCAAGTTCATTAAGTATTTCATAAGTTACTCCATCCTCCCCAGGGGCGGTAGATTTCCCAACTTTAATCGCCGTTATTAGTTCTTCTCTGGTAATACCTGTGCAAGTGACATCACCACTGTTACCTGCTGTAAGTATAAAATTCATTCTTAGATCTTTCCAAGAATCTAATGACTCTCTCGTTACAGCGGGTAATGAACTAAGTTTGGCAGCTTCCGCCCATTTATTTACGAGACCATTTGCAATTCTTGCGGGTCAGGATGTGCAACAAAATTATGCTTTTACCCCTTATTTTATTTACGTCTTGCCAGATTTCTTTCAAGTTTCTGTTACTCCCAACTTTCTCTGCAAACTCCTGCCAATACTTGCTCCTAATTTCCTTTCTCTTCTCCCCACACAGCCTAGCAACTGCCAGTAAAGCATTCTTCCCTTCCTCAGTCCTACCATTCCTATTCCAATCCTGTGAGCTCTCCTCATTGTTAATGTCCACCCCTTAAGCATCTCGTCATGTGTATAATTTCCTTTTGGGGGGATGCTTTTTTATACTAGATGTTTCCGGTTCAATGTTGCATTAAATACATCTACCTCCTTAATTAAATCTTCATAAAATGCTTCTGCTGAAACTGGCTTATAAGTATCATACCAAGACTTAATATGGCCAACAAGACCCTTAATTCTCCCTCATTAAACTTTAACCTTTTCCTCTGAAGGCAGGCATGCTTTTTATCTAGTTTAAGCTGTATTTGTAATGCAAAATGATCACTTAGCATTTCATCACAGTAAGACAATTCCCCTCTATGCCCTCAGCATTTATCAAAAAGCATAATCTAATCTCCCTCCCCTCAAATGAGTAGGATAGGGCTCGCCCAGCAGCTGAACATCTTCATGTTCCTGCAAAAACTGGTACCATCTGCAACCATTCCTATTTGCTTTACCCCTTGATCCTAAAGCTGGATGTCTGGCATTAAAATCCCCTACCACAAGTGTATCTTCAGAAAAGAAGGAATCTGGCAAGTATCTTAAATCAAGGGAGCTATCAGAGATGTATAGATTAATGAAACAAAAAAAACTTAAACTCTCGGTCCTTTAATTGTATCCGCAAGCAAATACTTTCAATACCTCTATATCTCTGAGGGATTCCAGTTATCTCGACAGGGATGGTACTTTTGACAAACATGAGACCCCTAGTTCCTCCATCATCATATAAGTAAAACCTCTATAGCCATTT
>WNGS01163947.1:21470802-21484154 GCA_020271785.1 Procambarus virginalis | reverse complement strand
GCAAAATATGACCCATCGACGTTTTCATTAATTGGCATATTTTAGGTATAGAAAGTCGTAATTTGAAAATGAAAATAGGTGCAGAGAGTCAGAATTCGGTTAAAAATCACGCTCAGGAGTCAAAATTCCGACATTTCAGATATTTTGAAAACTGCAGGGGGGGTTTGGGCAAAATATGACCCATTGCCGTTTTCAGTAATTGGCATATTTTAGGTATCGAAAGTCGTTATTTGAAAATGAAAATAGGTGCAGAGAGTCAGAATTCGGCTCATAAATCACGCTCAGGATGCAAATTTCCGACATTTCAGATATTTTGAAAACTGCACGGGAGTTGGGTAAAATATGACCCATTGCCGTTTTCAGTAATTGGCATATTTTCGGTATAAAAAGTCATAATTTGAAAATTCAAATAGGTGCAGAGTCAGAATTCGGCTAAAAAATCACACTCAGGAGTCAAATTTCCAATATTTCATATATTTTGAAAACTGCAGGGGGTTTGGGCAAAATATTACCCATCACCGTTTTCACTAATTGCCATATTTTCCGTATAACAAATCGTAATTTGTAACTCCAAATATGTGCAGTGAGTCAGAATTCGGTTAAAAAATAACGGTCATGAGTCAGATTTTCGGTATTTCCGATATTTTGAAAACTGTAAGGGGATTTGGGTAAAATTTGACCCATCGCAGTTTTCACTAATTGGCATATTTTTTTATTTAAAGTCGTAGTTTAAAACTGCAAATATGTGCAGTGAGCTAGAAGCCAGAACTCCCAGGTTATAAACCGGTTATAAGCAGACACCATCATCTGTTGGCGGTGGCGTGGTGTAGGTGAAAGGCTCCTGTTTCATACCTCGCCTAGAGGGTGAGGTCGATGATGACCTCTGGCGCGTGACGTAACGATATCAACACCACCTAGGTTGTGCAAGCAATTATAATTTCAATTCCCCGGTTTAAGGGTGTTATCCTAAGGTCACCCAGTATACTGTCTGTCTAGCTAATGACGTTTTATGTTCATAGAGTTGTCGTAATTAGGCGGTTGCGCTTAAAAGGGCAATTCACCTTGGGCAGTTGAGAACTCTTGACTTGGTCCTCTGAGAAGACAAAGTGGTTGCCGTCAATAGTAGCAGTGTTGTATGGACAGACATACCCAGGATTTGGCCAGGAAGAGTCACGAGACGTAAATGATTATTTGAGACCCCCTGTCAGCGTGTTGCTGAAACCCTCTGCCAGTGTGTTGTTGGAGATTAGATCTGGGGTATTGGCACATCGTGACGATACAGTGTGTGAACTGGCCCATGTTGAGGAATGCCATTAAGTATGGACGACTTGTACCTGGACGTATATGTGAAGATAGTGGACTCGCTGGGAATTGATAAACTTGCTGATCTATTGCGTGTCCTGAATATAAGCGACAGTGTAAATGTGTAGTAATGCCTAGATTATAATATATATATATATATATATATATATATATATATATATATATATATATATATATATATATAGATATATATATCTAATATATATATATATCTATATATATTCTATTATATATTATATGTATTATATTATATTAATCTATATATATATCTATATCTATATATTTATATATATATATATATATATATATATATATATATATATATATATATATATCTATATATATATATATTGTGTATGTTTTGATTCATTGGTGAAGGTGTAATTGCATACTGTTTATCCTCCCTTTAATCTTTGCACTACTTGCTATAGCTAGTTCTTAAACTTACCATAGGCGTGGGGTAGGAAAAAGAAGAGGAAGTTATAAGACTTGTTAACAGAAAGAACCTGGTTACTGGCCCAACTTGGCCATAACACTGTTCTACCACTGTGCCTCTCTACCATTGTGCCTCTCTACCATTGTGCCTCTCTACCACTGTGCCTCTCTACCATTGTGCCTCTCTACCACTGTGCCTCTCTACCATTGTGCCTCTCTACCACTGTGCCTCTCTACCATTGTGCCTCTCTACCATTGTGCCTCTCTACCACTGTGCCTCTCTACCATTGTGCCTCTCTACCACTGTGCCTCTCTACCATTGTGCCTCTCTACCATTGTGCCTCTCTACCACTGTGCCTCTCTACCATTGTATGGAGTATTAGACCAGTCAATTAATATTTGGATGAAACTTAAAAGAAATGTGATGTGTTTTAATAACATAACACTCTGTTAGTAATTGTTTTTATTGGTAGGCCCAGATATATAGTACAAGATTTGTAACCACTTTATTCATTAAACTGGAAACATATTTAAGATGTTGCAAATGCTATATATATATAATATATATATATATATATATATATTGACCACTATCATAAAGTATTTTTTAAAAAGTTTTAACACATTTATACATTTGGCACAATCTGATATTTACCTTAAATATCTAATATAAAAATTCTACATATTCAAAGAAAAAATATTGAAAATAAAGTAAAAAAATATATATTTATGGAGAAATTAATAAATAAATTTAAAAAAAAAATCAGTTTTGTCTAAATAATGGTATTACCAGAGAATGGTAACTTAACGTACAAATTAAATAACTGGTTGTTGGTGCTCACTAACAACCTTAGCTTGCTCTCAGGATACTGTATGCAAAGCCTTTTCAAGGCATTTGATTTGGCACCTTATCAATTACAGTACTCGATACTCTTATTACTTAGAACAGTACATAATTTTTTCCACGCAATAAAACATTACCGGGTTAAAATATTTGGTTAGCAATGTATGACATTTACATTCACCCTTTTTAAGACAAATAAGACTGAATGTAAGAGCAATTGTGCTGAATTATATTTGGACTATAACAACAAAGGAACATGTGGAAATGAGTAAAATAGTTGTGCAATGACATTTGCTCACAAAAGAATCTTGTAATATTATGTGACAAAACTCCAGTTAGTAATAATAAATGTTGACTGGCAATTTTTGCGGCAACATGATCAAATAGTGGAAAATACTGGACACGCCCATCAAAATATTTTACAAATACACACATTATACAACACCTGGAAGTTGACACTTTTTGAGTACCACATAAACAGGACAAAAATGACTTGTTACTAACCCCATTGTACACAGTTAATACTGGTATAACTCTTACAGCTAGAACAATAGTTTGGGCTTTACTGAAGATGGCCTTTTGTCTGTAACAGCTTTAAATAAAATTTATGAAAATCTGATTAAGTATTTATATACAAAATACCCTCATCCATAAACTCTCCACTATTGTGCTCCATAAAATCAATTTAGACTATTTAATGGTTACATAATAAGACACAAAAGAATACCGTTAATATAAATTGTAAAGAGTTTGCATAATTGCAATATAATATCTTTGGTCAAATGATGTCTACAGTCTTTCTAGAATGTACTGCCATCACACAAACAAAAAATATCTAGTATACCTATAAGAACATTTGCGAGATACTATTCTCATTACAAGATAAATATAAACTTATATATAATATTTAATGTCGGGGCAAATAGGATGCTTAGAGCTTGTCCAAAACCTGAAGGAACTTATGATATCAAACCCTAATCTCCCGTTTGATAAATTATTTATAGGAGGAATTTCTAGTGATAAATTACAAAATATATCTTGTGAGAATCCATAACAAACATTAGAGCCACTCAGGATAGTACGTGTTCAACTTGTATACCTGGTGATCAAAGCATGTTAATACACCAGCTTAAAAAAAAAACAAGGGTTGCAATGTTTTTTCCATAAAATACAGTACCATACAATCATCATCTAAATATTAGAACATCACTTACTTGTACTCATTAATAATACAATACCTGATTGGCTGACCTGTTCAAAACATTGTTTGGCTAAGTTCACACATGTATAAACTTCAAATTCGTCAAAATCCATAACAGAAATAAATTAAATATACCATAATATATTAAACATTTCTGCTTCCAATTCACAAGAGTTGCAAACAGGGTGCTGATATTGCATGTATACAAGGCATTTCAAGACAAGTCAGAGGACATGCTTCATATTAGATGTTGAGATATTAGTCTCGTCCTAATCACACACACTCAGACTTTGACAAAGCACTCTCAGGAAGTGCAAAAGACCTGGTGTAAATTTCTTACATAAAATTCACAAATACACAAATTTCTTTTTTTTCTCTATGCTTTATAAATGTTGAATATCTTTCAATTTGTTTTAATTGTTCTTGCATTTACATTAATACAGTAAATTTAAGCGGAAACAAAAGTCAATACACCAGAAAGCCAGTTGCAACATAAGGACTCTTATTTCAGATGCATGATCATTAAATTCAGTTGCAACTGTAGATAATGGAAGACATCTGGTGGGGTGAGTTTGTGCAATAACTAGACTGGAATTCAATGGCAGAAAAACTGAAACAAATTGAACAAAATATTTTTAAATGCACACTCCCCCCTTCTTCCCCTACAAAAGTGATTTTGGTATCAAAATGTGTGCAATGTAAAACCCATAGCAATGCTAAGCAAGAAATAGCAAAAATCACCATACTTCAATTACAACGGAACTTCTGATCTGTGCGGAGAAGGGAGTGTAGGGTGGTGACAAATTTGTCCGTTCAAGTGGGAATACTGTACCACACATTTCAGAAGGGATGGCAAGTTACTCAGATAATGTCTAGATACAAGTTGGATAACTGCATTGAATACGTTAAATTAGAATTGGTGAATGGGCAACGACAGCCATCATTAATTATGTTACATTTGGCACCATTGTAGCTTCTAACATGCAAATGAGCTGTGGGACTGTCTGTTATGATTTATAAGACATGACAGGAACGTGTCATATTCCCAACACATCTGTAAATTGTATACGATGTCTGAGAAGAATACATTCACATGGAAGCAATAATAAAAATACTAACAAATTAATCAACTGATGAAAGTGGTCCTAAATTATTTTCAGTTATTTATATATTTTATCTTTAGGTCATTTTAAAGCATGTAAAATAAATGTTAGTTAAAAACGGATGCAGCACACTATAGTGAAATGTAAACAACAACTCTGTAATGAAAGTCAATGATTTTGAAATCAAATAATGTATATAGCTTTTGTATATTAAAATTAATGTACAAAAGCACATGAATCATAAATATGTGTACTAAATTTATATAATAATGAAACATATAGCAAAGTATAAAAGATAATCCAATAGCAAATTCCTGAACAATTCAGACCCTTGCTCCAGTAACATCAGTCTCCAAGTCTGGCTTGATATATTCACAGGAAGCAACTGTCCCCTCATACAGCAGGCCCAGGTCTAGGTCTGTCAAGTTAGCTGAAATCAAAACATTCAAGAACACAACATTAACATTATCTACACGATTTGTTGACTAAGTATAAATGTTTACAAAGACACCAACATGTGCAGGACAGTAGTCTCTGACTTTCACTCACTTTTCTTTACCAAAATAGACACCACAGCTCTTTCAGTAGCCTATAAAATACACATGCGTAACATTATTTATCAAAGAATATATTTTCTTACTAGTTAATGCAACCATATTTACAAGGCTTTGCATATTTCAAATAATTAATGAAAACCGAGTGGCTTTGTATAGCTCTAAATGCCTGGGAATAGTCACTAAGTATACTGTATACAGTATAATATAATATTCAACAAATATAATATAATATTCATCACTATAAAAGATGTTTAAAAATTAGTTGTTATGATCTAACAATTTATACAAATTTTGTGATACAACTGATATGATAATTACTCACCTTTTGCCGTTAACAAATCCAAAAATGTATCAAATGGAGAGAGGCGGTCAGTTGTTGGAAATGCAGTTATACCTGTGGCAGGAGAAGGGCCATCACTAACAACACAAAGCCATTGCCCATCTAGTTTTTTTGTTCTTTTTTTAGGTTTATATCGCAGAAAATTGAAATTAATTTTCATTATTTTATTCATGTTACAAATCCAACTGAAAGCAGAAGTAACAGAAGTATACCTGACTGTTTAATGACACCTGGCAGGCTAGGTGACTGCCTGTCACCAAGTAAAATGTAATATTACAATCCCATAGGCCTAACTTTCTAGCAATAAAATGTAATATTACGGGCCCCGCTATATAAGAGTTCAAAATTATTAAGCTAATTATTATGTTGCTTTATAAACATAATTCTAAATATAATAGGTACTTTTTATTTGTGTTAATAAACCCATACTAGCCAGAGAAGTATAACAACATTTCTATGTCAGGAGTTTACCGATCACAAACTAATTGCAATACCTTTTTTCTGAAGATGTTGAGCATTAATTCTGGCTGACTGTGTTGGTGTCCGTGGCTGTCCTGGTCCCTCGCCAGCAAGAATGGAACCCGCATGCAGCCTTGACCTCAGAATCAAGGACATTGGGTGTTGCCAGAACTGCAGTGCTCGGAGGCTCCTAACAACTGGCACTGAAGATATTATTTCTAGCTTTCTCTCTACATTTTGCGGGGTATCATCCAGATCTGTAAAGAAATGCATAACAATGAACCTACAGTGTTTGGATCTAAAAATACTATACATTTATTACTATAACAAAAATTTTTAACGTTTCATCACAGAATTTCACATCAAAGTGCATCAAAAAGTTAAATAAAAGGAATCAATCAAGCAGCATAAACTAAAGACAATGACTACTACTACTTTATTAAGATATGAACTAAATAAAATGTTGCTCTCACCGTAAATAATTTCCCTTAAAACATCCACATTAAGCTGAAGAACTCCACGTCGTACATACTGCATAAACACAAAGTGTGGCAGACAACGGTGTGCTAAGTAAGCCAAAAAGGAATTGTATCCTTGAGGCAGAGGATACGCTACAGCTTCAGTAGCCGAGTGGTATCGCTCTAGTAATGTAAACAGTCGGGTGGCAACACCATCGTCCAACTGCTCTCTGTAATGATACATAAATTCCTGTAATTCTGCTTTACACATTCATTCATTAATGATACATGATTTAGAAATGAGGTAATTATTCTAATTATTATATCACTCAGTGAAGAATTATATTGCATGAGAATGAGAACAATTTGTTTATAAGTACAGTAGCAGTATATAACATAAGTCAGATGTATTTACTAAGGTACTGTTAATTAGGAAATGTTAACAAGCACAGGGCCAACTGGGAGATGCTGTGTTTGTCAGACTTTTCTGGAAACAATCAGGATTTTTTCTGGCTAATTCCCAGAGCTGTGTGAAAGGTGTAAATTCTCTTTACAGACAACCACAACAATCTTAAAATGCAATCCAACATCAAATTTATATTTGTTTTGTAAATTCTTTGTTATTATTTTCAGTTGCTAAAATAAAGTTTGGCTAAGTACAGGACACAAGACTATTAAATTTGATTATGAGCTTCATAAAGGAAAATTACACTAATTCAAAGAGGATTAACAACATACATGAAACCTTTGATACTTGATATAAAGGCCATAACTAAACTACATGCACTACCCTAACAGACCCTGGGAAGTAATATGGACTATTTCTAACAAAAAATGAGAAGGTGGTGTCAAACAAATCTAATCTTTCTTAGACAACTTACATGAATGTAAACCCTTTTTCACTCTTCTCTGCAGGAACGAGAGTCTGAGAAGAACACAGGATGGAGCATAAACGACGAGACACCTGACGGGTAAAAACATATTATTGTTACATTAAACAATTAAATTAGCTAAATATTCTCCAATTATTCTCAGATGCTGTTTATGAAAGGACACAAGATACACCTGCACGTGAAGGTTTTAACACGCCTGTACGGTAATAACACCCGAGACTTCTGCATAGCTAGAATTCACAAAAATTTTCCTGAATTAAAAATAGAGCCATGAAAATGAAAAGCCAATTTCAAAGCCTCACTTTGGTAGCTTTCCCTCACCTTGGCTATGAACCACCAGAACAAGATGAAGATGCCAGGCTTTGTGTAACCTTTCCTGCCCACTGTCTTCTGATATCAGACAGGGAACACAATGGAGAGCAAGCCTTGATCCATTATGACACACAAATGTTGCATGGCACAAACTCCCTCTGAAATGCTTCTTGTCAGCAATCACCTGCCAAGATACATTCTGAACTACCAAAGCCTATTAACCAACAACTATGGCTACCACTAGGTGACAGCCCTATCATCAAACGCTTTGGGAAGTAGCAACAACATTTAGATCCTAGCCCACTCCTACTAACTAGGAGAAGGAGGGAAACAAACAGTAGGACAGAGAGCTACCAAAGTGCCACTCAAAATGGGGCATTTTATTACCTTCATGGCTCTATTTCTCATCTAGACCAAATAGGTATCTTCTCTTTACTACCTCCAAATGGTGCTCTATGATTCCCACTATCTAAACTAAACTTTCTGTTTATAAGAAGTTTAATGGTCGATAAGGAAAGATTATTATTTTCTTAAAAGAAAAACAATAAAAGAAACAAATATGAATTGTTAAGCCCCGAAACTAAATCTATAGTGGATGTGCGGCTACAGTACACTGTAATTACAAAGTCAAAGTGTTAAATTAGACTAAATATATAACACAAGTGTTAATTATGACCACTTTTCCCATTAGCATTTTACAGATTTAGAGTTTGTTTCTGGAAATGACTATAACTTACCTGTAGTTGTGTGCAGACATATTTGCTGGCCACTGCATGCACTCTCATTGGGGACTCATGGGGAAAGTGCTTCAGGCAGTACATACTCAACTCCCTCAAGTTCTGTAAAAACAAAAACATAGAATTAGGCAAGCTAATAGTTTACACTTATTTGGAAAATTTGGCAATAAATAAGTGACATAAAAATCTTGTAGAATATCACAGTAATGGAGTACATATATGTAAAGATGTACACTGGTATATCAGGTACATATATAGAATGTACAACCAGTTAGATGTAATGTATTGTAAATTATATATATGTACAATATATACAATATATACAGTATATACATATAATAACAAAATTCATGTGATGCATCACAAAACATGATTTTTCCTGTGGAGAAGACGAGTATTTTAACAGTTATTTATAAACACGGCTCGTCTAGGTACTCACAACAGAGAGAAGGTGCTCCAACTTAGAGGATGTAGTGTTCTCAGCCTCGTTGAAAGGAAGTGGGTCAAACATGAGATGTGCAAGAGTTAGGCCTAGTGATGTGATTGTGAGACCTCCAACAAGTGGACTTGCTGGAGACACTGGAGTGCTGCCTTGAGACAACGCCTCAGGCTACCAAGGCAATAAAAGTTACAATATAATTTGTGTTATTAAGATGTCAAAAAGAATGATACATTTACTTCCAGAAAAGGTTGAACAACACACATTACAATTTCATCAAAATAATGACATCATTTACTGCAAGATTACAAGACTACAGAGTAACTATTTATTACACAGAATTACACCAACCCATTGACTTGGACATGCACACAACTTGCACATCATTTAATTCTATAACATACCTATCAATTTATATATATCAACAAGCCTCACTTTCTGATCATTTAAATACAAATTTGATACAGACTAAACTAAATAATAATTCATTGTGTTAGGGGACATGCAGCCAGTGTATATACATATGTTAGGCCTATATCGAGGACAGCCCCAGGGTCGAATTACTGACCCTCCACAGGATGCAATCCCACAAGCTGACTAACTCCTATGCCTGTTAGCTCATTAGTTAGATCATACTGCTAGGTGAAGAAGGCACATTAGGTGATAGGAAATGCAGCCAACCATTTCTATCCCACTCAGGATTTGAACCCGGAATTCTCAACTACGAGTCGAGAACGAACCCAAACCAGGACCCTACTTGTATTTAACAGACAAAAATAATTTAATTGAATAGTGCGAGGAGTTAGGTAATCACCTTGTATGTATCGAGTGAGACCATCAGCTTCTCCACCACATCTGAAAGGCTGAAGCGCTGGTGGTGCCTCTTGCTTGTATGTTCCCACAGCTTAGTCCACGTGTCTGAGAGTGAACGGACCACACGTTCACGAGGGGACAGCAGCATTATGCATGCATTTTCCAAAAGACAATATGAAATCCGAACATTTTCATCAGCTGGGGATTCCTGCAAAAGTAGTTTAGAATTAGCATCTACTTACATAAAATGAGGTATTAATTGTATTTCAAATGTTACTTATGCATTGTTCACAAACATAAAAGTACATTGCAAAATTAAGTAATAATATTTAGAAAATAATGGATGCATGTACAAATGGAAGTTTCACTGTTGATATATCAAGAGATGACAGGAAAAATCTTACTATATATTCAGTATCGGTGGTGAATGGAGCAGTAGTGATCGGGAGGAGGGAGATGAGGTGTCCAGCATCTGAATCAATGTGTTTGTGGACAGCTGCATATGTTTCTCCCACCAGGTACTCTTGAAGCAGTGCTGGTGTATCAAGGTTGTATGGATCTTCACACACACTCCACATTAACTAGAAATATAATTGTGGGAAATCATTAGAATATACTGTACTTTGTAATGAAATCATTCAAATATTTTCAATATGCAAAATAACATCAGCAAAAGCTAAAGATTCTTTTAACCACCTATAGTTAAAAGAACATATACATCAATATTTTTTCACTGTGGTTATTCTGCACGTTATTAACATCATGAGGTAAATGATGTTAAACCAATTATGTTAGTCAACAACCTGAATCCATAACCATAATTACTGAATTACAATAAACACGTACCCTACTGCTGAAATAAGAAACATGAAGCATTGCACTTTATACACACTTAAAATCTGATTACAACAATCTGATCCTGCTTACAAGGTATGAGTATATTTATAGTTTCATAATAGAAGGATCTAAGTTAATCATATACAGTCAGAGTAGTTAACAGATGGAATGCATTAGGTAGTGAAGTGGTGGAAGCAGATTTCACAAACAATTTCAAATGTAGATATGACAGAGCCCAGTAGGCTCAGGAATCTGTACACCAAATGATTGACTTTATAATTTGTATACTTATAATACGTGCAAATAGACTATATGCAAAAATGGCTATAGTGTATGTGCCAAGAACCATACTGACAACAATTCAATCAATTACTATTAATCAGTAGGAGTAATTGCATTTAATCATGCATGTGAAAACATGGCTTTGCCAAGAAGCAAAGTATAATAGCAGCCATGTTCAAGGCACACATGACAGGGCTACAACAAACCTCCTCCATATTATTGCATCTCTTGCTACTGCCTTAACTACCATATCTTTCTCGCACCAGGAAGAGTTTTTTTACAGAATGTGTAACATTATACAGACCTATGTCCCCCAGCCCGTACTCCTAAGGTTTCCCAATGTCAAAAACATGTTGTAATAAAGTCCGCTCTCCTAACCTACCAGAGGACCAAAAACAGAAAACTGGACAGTATGTCATTTTTGCGAGCCGCTACCATTTTCTAGTACGACAATTTTTGGTCTTAGGTAGAATATACATCAAAATGCGACATTCTATTAGGAGGACAGGTTGATGTCCCTCCAGGTATTCACGCAGTATCATATGGTAGTCAGGTTTCTTGGGACCTTCAACAATGCTCCATAGCAACTGATGATACCACACAATGCACACAGGCAAAATTAACATGATTATATCCTTTATTTTCAGTCAAGAATACAGTTCAAATAATTAAAACCAATTGTAAATTAGTGTACACGCAGGAACAAAGTATAATGACTTATTCAATGACATTCCAAAATTGAATATTGTCAAACAAATTTTGCTTAGGTAATTAAATGACTAAAATTACAGGTCTGTATAGTAAATTCTAATGGAAACTGATAACAATTTAGTAGTTTTAATTAAGTTATACCAGCATTAAAAAATATTTGATGTGATTTTTAAATAGATAATGTCAAGATTAACATACATTTTGTACATACAAAATAATCATGATAGCCACAATTAGGCTGGGTATATCACATTAACGATTACTAACATCAATAAGAAATTTCATCTGGTCTACCTTTCGTGAAAGGTCATGATCTTTATCATGGATTGCTGCTAAGTGCAGTATTGCCAGACGTGTGCTCAGGGTAGAAGAGCTCTTGGAAGAGTGAAAACAAGATTCCTTATGCACTCGAACTCCACCGTCATCTGGTTTACTCCATCCACATGTTATGCAGCGACCCGAGATGACTTTGCCTCCACAATTCTAGAAGGGTGAAAACAATTACAAATATCCAGAAGCAATATATACAATTAAAAGCCAAAGACTAACTTCCTTAAAATTAATCAGATCATATCTGCATTATTTGTTTTGATTTGATTTGCATATAGAGACAGGAAGCCTTTTAGGCTTATCAGGTCCCTCTAGGGCTATAAATAAACAACTGACTTTTCCCAGGATACAACCCTGACACGACTAATTCCCAGGTACTGCACTATTTACTTCTAGGTAAACAGAGGAATCAGGTAAAAGGAAACATTGCCCAAACTCTTCTGTTTACTGCAGGAATCAAACCTGGAACCTTTATTTGTGATCCACTGCGCTTACTACTGCATTAAGGTGACTAAAAAGTAATTATTTGTCTAATGGAAATGTGGCACATATTTGCCTGAGAAAGGTACTATATGTCCATTTGTTGAGCGTCGTTTTTGCCTCTGTAACTTATCTTTCCTTCATTGAAGGAAGCTTGAACAGTACACCACCCAAACTGGCAAATAATACATACTGTACTATGAATGGAAATAACCTTGAATCTAACAAGGAGAATGCAGGTGTTGGCAATTAGTCACAGGCTTAGTTGGATACCTCCACCGCCTGCACCAAGCACTGTTTTACATATCTGAAGCTGCTTCACTATGCAGTACAGTACTTGCTAACCATTTAGATGCAAGCTTGCACACACAGCTATAGATACAGGATCACAAAAACATGAAAATTGCATCCCACTCCCAAGTTCTAGAGACAACTGAGCATTATTTCCACCACTGTTTCCCAGAATCAAACACGGTGGGCAGGATCCATTCAAACATGAATCCGTACCCTAACTGTATCCTTCAACACTGATGTACTATCAACCGAGATCTTCCACACATAAAAAATACATAGTCAAATCACTACTAAATTCTCCACACCCACCATAAACTTGGCTATTTCTAAATAACAAATGCAATTGAAATTCACCAACTACCAGCCATAAAACCAAACATTTGCAAGAAGAGCAACAGAAGGATCATCCAATACCATCAACAGACACATCCATCTCTCACTGCTAATTCTAATCAACTAAGAACCAAGGTAAGCTTCTTCAACGTCAACCGGATAGTCACTGTC